>JAUPFR010000009.1:31276966-31771966 GCA_036925125.1 Oreortyx pictus
CTGTACGTCAGCATACGCGTATTGATCCTTTTCTGTCTGGAAAGCAGATTAAAAAGAGAAATTTAAGCAGGATATGGATATCTGTCTGAAGTGAGCTAGACCGAAAGCAGGAGGGCTACTCCAAAAGTAATGCCTTTTGATTTATGATGTTGACCCACAGTGTTGGATGCGGTTGTTGGTAGAACGGCGGTAGAAGTTGAGATGGAAATAAATAGGAGACATTACTTTTGGAGCAACAGTTCTTTAAAACCTTTGGATGTCAGGATTTTGGAAGATAGCCATGTGCAGAGGGGACATGTGGTTTACACCTGAGGGAAGGTGCAATCTACCTGGGTCTTGTCCCTCCAGCGCTCTATCACTGCATTCCTATTTTCTTTCACTAAACGTCTCAGTGCAGAAGAGCTCTCAGCAGGAGGCTCCATCTCCAGCCTTTACCTCCCCAGCTGGCAGAACAAGCAGATCCTGTATCCCATGGACCTAATGCCTTGACTTAGGCAGCTCCCCACACTCTCAGTTCATACACGGACGTAGCTTAACCCATATACTTGTCTATTTACAGCTTCAGTTTTTATCCACACTTTGTCACTGCCATCAGGTGCTAAAACATCTAGGAGCCCCAGGTTTCATCGAGCAGTTCTTGCTGGATGAGTTTCTTTCATTTTTAACCATTTTTTTTTTTATTTCCCTTCAGAAAACTCTCATCAGGATGTTATCCACTGCCTTATTAAATTTCAGAAGGGCTCATCAGGACTCAGGAGAACTACAGATCGAATGCCTTAGAATAAACCAAAGCATAAAATTGCATCATCTCTGGTAAGAAAAAGATTTGATTATCCACGTTTCTGTACAAAGAGATTGCAGGGGAACCTACACTGAAGTTGAAAGGTCTGACTTGTTTTCAATTGAAATGTAGCAAGCAAACTGGAATGTATCTCCAAATCTTATCCTGACTGGAATCAGCTTGAACTGATTTGTCCCCTCCCCGGTGACAGAGAGTGAATGTGGAGTGCTTGCTATTGCAGATGTAGGCTATTTTGGGTCCATGTAGCAAATCAGCTGGGATTTTATGTGTATCAGGAATTGAATTGTGCATCTCTACCAAACGATGGGAAAATCACTCCCCATGAAGGTGAGGTCACCAAAGGAGTCAAAGAACAGTGAAAGCACGCAGTAAGTAAAGGTCAGAGTCTGTGTTTTCACCAGAGGAAGATTGAACTTGAAGACATGTGGAAACGAGATAATTGCACTGTTTGATGCATGTTTGTAGCCTATGAAAATTTGTATTTCAAAAATATCATCTGAGCTAAAAAGGGGCTATATAAGGATTAGCTATAAAAGTCAGTAGTTAATGATTCACCATAATACATGATTTAGCTGTAAGCTAGAAAAACATAAAAATAGCTCAAGAAACTAATTTCATATGCCGTTTCAGGCATATGGATGATTTAATCTCAGGCAACTCCACATTTTTCAGATCCCTGAGCAATGGCATCTGATGAGAGACCGATCTGTTTAGGCATTCTCTTTCTAGGGTAAATAATGACACTTTATGGCATCCTAGAAAAGATTGTGCAGTTCCATAAGTGGTAATTTTGTACAGCTTGCATGAAGTCTGTCTCATCACACAAATTTCACAAAGAAAGCCACTGCTCTGAATGGGTGTTACACATGATTACACAAAATTGCTGGGAAGGAGAGATGAGCACACCATCAATTACATTGATAGAAAATGAGTGGGGCCAAACAGTGATCTGCAGCAACTACAACTAAACTCCTAATAGCAGAGATGGATACAATGCTACTGTCCTAGTCTTATGGTGAAGTTACAGGGCAGAGATCCCAGTTGGGTTGTACCAGTGGTTTCTCTGGGGCATTTTTCCTCAGTCTGTGTGGTTTTACAGCGTGAATGGTTGACGGCTGGACTGGATGATCTTCAAGGTCTTTTCCAACCTGAAAAGCACAGAGTTGAAACGTGAAGCTGAAGACAGTGTGGGTTTCTCCTGGCTGCCTGCAAGCAATGCCAGCTGGAAATCAGTTGTTCTATCAGCATCTTTAGTCTTCAGTTTTCAGACTCCCGCAAATTTAAGATCAAATTTAAGATTGCTAAATTCCCTAATACTTCACTTTGTGACTGAATGAGATCTTTAGCCAGTGAGTTCAGCTCTTGTCAGATTTATCTCTAACTGAGCTGAGTACTTTTGATTTTGCAGGCTCAGCTGATGAGGCTCAAACAAGCTCAAATGATTTTCCATATGCTGCAGTTGAAGAGGACCTACCCTGTCCTTATTATTTCAGCACAAAAGCTGAAGTCATGTAAGGAGGCTTTTTGCTTTTCAGCTACAAGGAAGAATGACATAGCAACAAACTTCCAGTTCCTTTACATATTTTGGATCAAATCTGCTCCTAGATCCTCTATTAGTAGGCTTTTTCCATGATCTTCTGTATTGACACCATTGATCACTGGGTGCAGTTTGGAGCACTGTAATATCAGAAGGACATAAAACTATCTGGAAGAGGAGGCGGGCTATGAAGATGAGGAAGGGTCCAGAGCAGAGAAGCTAAAGAAAGCCTCATGGCAGTGTAGTGCCTCACAGTGAGCTCTGCTCTTTGGTGATACACAAGGGCTGAGGGAATTGCATAGACCTGCACCAGGTGGACCAGGTTGGAGATTAGGAAAGCAGTCCTGTGTGATGAGCAAGGCCCTGCTGTTCCACAAGCCATCACATAATTAATCAGCAGATATCTGCTGGTAAACTAATGAAGAAAATCCCTAATGAAGAAAATTCTGCTCTTTTTATACCAATGCATCTCACACTGAGGTTGGCAGAAGCCACACTAGTTCTTGAACTTAGACCCAAGTGTTTTTGTAAACACCGCAAAATTACTCAAATGTGTTTTCAGCATCAAATTCCTACAGCAAAATCCTTTATGTAGCTTCAGAGCTTCCCATAAAGACACTGGGCACAGTCATAAAAACAACGGCCTTCCAGGAACTACACTGTAATGACTTTTCTCTGACAACAGTCATCAGGGAATCTCTTTGAGATGTTCGATGTGGTAAAATATGTAAATGACATACAGTTGCTAGGAGATAAAAAACTACATAAACTTGTGAAAACATTGCAATCTGCCACCTTTGGATCTGCAAGGTCAGCTGTATTTGTTGTGATGATAACTTACTAATATTGTCCTGCACTAAAAATGAGGTTCTGCATACGTGTTATCTCTTCACTGAATACTACCTGACCTCCTGTTCTCATCAATTGGTATTTATTACAAGGCTGGTTAACTTCCTCAGAGTTTACAGCCCTTTAATTATGTTTTGCCAGACTAATTAATAAATACACTATACACTATTCCTTTCTGCTGAAACTAGCAAAACCTCTCCATTCAACACTTCTGCATTCATTTATTTGTTTAAACATTTCATTAAATGTTAGATATGTCTCTTTTCAATGAAAAATGCTGTAACGTGAGAATGAAAATGTGGTTTACTGCCCAATTAACAAATCTAGTAGCTTACTCTGTCACTCAATGAATGATAATGCATTGCTCATAAATCAGGAAGAGAACTACTTAGGCATAGACCTTGTAATCAATGCTACAAGTATTGGCTGCTCTCCACGTAATCCAGCACTAAATGTGCAGCATGATTTTATTCCAGTAACACATTAACAGAATGTACAGCCATTCTGACTTTTGCAAATGGTCTAACAGCGTCACAGCAAAAAGCATTTGTCCATATTTTAAAATAAATGTATCCCGATGATGAATGTGGTTAGCAAATTTAGTGATGAACCAGCAGTGTGAACTAATTATGGCCTCTCACTGCTTCTTCATTTCTACATTTGTGATGGGCCCTCCACCAACTGAGACACCATGGTTAGGATTCCATTTTTACACTGAACTTAATTTCTCCGTGCTTCCAGAGATATACTTGGGATTCCTTCACTTTTTCATCTGCACTGGAAGATATGGATACTACAGGCAGCTGTGCTGTTTGACCACTCAAAGAGCCAAAATGCTGCAGGTCACTGGGACAATTGCCAAAGGCTTTACGATATCGTTGTGGAAAGCTGAGAGTGAGAACAGAATTTCTCCCCCCACTAGTGACTCCCAGGCACTGTCCTGCTGCAGGGATTTGCTACTGTACTGAAGAAAGATGGCAACATTTCACTCACTGGGCTTAGTTATAAACCTTTTCTGATGTACAGTTGTTGTGTTCTGAATACGCACAGGGTATTAAACAGGATAAGTGCTAAAAGCATCTCACAGGAAATAAAAAAGGAACGTGCTAAAAGACTTCACAAATACATCGATAGAAAGCACAGGGCAAGATACACAGCTTATGTCACTTTTTGGTTGACAACTCATTTTTGCTGATGCAGATGCTACAAGAGAGCGAAGCAATTGGAAACCCCAGTAAAACGACATGTGGTACTGATATGTCAAACATAAAAGCCTGGTGAATCTAGCAATTTTTTCTAAAGTGAGCTCACTTATTTGCTAAGCAGCTTTGCCTGAGCTTTCACAGCTAGAGCTGCAGTGGAACAGTAACTGAATTATGAAAGATCCTCCTGGGATATTTGAAAGGGTGAGAAGGTTCCAGAGCAGTGGAAGAATAAATCCTAATTCGCATCCAAAAGTGAGAGAATGGGATAATCATGCAAATATTAGCAGGATAAGTATGTTGAATAACAGCCAGAGGATCTTTACCAAAGTCATCCTAAGTAGGATTGAGGAAAGACTGAAATTAATAATATGCAGAATAGCACAGTTGAAATGGTGTTTACATATCAAATCTTTCTGATAGCACAAACTGGAGAAACTGAGGGATTTTGTTTGGCTTTTTTAGTTTATGGGGGGGGAGACGGGGAGTTTCTCACTGAAAGAAATGATCCAGGTGTGTAATACTGGAACAAATCTGAAAGAAGAGAAAACAGGTATACCCGCGGCTGCTCTGCTGCATTGTCTACCTGTGCACCAAAGCAGATATTTTAGATTACTGCAGAAATATTATATATATATATATATATATCCCCCCTAATTCCTTTTCTTTCAGGAAGAATTAATGCATTTCCTCAGGGAAACATCCAATCCACTACTCTGAGGGTGATACTGGTGCTACTTATTGGTACTATCAAGGTATGCTAATGGAGAACTTATGGGAAATGGAAGGCCAAAAGAAATAAAATTACACCTGAAATACATCTGAAAGAAAGGAAACATTAACAAAGAATAAAGATATGTTTCAAAAAAAAAAAAAAAAACCTGGATGATTTTTGAGATGATGCAAAATGGAATGAGTGAAATTTCTTGACAAATTCTCATGGTTCATGAATGACTGAAGCCTTCCCTCTGCTGCTACTCTGATGCAGGGACTTAACAGACTACGCTGTGCTTTTACATTTGGACAAGTTGTATCCAATGAAGAATTTAATTTGGAAGTCCAGGAAGGAACAACTTCACCAGGGCTTTAGGAAACATTGCTATCACTCCAGAACTTGCCTTGGGAATGTTACTGGCTCTCAATTGAAGCAGTCAGTATAGGAAGTAAACATAACTTCAAATGAGTTATGCAAAGAGTGATAGACTGATGTAGGAAAACAATTATTCATCATTAGTGGCCAAATAAATATGAGATGAAATGCAATCCTTCAGAACTATTTTAACAGCTTGGGCAGGGCAGTTGGACTTGATCTCTAGAGGTCCCTTCCAATCCTTACAATTCCGTGATTCTGTGATATGATGCTATTCTGCCTCACATTGCTTTTATTCATTGGGACAGTTAAAAATATTGCATAAGAGTGGTTATTCAGCTCAGGCACAGCTATTAATTACCTGCAGTTTGCAGTCTTGCGCATACATCCTGTAATCCTGTGAGAAACTATGTTGGAGCTCACCACATCTAGAAACTAGAATTTAATTCAGTAGAATAGCAAAGTCAAAAATAAAGAAATAAATAAAGCCCTCAACGGAAAGGAAAAAGCAGAACTAACAACATCCATCAAATCCTTTTCAATGCTTATCCTTTGAGAAAATCATCAGCATCAAAACCAATGTCGCCATGGGGTAACATTTCCGTTAACGTCCTCCAGCACGTTCAAGTTGGATGGACCTTCTCCAGCACACTATATCCCAATCTACAAATGTTGTAGTGTGCAACATTCGTAACTGACTAAACTAGGACATCTGTGCCACAGATGCAAATGAAAATGATAAACAAGGAAATATCCTTGGACTTTCAGATCTCATCCACCTCGATGAGCGCTAAACTGACCAGAAGATTCATACCCTCCCCTGACTTCACACTGTATAAGGTATAAAGATGTCATTTTTTTCCCCTCTACTTAAAAATTTCAGATATGAGATTGAAATAGTCATTATGTTTAGAACTAAAAAGCCTTAGAAAAATGATTTGCAGAATTTTATATAATTTTACATATATTTATATTTTATATCATTTACTGTGCTTTTCTAACTGGGTCACTCGCCCTAGGAAAGTTTGTTTCCTCCTTCACCTACCTTCCTAAGCAGGTCTGAGCTGTTGTTCTTTTCAGTATGTTTCAACAAATGACAGATTTAATACTTTACCTAAGCAAGCTAATTAGTAGGTTAGATTCTTGTAGGCTGACTGCTGAAGGAATAAGCAGACTGAATTTCATTAATCAAAATCAGCTTTAAAAGCCATAACTCATGAAACATTTACGTTTTACAAATCAGCTGATACATTCAGCCTCACCATTAGAGGATGGCTTGTGTTTCTCACTGAGGCTGCTATACCTAATGAGCACAGCGTGGTCCAGTGTCCTCTCTAACGTAAAAGTGCTGTGCTTGTTTAGATCCAAATTGTTTTTCTCCTTTTTCCTCGTTCAGCATCAAAGCAGTTAACATACTACAGTGTTACACATAATTTAATACTATATTATTTTCCAATTCTGCTTGTATGGGCAGAGGGCAGACATTCAGAATTGATGGACTAAACTCAAAACTAACACTGGAAGAAAAGCTGTAATGCAGGGATATTAAATAAGAGGAAGTTATCTTTGAAAAGTGGTTATGAGTATATTCGTACCTATGGAATTTTGCATCCACAAGAAATAAAATGTGAAAGAATTTTAACAGCAGGGTTTCGTGAGTTGAAGACTCACACCAAATATTTCCAAGAAGCAAAGGCACAAAGCATGGCTTTAAAAAGCACAGGAGCTAAACCAGAGTGATTGAAGTACTGACTGGATTTCTTCGCTTACCAATAGCAGCTCAAATCTCTGCCTTAGATTTCCCAGGAGCCATTTCCCAAATTGTTTGATCTCTCTAAATCTCTAAAATAGAATAATAACAATTCTTATCTCCTGCCCTGAGAAGCTGTGGAGGTCTCTTGTCATGTGCATGTGCAGGCTTCTCCGCTGGCTCTGAGCTTAATTGAAGTCTCTGGACATTGTTGAAATTTAAATAAAATTATTCCTAGTAACTATTACCAGTGATCACCATCTTGCAAAACTTAACCATCAGCTGCCACTTCAATTCTCAGTTTAAACATGGCAATTGTAATTCACCCCATTCCAAAAGGGACTTCTATCAATAATTTATATTGCTATAACATTTAAATGGTTCAACCTGTCCTCATCCGAACTTGTGATTCACCTGAATGAAAAGACATGATATGCCTGACATCAGAGAGCTGTTGTTTCACCTGCAGAATGGACTCTTCCAGTATTACAAGGGTTTGGTTCTACCCCAGAGAAGCTGTGCTGTTGCTTTCAAAGGGTAAAGGGAAAACAGCAGGGGCTTTATTGCGGGCATTATCCCTGATGGCTCAGTGAGGTTAACAGGATGAATGTTAGATCCTACTGCTCCCTGATATATATACACCATTTCCACCTCAAAGCCAAGCAAACCTTGAATTCATTACAATATCATGAGCTTTAAATAAATTAACACCCAGCTTGTGTCAGGACTTGATGCATGCTGAGCAATCTGCATTTTCTGCTTCCATCGATGGTTCCTCAGCTTTGTGACTCTCCTGTCAACAGAATAACTCGGGACAGGAAGGATTTCATCCAATTCTAATCTCTCACCCCTTTAACTTGAACATTACTTAAAACTTATGTGAAATTGGTAAATTGAAGTTTTAATAAAAGCTGATATTAATCAAGGCAAAAATCAAATATATCAAGCGTGACAGAAGGCCCATCAGACTGGACTGAGCTTGGCTGTCCTCATGTCCTGAGTTAATTACCAGCCCTTCTTTCCCCAGGCAGCCTGACTCATGCACTGTGAATCACAAAGAGCCACTGACTCGCCAGCAGCATGGAAATCAGAACCATGGAAATCAGAACGACCCAGAGCAGGGCTGGATGTTGGGAGCACCCACGGAGCTGTGTATTCATTGACCATTTCTGCAGAATGCTTTGGTGCAGCCTGAATGTGTGAAGTGTATCATCCTCTTTCAGTCAGTACCATTTTCTCACAAAGCAGCCCTGTCATAATCAAGATACAATTTAGAACTGAGCGCGTCTGAAATTACTTGTGGCATAGTTTTTGTATTTATTGCACTCAAGCCTTCTCCACTCTAAATGCTTTTTACTTGCTTCGATGCTGGCTGTGTCACCTTGGTGTCCTATTGCAAAGGAAGGAAAAATGCACAAAGCCTTTTTTTTCCTGCAGGACATACACTCTGCACGTTGCACACATGAACTGCCATCCTCATGAGCCTCTGGAATTAAGCTTTGACAAAACGTTGTCCAAGATATGAAGAAATAGGATTAAAAAGTAATAATAGAAATAACGTTATTATTCATATTAATTTAGGCAGCAATGTGCATTTTAGAAACAAAATCCCTAAATAAATAACCCTCTTCTTTTTCTCATTGGAAATAAATACAATTCTCCCAGCATACGATCAAATGATCAAAGCAGGAAATCATGCAGGTAAGCCTAAATGTTCCTCTGATGACTCATCTGGCACATTGTGCTCAGTACTTTACTGATGAAGGAACTGCAACTGTCCAAAAAGAAAGCCATGTCCTCAATTATTACTTACTTTAAGGCTAAAAACTGTGCAAACCTTCCTTCCCCATTAAAATAAAAAAAAAAAAGGCATTTCATATTTCACGTTACAGAAATACAAGGTTGCAGCCAGAGGCAAATTAGGAAAGAAAGGGATATCTCCACTGCTCCCCTCGAAAAATAAATAAATAAATACATAAAGACAATAATCACTGAATAAAAGAGCTGCTCAATTGTGGTAAAACACTGCTACTATCATCAAGGTTTTCCTGTGACACTAAGATGTTCTCCATCACCATTAAGTCCTAGCTGGAGTTTTAGGAGAGTATTCTCTGATTTATCTTGGTTTGAATTTAATTGAATTCAGTTATTTATAAACTACATTGGCCTCCACCCTCTTCACACTACTGTACCACGCATCTGTTGATTAAGGATCCATCTATTCCTTAGCAAGGTCATCTGGCCCATGAAAGCTATTTATGTATGGGATGCAAGCTCAGGACATATTGATCCATAGGATGAAGAGAGACCATAGGGCAAAATGCCCTGACTATTTTTAGTTGGGTTAATTTCCCCCTCCCCTATCAGATAAGAGGAAATGACTGCTGTAATGCATTGCGCTGGCTCCCTCACTTTTCAAAGGAAAAGCTGTATACATCTGCACATGCTCTTTCACCATCATTTTTATTATTCCACGGGCTTTATGTTAGCAACATCAGGACAAGATGTGGCCGTTACTCAGACTGATTGCCCCACTGTGGGCATGGCTCCTCTTAGTGACTTCTAGGATGAGTTCGGGTGGCTACAAAGCCCAGCACAGAGGGAAAAGGGTGAGGGGCTTCTGGCCTGGCCCACTTCCAGCCTTGGACTTTCAGTGACAAGCACAGTATGTTATACCATTTAAGAATGGTATCTGAAAAGACAATCTGCAAATACCATGCAATCATAGAGTGAAGTCATCTAATAGAAAAAAATATATATTTAGAAAAAAAAAAAAAAGGCTTCACTTCTCCCATTTACCTTCTGTTTGCAAATAAAAAAACACTTCAATTTATTTGCTGAAGCATTTCCATAAAATATTAAAAACAACCACTGGCATCAATTTCTCTCCTATTGCATAAAAAAATTTGCAACTCTATACAACTCCAGTTAGAAAGCTTTTATTGCATTTATTTCCATAAGATAAAATCAGAATCTGCTCTCTTTTACAAATCTGATTGCTTTTGCCTTCTGGTCTGGTTTCTCTCTTTAATGTTTATTCTTCCAGTCAGCACTTTGTAGCACTGATTGCTTCAGCTTTTTTCCCCATTAGACAAAACTTTTTCCCAATCCACATGCTTTGAGGCGGGCTCAGTGCAAGCAGCAGTTCTTATCTGCATAACGCAGGGCTTAGCTGTCTTCTGCTCTGAAGTAATCTATTTCCTAAATATCTTGTCATATTTGGATGGTATTTATATCAGCATTCCTACTTTTTTTTTTCCCATTGATGTACTTCTGGTACCTTTGTTTAAGTATCAGACAGAGGCTGAGCTGAGCCCACAGTTTACCCTCCAAAAGAGTTCCCTGGGAGCAGCTGCAGCCAGAGATCAGACAGAGGTATGGAAAAAAAAGGAATCACAGGGATGACTGGGGCAGAGATTGTATTGCCAGCCCCAGGGTGATTCGTTGCCAAATTGTTTTAAGCTCAGCAGAAATTCAAAGCAGTGCTTTAGATTTCCTACAGGAAGCTTGTTTTTGAGAAGCAGCAAATATTGTTTGCACCAACACAAGGAAGGAAATCAAAGAGCAATGACAACCAGCACTGCGGTACTTTGGTCAGGGCAGGGTAATG
This sequence comes from Oreortyx pictus, assembly GCA_036925125.1. Taxonomy (NCBI): domain Eukaryota; kingdom Metazoa; phylum Chordata; class Aves; order Galliformes; family Odontophoridae; genus Oreortyx; species Oreortyx pictus. Next base: position 31,287,807 of record JAUPFR010000009.1, read on the forward strand.
TGTAACACTCCGTGCCTTGCAAAAATCCCCACAGCACGTTCCCAAAAGTTATGCCCACCTGGAGCCTGAAGCTCATGAAGAAAGGCAGGCATTGACTGCAATGGCACTCACAGAATCACACGATGGTTTGGGTTGGAAGGGACCTCAAAGCCCATCCTGTTCCAACCCACCGACATGGGCAGGGTTCCCAGCCACTAAATCAAGCACTAGAAGGAATACATGTGGTTTTTGGCCCAAAAGAGGTAAAGCAGATTTCCTCTTCCTACTCATCCTGAACTTTATCTGTGCTACAGCTATTTAGGGAAAAGCTTTTCGTGATGAAAGGTTAATTGTCTTTTTTGTCATTAGCCCAAATGAAATCAAAAATAAAAGTTCTCAAGTTGTTAAGAACTGAACCATCTGTGCTCTTTATGCTTATGGTAACTGATTGTTCCTTCTGCTTGGAGGGAGGATAAGACAGTTTCTAGGTCATCTCTGTAACGCTTGTAGAAAAAAGGACAGGGATAGATGGAACGGTTGCAGGCCCAGTGGATGGGATGGGGACTGATCATAACCAATGCAAATCCTAGCGTTCTCCAGACTGTTAAAACCATGCTTCATCTAGGAACAGGCTAAGGGAAAAGTAAGAATTATAAAACCTTCAATCACTCTGCTTGTCTCTTACATTCCAAGGAAACAAGGCGATACTGAAGAGCTTGCTTTGTTTTGTTAGTAAAAAAATGCCTGGCATTGAGGAGCTAAGAATACACAAAGGAAAAGCCAAACAGCATTTCAAATGCTCTGCTAAGTTGTGTATAACAGACTTCTGCATTCATTACAGGACACCTTTTCCCATGCATCTGTTTTGCTTATTAGTAAAATGAATCTCTAATTAAAAAAAAAAATAGAGAACAATATAAGTACATGTCTTGCTTTACACTTGAAGCATTAAAATCAGCACAGCCTATGTAAGATTGGTGTCAAAGCTCTTGTTGTTCTGTGAACATATCTCAGAAGCCCTTTCTCGCTTCATGTAGCCCGTGATGTTGATGAAGAAATATCACCTGTGAAGGATGTTCTCATTTGTTTTCATTTTCCCCTTTGTATGTGAAAGAGCTGCTGCACACCGATGACTCAGAACACACCCCATCGTCTTTCAACATTGTGCACAAGGCAAACTCACAACCCACAAATCTTTTCTAGGATCAAACTTACACTCGTCTCACTACCCAACATTACTCTCTCCATTTAGGCCTTCCAGCTCCACTTGGAATCGGAAGGAATCACCACACAAATCTCAGCCTTTGTTTCTGTGTCTGCGTTTCAGCATTACACTGGTCTTTCTTACTGGAAAAGGTCTTCTCATCAGTCAGTGTTTGGACAAGGCTGCTTACTGAGCAAAGGATGCCCAGGACTAGATGTGCATATGTGCATGCGATTTATAATAACACTAGGGCACCAGCTTCTGAACAACTTGGCCAAATTCCCCCAACAAAATCTATAAAAATAGGAACCGTTGATCTTTCTGATAATTGCAAACTGAAAAATAGATATGTTTGCTGCTGCAGATTGTGCCAGAACTTGCAATCTGCTCACAGGATACATGAAGTCATAGAATGGAAAGTTCTGTTATTGTATATGCATTGCCCTCTTTCTGTCACAACATTTCTGAGCCACCACGATTTTACTAAACTCTAGATTCCTGTTCCCCTATTACCAGCCATAAAGAGCTTAGCTTCATTATGCAACTGTAATTTTGCTTAATTTTTCTGAGACTTCAACATAATTTTCTTTATGTAGAGTAAGAGAAGTTATTGAAAATGACAATACTTTAACTGGGTTGAATGAGCTTATCTCCATTGCTCTGCTAGCATTATAACTTCACTGTCTAATGTGGAAACCTACCTGGATTGCATCTAAATAGAAACGGAAGGACAAATCATTCTTGAATTCGTGTATATATTTGAGGTAAAATAGGAGATCTCCTAGGAACAGTCAGTGAGACCTTCTCAAAGTTATTTTGAGCACGAGCTGATTTACTGTCATAAAGGAAACTAGATTACTTATTTTCTGAAAACTTTTATGTATTTAGGGGAGAAAAATGAACTCACCAATATTTAGAAGAAATAATTACTGTGACAGGTGTCTGTTATTTATGGGACAGTTGCAATTTCAGGTTAGCCTTGCTTGTTTAAGGGCTGGGTACCTGGGACAAGGTGAGATGCTCAGGCCTGTGCTGATCCATTTTGCAGGATCAAAGGCATAAAGAGTAGCACAAGGAATATCACTTGCCTATATAAATCCATAGCGCACTTGCATCTGCAGGAGCCACCACGATGCCTTCTGCCATGGTCTGCAGGGCACTTCAAAGTCCCCTACAGAATGCTCCATGCCACAGGCTCAGACACCAGTGTGCTTACGGAGAAAAGTGGAGTTTTAACAGAATAAAATTCAATTACATTTTTTTCCCCCATGCTAAGGATACGTGCAAGAAAATGGGAGTTTTGTTTCTTGAAGCTGATTGTTCTCACCATGTCTTTTAATGTGAAGTTATGATTACTCATTCATTTTGACATCCACAGCACAGGGCAATGAATAAATACCAGCTTTTTGTAACAAGTGCACTCGCTATGTCCCAACCATATCCTAAGCTTCCCAGTGAATAAAACGAGATGCTGGAAACAAGTTCTGCAAACAGAATACTCCCTGAAGTCTGAATGGTTGCTGTTTTATTTTTAACTTGCCCATTAGCAGTTCTTAAAAACTCCTGAGACTTCCTATGCAAAAACCTGAACACATTCCTCTACAAACAAAAAATAAAAAGGCTTCGAGCTGAGAGAAAGGAAGGTGAAGGAGGTACCTTACTCTGCATGCATCCTTTTCAGTTCTGCTTATTTCCTTTGTTTATATAGGTGGGAGAATACTCATTTCAAGGCAGAATTAAAAAGCAAGAAAGAATTAAAGCAGTGATGTACAAAACAAGCTTAGCATAATGAAAACTGATGAAAACTTGGAAGCTACCTCATGAAGAAGAGGCAAAGTAAAGCCAAAGCTTTCCCACAGGCTTGGCATGCTCTTTCTCGACTCTGTGTTCCCAACAATTTTTAATCCATCAGAGCAGAAAACTGATGCTTCCCTGTCTTTAATGCATCTTTTACTTTTTGTTCTGAAAAAGGCAGGCAATATATTTGGAGTAGCTACAGGCTAGCAGTTTAACTCCATCCATCTGCTCTGTTTTTTCAACTGCCCTGGTTTTGAACCGATATATTTTGAATGAATATCACCTACGACTGTGTTGGTCAATGGAGACAAATTACAGACAAACAGAAGCATTGGGATATTGGGCCTTTCTTTTTATTTTTTTCCTGCAGTTCTGCAAATTCATATGAAGAAGTGGCAAGGTCTAATTTAAATGTACATATCCCGTTAGGTAAGTTCTACTAATACATTTAATATAATTATTTTATATTACTATTAAATCAGAAACAGTGTTTATTGGTTGCTCTTTTTCAGACGTGATCATTCACCATTTGAAAGAACTTGTATTTGTATAAATGTAAGGCAGACCTTATTTTAATAACATCACACTCTTCTTTAAGCACTACTTCCACCCAAAAATGTAAGAGGTGGAATATATTTGCTTTATCTGCTGCAACTTTCAAGTAGTTGTATGAAAATAAGCACGACTGCTCAGTTTCCAATCCTGTTACTGCAGGATCCAGTTTTAGATGACTGCAGTAGGTATCATCCTAGTTTTCTCCCTCTTTTGAACTCTACCTTAGAGTTCAAACCCAAAAGCCTTCCCAGCATTGTCATGGCTGCTGTGTCCTTGTGCAGGTCTGAGTTTTGCAGCTCAGATGGTGGTTGGGGAAAACCATCCCTTCACCTGGGCGACAGCAGCAGCAGCCTCACCAACCCTGGCATCCTCCTGGATGTGGACTGCTCTTCCTGCAGACCTCCCAGCCCACTTAGGGGGGGCAGAGGTACATCAGCATCCTCCACAATTATTCTGACTGCATTGTGAAAAATTGCTACATTGCAGGAATGCAAGTTTGACCTCTCAAGTCCATTACGCCTTGACTGTGGAAAGGTTGCCAGCAGTCAGCATTTGCAAGCAATTAATAAAAAGCACTGGGAGATTCAAGATACCATTACTCTTCTGTCATTAGACTTAAATACCCACCTCTGACAAGTCTGTGGTTGGCAAAATCTGACTTCTAAGAGCTTCTACGATATGCAATTTTGCATAGTTTGTTGAAATTTCCAAAGTGCATATTGAAAAAAAAAAAAAAAAAAACAATGCAGCAAGAGTGAGGAGCACCATATCTATCCTGGAAAGATTACTCGACGAAGGTGGAGCGGACCACAGGGCTTTATGGCAAAGCCTGAGGCACACATTCAGAATGGTCCTGGAGTAACATGATGTTCGGAGACACAAATACACCATCTCTCACAGAGATTTATGGCTCTCTAAGATTTATAAGAAAAAGCAGTTCACATATGAACGTGTGTACAAGTCCATCATTAGTGAAACGGAAAGATGTCTTACTTTAAAAAGGACAGAGAACTGAGACATTATTCATCACTTTTCCCATCCCACGCAGCGGCCACAGCAGATTAAAATAAGCAGAGAATATAAACACGTTGTTCCATGGTCACCCAAAGCTTTAAATTCTGGGAAGGTTATGCTTCTTGTGCTCTTGTTCACCTTCTAGAACCAGTACATCATGATTTATTATTAATGAAAATAAGCAGAGATATGTCCTTCAGGGAGTACGGGTACTCTAAAAACTCAGTTCCAATCAGCACACTCGCTCTTTGAAGTACATATGATTATTTAAGATAAGAAGTTGTGGTACAATTTCATGTCCTCTAGCAAATGGATATATTTTATTAAGCTATTTTTACGAAGTAACGAATGCATTGGTGACAACAGATAATGCAAGTGGTACTGTGGCAGTGGGCAGCCAATACTTCTGTGTTAATATTCACCGAGTGCTACGTCTCACAGAAAATTGCTGCAGATCTACAAGGAAAACAAGTGAATAACAGTTTATGAATCTGCATTTATTCCCCAGTCTTTCACATAAAGAAAGCTTTCTGAAAAGGAAAACACCATAATCTGTCAAAGATTTGCGGATCAGAAGAGTTCAGAGTCTTATTTGTTTTCTAAACCACTGCATCCTTTAGGTAAAGGACATTAGGGCTGCAAAGGCCGATCCTGTGCACAAGGGTGCTAGAGGAGCACCAGGCAGGATGAGTGAGAAGAGATGCTTCTGTTTGATTAACCTCAGAGGAGGTTTGACCTTGAAACAATGTCCAGAAAGCTCAGAATGCTGAAAGAGCAAAGCACAAACCTCGAATGTGTGTCCATGGATTTGTAACCTGGGACAGCATCACCAAAACGCCGTCCCACAGCGTGCTGCTCGGCAGCCTGCAACCAGCACAGCAACACCCCTCTGTGCTGACAACAGCCAAACAACAACTGCCTGTGTACGTTCCTGATGGCTTGGTGCAGGCAGAACAGAGGGATGAGTTATTTTTGGCAAAACCGACTTGTTCCAGCTAATATGTTTGTATTATTATGTTCTCCTTTGAGGTACGGATAGACTATGATCAAAGGCGGTGTCGGGAGATTTCTCCCTTTATCCAGCTTTCCATTTCATCACTTACAATAGAGATGTCCATTTGTCCACGGCTGAACAGGGTTTTGTTGAATCATACTAAGGCTGATCAAACTTCGGCTGGAGAGGAGTGCTGTGGATAATAGCTCACTGCCTCCTTCGCCATCCCTGAAGAACCTGATGCTGCAGATAAGAGATTCTCCTCATCTCATCTTAATAATGCTTAGCACTTTACAAGCTCTGCTTCAAAGGGTTATACAGACATGAATTGTCACAAAGCCCCAGTGAGATAGCAAGGTATTATCTTCATGTACAAGATATCAAAAAGAATACCCCGAACCCAGAGAGCCTTGCTGACACCTCATGATGGACAGGGGCACCGGGTCAGTGATAGCATTAGATCTCAGAGGTTCTTTGCTGTCAGTTTAATCTCTAAATATAATTTCACCCCATCTGTCTCTGAGTATTAACTATTCATAGAAGCATTGTCTCCTCCTCTCTCAATCCAGATTCTTCATTTTCAATGTTACTTGCATGATAATTACACAAAATTGAACTATTAGCACCAATTTCTATACAAATCTACAAACTGTGAAGCATAGCCTCAGTGTCACATTGTCCAGAAGAGAAGACAGGCATGATTTAATTGAATATGACTTTTCTTCTTTATCTAATTCATTTCCTAACAACTTCATGACACTGCTAATATTTCTCCCCTTTAATGGATGGTTGAAGTGGCATTTCCTCAGCTCCCATCTCTGCTGTGCTCACTTCTTCCTTCAGCCACTTGGGCTGCGATGGAGCTCATATCCCTGGAGCTCATCCACAAAGCAGAGGGACCTACAGGTCTGCAAGGAGCAGGCAGTCCATGCCTCCACTGGCAGCATCCTGCATCTGGTGCTCTGCCTTGGCCACTGAATTTATTGGCACTAGGGAAGAGAGCAGGAGGATGATACAATTCCCCTGCCATCTGGCTATGGTACCCATTTTCTTAACCTTGTATATGCTAAATAGCATAATAAATTTTGAAATAGGACTTTGAGATGGCTCGAGGGATCCTTTATTATGACAGTATGAGTCTGTTACGAACAAATATTATCGGCTATAGTTCATCTCCAAATGTACCTACATCCTCTTATTTTAGCTTTAGGTTTTCCAGATATCTTTGTTGCTAAACTTTTCTCCCGTGCAACCTTGCTCCATGCACTCAGAACTACAGCGGTAAAATAAATCCATCAGTTTGGGAACTGTAACCACATCATATACAGACAGCAGCCTTCACAGGGAGTTGGAAAACTTGAAAGCAATTTTAGCTTTCCCCGCTGGTCTGACCCTATTACTTCAGCAGATGAGAAAGCAAGAGAAATGAATTCCTCGGCACGGTGAGACTTGTTTGGGGGTTAGGAAGGCTGGGGGGCTGCTCTGTGCAACTGTGGGGCCGAGCAGAGCTGCAACTCCAGTCATACTGACTCCACACACACCCTTCGCTTGGGGAGCGACCCAAACCAGCACTTCATTTGCCAGAGAAATTCTCCTTCTAAAAAACCAAAAAAATAAAAGGACTGCCATTGGTTTTACTACCGATTTTAATCTAAACAGATCTGTTGGATTTGATGGTTTACTGCTGATTTCAATCTACATAGAAACAAACCAAAATTAGGGGACAAATTTCTTTAAAATTTGGTGAAACACATGGGCGCAGCAGATGAGTCCTTTATACGTTTGCTGGTCTCAGCTTTCCTAATGAAAACATTTTATTCTTTCCACCATACTGCACAGCCACTAAATTAATTCTCCACTGTAATTATATTTGTAAGTCTTCTGAGTTAGGTTTGCAAACCGAACCGACAGAGAGGGGAGGAAAAAACATCTGCAAGATCAGGATTGTTCCATATGGGCTTTTCCTTGTTTCTTTTTCTCCCCCATTATCGAATTCAAAGCTACTGTTCATTGCTATAGTACTTTCCAATTAATTGCAATTAATTAACCTTAGAAGAAGCCTGTAAGTTGCTATTATACACTCTTCTGTTTTGTTTTCCTCTTTTTCTCATAAAACTGTTTTGGGGAGATGTTAGGTTAAAGGATTAAACATCCCTGATACTAAGACTGAATGCTAATTTACTTAAGGTTTCATCTGAATTTCCTGGTTTAAACTGCTGTCCTTCCCCTCTCTGAAAACATCCTGCCCCCACACAAAGCAAATCATGAAGAAAAACAAAGGGAATTATTTCTTTTTCTTGATTTCTTTACGCAATGTTTCCAGAGCTACGTACTTTATGGCTCTGTAGTATTTCATAACTGCTGTCTTCTAGAAAGTGAGCCCAATCAGCACAAGGATGGACACCTGAACAGAGCAGAGATCTGAGGGAACCTGGTGCCATTAGATTCCAGCAGAACTGTGGACGTACACAATGATCTGTTTTCTACAGTGAGACTGCAGGAGCAGGGACACTTCTTTGGCCTTGCTGAATGAAAACCTGGCTTACAGCAGAGCAATTGTAGCTTAAGGGCTCCCAGACATGTTTTTATGTAAATCAGACTCCATGCATTATTTGAAGACACATTTTGAAATGTAATTTATTAGTGGGTCATTTTTCCTTAAAGTTGAGTTTCTATTTCATGGAAGACTAGCTTTTGTCAAAGCCTTTCTATGTATCTCAACTTTCACTACGGTTCTACACCCCTATTATGAACAGAAGGAGATGAGGGATCATTAACAAGCACAAAGAAATTACACGAGACAATGCTATCAGTTTTAAACTCACCAGCCATTTCACCTAGGCTTTTAAATTATGGTAGCCTGCAAAGTATTCTTCAAAACCCTGGGGAAAACATGCACCAGGCACTCAGAGATGTGCAGAGAGGAAGGAATCCTTTACCATTATCGCTAGCTTGAGAATCATTCATCACACAGCTATGCATGTACAAGACTTCTCCATGGGACTTCCCAAAGATGGGGAAGTGTTGGGTTGAGAACCCCAGAGTGGTACCTGAGGAGACTTCTGAGACACGTGAAAGCTGCCCCACACCTCATGCCCACTGGTATGAGAGAGACCATTCCATGATGCACGGCCCCAGACACAAAACAAATAGCAATAACCTCAATGGGAGTAAGGAGTGGGAAAAAGCACGGAGGGCAATCGAAGGGCACAGAAATAGATGGCCTTATTCTCTATGAGTGAAGGGCACTGGCATAGAGGAAGACAGTCAAAAGGTATCTTAAATTTTTATAACAGCTGGCCTGACTTGATCAATGCACTTGTTTTGCAGTAAAAATGAAAAGCTGTGGTTTGGGAACAGGGCTTGAACATACTAAGTGCTGTACGAATAGTGATCTCAGCCAGAGAGTCCACCCAACAACCATTTCCCAACCAAAACAGAACAGATACAGCAGCCGTGTCCAACAAAAGGTAAAGCAGCACGTGGTGACAGTGAAATGATGAAAATCCACAGCCAGAAACTACTGCATGCAAATGCATCGCTATTATGGGGAGGGCTGTAAAACCACATGAGAGGCAAGTGTGAGAAAAGAACCTACGTGTGAAGGTTTAATTGTTACAGCAGCTCTATAAAGCATCATAGAAAGAAGCAGGGAATTGCTTTAAGACAAACTGACTAAGCCTTGCTGGCCATGATGTATGACTGAAGACATAGGTGGTAGCAAAAGAGAGATAATGACAGCATATGGGTCGTGTGGGAACCTATAAAGACGAACTGTTTTTATTTGGCGACCCCGGTTTCCTCTGCTATTGGGATGTGTTCTTACAGGCACACCAGCCCTTGCTACCTGCTGTCTTTTATCCACGAAGTTTTAAGCAGAAAATGCATGTCTCTTTCAATATTCAGGAGAAGCTGCCAATAATCATAGGAAAAAAAGCCCTAAGTGCTCTGGTGCAGCAGTTGTCGTTCTTTGAGACTCGTGCAACACTTGTCTAAAAATCCATCTAATAGAGGCACAGTTTAGTCCAAAGGAGACCATAATTCTGTGTAATCAATGCAACTATGCTTAACACTCAGCCTGTCGATACGCCCTTTCAAAAAAGTATTTCCAAAGGCTGCTTTCCTACTGAAGGCTTCAGCACTTAACGCATATATGCCTTTTTGTAGATTTTCTCCAATCACAGTTCTACAATGCAGCCTTCAGTCGTATAAATTGTGCATTTATCTACAAGCATCTGTGCTTGATTTCAGCCTGGCTTTTGCAAGAGACTGCAATTATCATCTAGGGGAAAAAAATAAAAAATAAAATAAAGAAATCTACATTACGTTTAAAATAACCTTTACATATAACAGCCATTCTCTTACCCTGTACATATGAGACACGCTGAAGAAAAGAGAACCACCAGCAAAGAAATCCAGCAAGGGAATCCAGGAATTTCAGCTAGGATGGAAGGAGGTGATTCTCATTCCTCACATACATCACCTTCATGTCTGTATTCCTGCCTTTGCTCTGACACCTGGATGTTTCCCTAACACCTCTCCAATCTTATAGCTATACTTATAACATAAGGGATGGCTTCTAATGTCTTCAGCCATTAAGTTTGCTGCGTACTGTGGAGAAGCAGGTGCTCCTGAGGAAGAAGCACAACCACACTGATGAGGGATGGGGAGAGCAAATCTGCTGCTATTACTGCCCCACCTGAAAGCAGGAATTCTCCTTTGGTACATGGGTAAAAATGGGAAAAGTACAATTTCCAAGCTCCAAAACTCACCAGCTCTTTCCAGGCGTGATTTCACCAAGGTCTGCATTCCCATAATCTAGCTTGATTAGCCTCTGTATACCCCTTATGTCCACATATATAAGCTTCACACTTCTCAAACGTCTAGCTCAGGGATCTTTGAAGTTCTGAGGACTAACTCAAAGAAAACAGAAACCTACGGTTTCCAAAAGCAACCTCAGAGGATGCCTCTGCTGACTGTGAATAAGGGCAGTTTTAAAGTGGGGAATTTCATAATCAAGAGTGGACTCAATTTCTTCATGAGATCTACTACAAAGGTATTGCAACCAATTGTCTGCTTTCTAAACGTTAAGGACAACAGAGGATCCAAGCCAAGGGAGAGGGAAATGCTGGCCTGGTGCTGGAAGTGATGCTGCCATTAACATCAGGCCGTCTGGGAGCACAACCTCCTTTGACCCGACACTGATGGGCATTGATTAGCATGTATCAGCCCAATGAAGAATGATAAGGGCTGAGATTTTGTGTGTAGCAAAGCAGAATTAATCCTTTGGGAAAAAATAGGCAACATTTCACAAGTCTTTTCAACCTGTATCAGCGTGGATACCAACCAAAGTCTCTGCCCAGCTCTAATGGAGAGAAGAAGGACCTCACTCACTGGACATGATGCTGCTGTGTCTCTACAGTGCTTCTGTCAGTCGTGTCCATCCCGTGGGTGACCCTGAGTGCATCCACAGCCCTTTTATTCCAGCAGTCCCTGCTGCCAGCCCTTGTATCATCTAGGACAGCAGAGCTGAGGAGATGCAGGGCCAGAGGTTAAAAGACGGGGTGGGAGGTGTGAAGACACTTATATATGGACCTGTCACATATCTTGGGGGAGTCTCATGAATTTTTGCAGCTCTGCTATGTACTTCTGCAGAAATTGATGAAATATCATGCTTTTTCTCCCAGAGCCACAATACCCTCAACTCCGACGAAAAGATCACCGAGGTCTGAGCAAGGAGACCATGAGTTATCATCTCGCCTCTTCTGCTGACTGACCATAATATTTCTCTGCTCTTTATAATTCTTAATAACCAAGGTCTTCAGTCCCTGCCAGGGGACAGATAACTGTAATTTACCAAATGTATAGCTACGGTGGCAGAGAGGTTGGGCAGGTCACTGCAGGCAGGCCTGGGAAGAGAGTGCGCTGTCTCTCATCGCTTTGCTCTTTCAGGAGCAGACAGCAAACAGTAAGACTGTTGAAGGGCCGGCTGTCTGGCTGGCAGGTCACCTAATGATCACATAATGAGATCACAGAAGGAGATTTATCAGTCTGGGTTTTTTTGGCTTTTTTTTTTTTTTTTTTTTGGCATTTGTGGTATTACGCACCGTATTTGACGTCCAAGATTTTAAGACCTGCATTAACACCACCAAGAACAACATACACAATGAGTTTCTTTCTGCTGGGTAAAAAACCCAGAGGACGAAAGAAGGACTAGAGGGAACGTTGGCTGATCACCCAATTAGCAAAAAAATGGAATTTAAATTAATGTGATGAACCAGGCGAGCTATAAAAAGGAGGCTAAACTGCAAAATGAGCTGCATATAGGAGAAACTGGAAGCTTATGGATCTTAGCACATGCTGAAGAACTTATCCTACGCCACGGGTGATGAAATTAGGGAGGACAGTACATGAGTTTTTATTCTGTTTATAGCAAATCAAAGCCTGCTTGAAATCGTCTTACAGCAGTTATGTTCAACCTAAAAATTACATCTTTACAGTGAAGAAGCCACTTTCTTCAACACATAATAATAAAACTCGTTAGAGAAACCAGGCTTCCCAAAGGCTTTTGCATGTTTGAAGGTAGAGGCCTGAGTCCAACCCAAGCAATTATGAGGTAACCTCCACTGCCATCAAACAGATGGCTCCAATATGAAATAAGTTTTCTGAACCTAATTTGCTGGTAGATTTCTTCATAGCAAAGGTACAAAAAGCCATGTGAGTGAACACTGACCTACTCCCCTTAGCTGCACAGTTTAGCAATAGATAACTCACAAAGGCAGAGACCAACCGTCACCCAAAGCGCTCACAGCACAGAAGGCAGAACACTGCGTATCATTCTGCATACCTCGGTTTGAGAAATAGAGTGAAGTCTTGGTTGGGTGATTAAGGAGAAGGAAATTAGAAACAGCAAAATGAAGTCTGAGAAGGGATACAATCATTCCTTATTGGTATATTTGGAATTAAATAGCAGGGAAGGAGAAGAATTATTTAACTTTAAAGACTGACAAACAAGATTAAGAGGCAATAAATTGTTCATGAATAAATTTATATTGGAATTTAGGAGAGTTCTGACAATTTACAGGCCTCCCAAACAATCTGGTATAGGCAAATTGATTTGTAAGAAAGCTTGCTCTCTTCTTGGAAAAAATAAGATAGGGCAGGTGTGATCTCGGAGACAGAAATGAAAGTTTTTGATACAGGATTCAGGAGTAAGATTTGCTGTGATTGTTGTGATTTGGGTACAGGATGACTTGATAGCCTCATGTGGCCTTTTCCAAGGAAGCCCCTGGGAGTTTCATCTTGTTGACCATGCCCCACAGCAGTGCTAAATGCTCAAGATAAAGAAATGGTTTTCTCGTTGAAATGATTAAAGTGGCAGATTAGTTTTTGGGGTGTTGTTTGCTGGCATTTAGCACTTGTGCCTCCAACCTTTGTAAAGTCATGATTTTATCTACAGTAAAAGAAAACATTCTGCATTATGGGTTAGCAAAGGTAAACCATAGAGTTATGGTCATTTATGGTTATATGCACACTTTCCAGAAATGTGTTAATTAATACAGGCAGTTGAACAATATCTGGGAATGTTACATTTGTCTCTGCATAATGGAAATATTCATGTATTTTTATGCTTTGTTCCGTTCTCTATTTTAGATACATAATCCATAGGAAAACTAGTTTTCCTTCTAGAGAAACATCTGCGTGTGTGATGTTCACTATAAGTACTTCAAAGTAGCCTCCTCTTTTAAATTTACAGACAATTCCTTCAGCTGCTACCCTGCCATAAAGGCTTTTGCATGTTAGAGAACCACTGAGGTGTTCCCAAAGGCTGCCAACATTTCTTGTGACAAATGGCAAAAATTGAACTACAAGAGGGATGTACCTGAAGAAATGTCACTTTTTATAAGCTCATAAGAAAGTTTTCATCCGATAATTAATAACTCCGCATCATTTGAATAAAAATTCATGCTTCTTCCTTTTAAGGCAAGAGTGTTGGAGCTCGATGATCTTTAAGGTCCCTTCCAACCAAAGCCATTCTCTGATTCCAGTGCCCCTTCTAAATCCGACATATTTCACCAAGACACCTTTATATAATCTTGCATATCTTTGCACTAAAGCCACTTTCTTTTCCAATGCATTTCAAAACGGGCCATTGCCATAGTGAGGATTTTAGTGCAATCCATCAATCTCACTATATTATGAACATCAGTAATGACAGAAAAACCTTCCTGGAATATTTTCTTGCTTATTTGGGGGGGGGGGGGAAATTGATGAATATCATGACGTGTTGGAGCACAGTGCTGAGGAATTGATTCAGGCAAGCAGACAGAGAGGGCTGACTCAGGCGTGCAGCCCCCCTGCTGACCCTGCAAGGGCTGTAGACCTGATCCTCAGTGCTGGAAATCCCAGCAGCACTCCTGAAATTATTTTAACATAAACCGTATGAGATACTCTAGTGTTTTGCCACAAAAGAAGCAAAACAAAAAACCAACACATAAAAGCCTCAGAAACAGGGGGGAACACACTGGCTTAGCACATTCCCTGCTCCTACAGCAAGATGTAGGTCACATTGGACTGAAGGAGCACTCCTACACCAGCAGATGCTCCACTCATCTGTCTGCCCAGTTTACACAGCCATAGCTGTTTTTGCAGACCTACTCTTTTTATTATTGTTATTACTATTCCTCCAGAATCTTTAAAAGAAAGAAAATAATAACTAGAGGCATAGAAGGATGGAGATAACTCTCCAGTAACCTCTGCAGCATGTTCGGTAGCTATCAGTGTTACGCTGTGTGTGTTCAAGGTCTGCACTGCAGTGATTGAGTAATGTGTCTGGTAACACCATCTAAATATGAAATTATCTGTCTCCCTACTTAAAAAGTTCAGCGTTAACACACCGATAGCAGAATCTGACTTTTGCACCTATTAATGTATGAAAATGTTATATGCTGGCTGTTACTTGAAAATCTAGGCTTGCCTGCATATTTTATTTACAGACACGTCTGGAAAATGCACAGCCCTCTGCTATTATTTTTGTACAGTAAACCGGAGACTGGAGCCTGTGAATTTAGAATAAAGCAGAAAAGAAGGGAGGAAAAGAAGTTATGAAACTAACTTTCACTTCAAATAGGGTATAAATAGCTGTCAGTCTCTCAGCTGGGATACAGAAGAGAATATATTTAACATCATTTACTCCCCACTGCAAAAGAAGCAGCAAATTAAATGCAGCAGTAGCAGTATTAAAAGCGCAACGATTTCCAAGAACTATCATTACAGAAAGCGCATATCTTTTGAGTGTCAGCCCTTCAGGTACTTACACCATGTTGTTGTTGCTAACCTCTGATCCTTCTGTGTTCAGCAGCACAATAAAGAAAGCAAGTTACAACGGACCCATAGATGTTTTCTGTCATCGTGTTAAAGATGTGACATCATGCCATTATTGTTCAAGTATGTGCAATGAAGAACCTGACCTCCTCGGCTCTGCAACAGAGAGCTGAGAAGTTGCTGCTAAGGACAGCAGACCTGAGTTCTACCCAGAGCATGGTAGGGAAGTAGAAAATGCTGAAATGCTGTCCTGCCTGCCTTCCCAATTCTCTTTCACGTTTTCAGCATCATTAATATTAAATACCCATCAAACTGAAAGACGGGAGTTAAGACATTTACTTTAAAGTAACTTCTTAAATTGCTCTGCTCCTTCCATGTAATTATTAATTACTCTTAGAGAGCTGTGTTTAAAGCCATCGAGATACAGCTTACAGCAATCCATCAATTGACACAAACACAGCGATAGTGGAAGGATGAGAAAGCCACACAGGTGGCCTGGAACAGACACTTGAGGAATGGAAAATCCTACGGGGGACAGAAGGCAGAAACCCAGCAATTCTATCCAACTAAAGGGAAAAGTATGTAATGCAGATATAATAAAAGCTGATTTTCTCTTTCTGAATGCTGAGTCTAACCCCTCATTTGCAGTAGGAACCTGGAAGGAAACACACACAAAGCTCCTAAAACTGGGCACTGTACCTCTGCCCTTGGCAAACATGCCAACGGCTTAGGGTTGGAACTGGATGATCTTTAAGGTCCCTTCCAACCCAAGACATCCTATGATATCCAAATGCAAAGCCCTCGTTTACTGATTTTCTATTTAAAGAATATCCCTACGCATGCCAACAGTAGTAAACACTAGCTGTGAAAACCTACTCAGAGCAAGCACATTTCACCACATTTTGACAGATGAACAGGTAGAAAATAGCAGCTGAACATTCAGAGCTCATCAATAGGACAGAGCTCCTGTCGGTGAGAAGTGACCCACCACGCTGCCCCGCTGCTGACATTTACCACGTGGGGATCAGAGAAATACTGAAATAAATGAAGAGTAAACTGCCATTCCTGTTGCATACCTCTAGAAACTACTTGCTTTGCAGCCGAATTCTAATATCATACCACAGATGAAAAGGACATTAATCTAGAAATGGTTTTAAATGTGTAGGACTACAGGTTCTGAGCTAATGATTCATACAATCATTTGCAGCCATTAGACGACAAGGATAAGAGCTGCTAGTGCTTTTATTTCCCTGCTTGGTGTGGTACCATCAATTTAAAATCTATTCCAACACCGTGATGGATTTATGTGCGCTGTGGAACCCATAGCAGCCCTGTCAGAATTTTAAAATCTAGATTGCTATATACAATTACAGGTGTCACAATATGAAATAACAATCGAAGACACTTACAGGAAAACTCTGAAAATTCCTGTGCACACCATGAGGAGGCAGCTGCTTAATATTCTTCCATCACACTGTGATTATCTCACTTGGTGGAAGCGATATATTTTTACATAACTTGATCTAAGGTTACATCTCTCCTGAAAATGACTTGCAGTCTTGAAATCCCGGAGGAGAAGGAAAAGTATGAGGGATATTTTTAATGGGCAGATGTCATCTCCATGAACGTTTCACCAGCTGTCAATACAAAACCTTTTGTCTGGACTCTGTCTTGAAAAGGCACTTTGAAAGACCTGAGTTGGCAGATATTTTCATTCTTAACCTTTCTCTCGAGCAGCTAAAAGAAGAAATCTGCAGCGTTAGGCATACGTAGCAGGGTTTGGATTAAGCAGGTGAAAAAAGCAGCAGAGCTGAAAGCAGTGGAACCCTTGGAGCCCCTTGGCGGCCGTGGTCCCACTGGATGGGGGTCAGCCCTCCCCGTCTCCAAAGCCCACAGCAGCTCATTTGCTGCCTCTCCCCAAAGCAACCTGACAGCAGTACTTCATTTCCACCGCCCTAATGAATTAGATAAAATGGCTGGGGGTGCTGGGAGACTCACAAACCCAGGGGATTGCTAACATGATGAAGACTTTATTTTTAAGTCACTAATTGACATCCAATCATGGAAAGAGTAATGAAGAAATCATAGTTGTCTGGAAGCCGCACGGGGCTGGCAGACACACTCAATCCCTGTTCTGTAGGACAGGCTTGAGAAATGCAGTGCAGTATTACAGCGTGCACTATTACACTGGGAAGTGGAAGAGGGATTGAAGGGGTAGAGACAGACGAGCATCATTTCATCTTTGTCAGTGTGATGACTATCCAACTGCAAAAGGGAACAAGTTTTCTTTCTGCAAAAGCAGTTGGCCCCTTTGTTGCAAGGGAAAGGGGCTCTCACTGGGGTTTGTTGGGTAGGCTGGCTTTCTTTGGCTGTTCCTATTCCCTGGCATTTATTTTCTCTAAACGTGCTACAAAAACAAAATAATCTCTAGAGAAGTCTGAGAGTGGATGTCTGGATGTCTGGCAGCACAAAAACAGTAAACATGGTTCCTGAGGACTTTAATTTAACAATGTTTAAATTTAATTAAATTATTTGTATTGTACAATTAATTATGCTAAACTGCCTAAGCCTTGAATGGATGTACTTTGCCTTTTAATCTAAATAAAACACACATAGCAAACCAGCAGCGTTTGAGAACCACGTAACCTTTCAAGAACCATCCTTGATGAAGAAAAACAAACAAACAAGCAAAAACCCCAAGCTGCTAAGAAACCAAAAAGGACACTAAGACATTTCCTCAGACTGTGGAGCAGCATGCTATTCAGTCACCACAAGAGCCACAGGGACTATGCCAGGCACTTTGAGTTGCCTGCCATGTTCTTTCTACTGACAATTAAAGATATACTGGAGAAACCAAAGTTTCCTTAGAGGTTCATCATCTCTGTCCCTTACAGCTCTGCTAAGGAAGGGAATTCAAAAGGAGAGAGCTGCAGAAGGAAGGAGCCACAAAGTGAACCAGAACTTGCCTGGATTACAACAAGGGATTCAGTGTTTGTCTAATGGCAATGACTGGGGAATACCCATCCCTTTTTGAGCAGTGGGAAGGAATTGGCATGTGCTTTCAGTATCAGATTTTAAAATATAGAAGCCCACATGCACATACATGCACCCATCACAAGTGTCGTTTTTAGTCTAGTATATTAACTGTAATGCCGTGGCTATTTAGTGATTCTGATATTTAACCACAGAGCACAAACCATAACTGCTCTAATTCTAATAAGCCTGTGACCTCTATCCTCCCTATGACAAACCGTGTAACTCATTTCCAAAATACATAAATGTTTGTCAAATTGCACATTTCCTTGCATAAAAATATGAAAATACAAAAATCACTCATGAATTTGCATGAAACCTTCCTATTCAAATATCTTGTAAGATCTTGAGCAATACACGAAGACAAAAATGACAACATTTTTAAGACCAATGATACAGAAATGTCATTTGCATATCCAAACTGTCCATTTCTACAGAGGCAGTCAGAGAATGATGCTAAAATATCCTCTCATTGCTTTAGAATGGACACCAGCAGCTTTAATCTGAAATGTGGAGACTGAGTAAAGAGTTCTATTTTCTTAGGCATTCTTAGATCTTGGAACCAGCATTGATTCTGTGTTTGCGTAAAAACCTAACATCTCATTCACTGGATGGGCCCTTTGGGGTGCAGTATTGTTCCTTCTGCTATTATGGACCATTGCCTTCAAACACTCTAACATCTGTGTTACATGATTACCAACTTCTCAGGCTGAATGAGTCCCTGGTGCAACTTCACTGAAACCAATCAAATTATGCCAGGGTGAGTCTGACTTTTTGTCTTTCCACATTCCTTCTCTAAAGTTACAGCGTGAATGATGCAATTCTTTACCTAACTTTTTTCTAGATAAATAATCCAAGAAAACGTAAGCAGCCTGCAATGGATTACTCAAGAAAAATCCAGGATTATGTCATTACTAGTTTTCCAGTACTGGAGCAGTCATTCTTAATTTCCCCTATCTCAGAAAGATATGAAGTCAGAAAAAAAAAAAAAAAAAAGAAAGAAAGAAAGACAAAAAAGGGAGGTAGTTTAAATTAATTGGAACCTGGTGTTTCTTTAGCACTTTTGGAAAGAAGCCTGATCCCCAGCTGTGCTTTCAAGCATGGATTCCTTGCAAGACAAAACAATGCACAGAAGTCCAGATGGGGAGGAAGAGGAGATGCTTCATACATCCTTAGGGAGTCTTATGCACCTCTTTAAATGTCATTATTTTTTTTTAGAAAAAGGCTTTATTTGAAACTACACAATAACTTCAGTTGGAAGAAATTCAAGAGGTCCAACTCCTGTGCTGACTTCAGCATTACATTGGGTTGAAGTTCCCTGTCCCTGCCCCTCAGTCCCCTCCTGGGTTAGCACTGTAGATAGCCAAAGTACAGCAGGAACTCTTAATGGGGTTGTAACTGTCATTATTTGCAACAGCTAGCTCACCAAGAGAGGTAGTTCCGCAGCTGGAAAGGTGTCAGAAAATGGGTGTTCTGGCAAAGTTGAAACACAACACAGCAGATCAGGGGAACGCACTGAGTGGAACATAACTGAGGGAAATGCAGGGGAGGTTGGAAAAACTGGGACATCGTAGAAAAGACAATAAGGGAAATCCAGGACAGAGTAATTTCTATTACAACTCCAGAGCACTCTGAATTCAATACCGAGTGTTTCCAAGGCAGAACGGTACCAAAGGGAAGATTTAGGTTTGATGGTGGGTGGAAATTCTTACTCATAGAATGGTGAGACCCTGGCACTGCTGCCCAGAAAGACTGTGAGTGCCCTGACACTGGGGATGCTCATGGCGATGCTGGAGGGGGCCCTGGGCAGCCTGAGCTGATGGGAGGTAACCAGCCCAAGCTGGGGGTTTGAACTGCATCGTCTGTGAGGTCCCTTCCTATCAAAACCATTCTACAATTCCATAATTCTGACTACTCAGTCTTGCAGCCACTATGCAGGGTGTCTCCTCAGTAAGCACAGCAGGGTGTGGAGACTTCCAGGCAGGGATGACATGTCCCAGTCACCACAGGGACAGAGACATTGTCCCTCCTCTCCTACCAAGTGATTTTCAACCAGCAAACTAGCTGCACTGATGACAAAATTTATTCATACTACAGTTCACTGTACCATAAATTATCATAATACTTTTTCTTCTCAGATAAATACATATAAAACATTGCAAACTGCGAAGAGATTACATACGTATTTGAAACATGCATTTTGCAAGCAATACTCGCTGCCATATTTCCAGTAAATATTATTTGTAATCCCTATTATTGCTGTGAGATTCGGGGATCTCTCTTTTGGCTGCTGTGATATTTTAAGTGTTAGCAACGTAAATGATCATTGCTCACATTCACTTGACAAGACACCAGCTCCCTGTTGTTTTCTAAGAGTGCTCCTATCTGTATTATTTAGCTGTTGGATACTTTCAGAGAGGAAAGACTGGAAGTTACGCACTGCATCCCATCAGTGATGGATAAAAGTAAGCTACGATTGAGTAGGAATTACAGAATTATCGATTAAATCAGGTTACTCAAATCCTACCATTCATTTTTCTTCACGGTATGCAGAAAATAATTTATCAGTCTCACAATCTTGTCATTTTAATTTCTGTAGTGTAATTTGACTTTCGTTGTTAGCAGGAATCTTCAAGAGCAGTTTATGATCTTGGCTAGCTAGAACTAGAAATAAAACCTCTTAATAATAATAAATTTGTTAGAATTTACATGCTTCTTCTAAAAATAGATTATTTGCTTTATAATACACATATTAGATATACTGCAAGTGATTAAGCAACATAGGGAGAAGAAGGAGGTATAAAAGGGACAAGCCCTCTATTAAATAAAGAAGTTGAAGGGAGAAAACAGCTTCTGTAAGATACAGGGGGGAGAACACAGGTCCATAACTTCCCCACAAGATTTTATTCCTGAGACGTCTATTAATCAGGTATATAAAAGGGATTGGGGACATTGAGGAAACAAGACTGAGCTGTCTTACTAGAACTGAAAAGTTTTGGGTATTAATTGAACTGTAACAAATCCGGCACGTCCACTTGCTTTAGTACATGCTCTTGATTTTTTTGACTGCTCTGAAAGGAGCATCTCATTTAATATCATCTGTAAACCTAATTTCATTGGCAGCAAGTAAGAGTTATCAGGATAATTTTTATAAAAACATGAGGCATTTGCTTAAAATACATTTTTTTTTCATGACAAGAAGTTTGTCATACTTTTGGCAAGGTTATACATGATTGCCTTTTTATTTTTGGCTGTTACTGAGGCTAATGGCATACTAAAAATCTTCTTTAATGTACAAATTAATTATGTCCTTTTGCAATTCGTATTAGCCTGTCTCACTCTCCATTCAGAGGCTTTTAAAAGGTTTATATGGAACCAATGGATGTTCTCGTTTATTGTGCACACAACCTCAATTACCCACTTTGCCCAACTTGAAAGCAGAAGGACTGAATGCAGCCCTTTGTCAACAGGCAGTAATTTGGCAGAAAAAATAAAGTGAAATAAAGTTTTCTTCAAAATAATAATCATTTTGAAAGAAAAATAAAAAAAGAAAAAAAAGAAAAGAAACTCTCTGAGAGTTTGGAGGATTCCTGATAATTTTTTTATATATGTTTAGTTACTACAAAAAACGTGTGCTCCCTAATGACAGAACTGCACGCTCACAAGGTACAAAGCTCTGGGTTTCATTCCTGTTCCTGAGAAAACACACCTGATACATCCATCCCTCACCATTACCTGAAGATCAAAAAGGCATCTGTTCAGCTAGAATTCAAAAGATGACTTTATCACGACTCCAGAAAGAAAATTCAGCCATACTCCTCCCTTCCTTCCTAGATAATGCTTTTGGTGCTTTAAAATTACTATCATTTTTTCAGCAATGGTTAAAAGCTTTAGATGTGCCCTACAATATCAGTTGCAGTGATGAAGCAAGCTTACTTATTTCCAGTCTGTATTGTCACACATTTTGAGCAAGTAAATTGGGAAACTGCATTTCAATGGGAGCCCTGTGCTGACCAACCTGGGGAATCACACATTAGAGCGAGAGACCTTGAGTTACAATAAACATGACTTAACCACTGCTCTATTACAACAAGCTTGAAATGGGCTCTCTCACTTCCTACTGACAAGAAAATATTTTTGCAGTCACAGGATGGCTGGGGTAGGAAGGGAACTCAAAGATCATCCAGTTCCACCCCCCTGCAGTGGGCTGGTTGCTCCCCAGCAGCTCAGGCTGCCCAGGGTCCCATCCAACCTCTGCCTTGAGCATCTCCAGGAGTAGGGAACCCACAGCTCTGGGCAGTAGTGCCAGGGCCTCACCACCCTCTGAATAAAGACTTTCTTCCTCCTTCTTGCTTCCTTTTCCCCCAGAAGTACTTTTTATACAATAATATTGACACTTTTTAAGCACAGAAAAAAATTATTTTCTATTTCATTCCCTCTTAACATGTCATGCTTTGCATCATCTGATAATATACATGACTAGGTTTAATAGTCAATCGTTTTGCAAATCCAATTTGACTACCTAACAGGGTTTAATTTACATGATGATACAATTTCTCACACCAGAAAGCATAGTAACCCTTCTTCTTTGGAGGTTAATGGTGATCTAGCTTAAAGCCCAAAAGATAATTACAAGGAATGTGCTTCAGGTGACAAAGTACTTTTGACAATCCCAGACTGTTGATAGCTTTTTAATTATACTTCTTTTCACCATAGGAAACAGTATGCATTCTCCTAAATAGTCTGAAGGCATTTCAGCCTTATTTATTTATTTTTCCATAAATTGCTAAGCACTGTAATCAATACTTTTAACTGACTGCTACCCCAGGCTCTGCTTCCTTGCTTTCCCTTTTCAGAGGAGAGATTAAACTTCGGATTAATTTTTTTTTCCTCATATAAAATGAAATAAAAAAGAGCATCAAGAGAAGAATACAAACATTTATTGACTTGCTTCCTGTCTTCTGCACCTATTTGATATTTTGTGACATTTAGAAATTGAAACTTTGCAGGATTTTTAGGTGTGAGCTTTGCTAACAGAGAAGGTCAGGCTCTTAAGCAACAAGGCAGTTCATGATTATTAAATCTGACCAAAAAAAAAAATAAAAAGGGAAATCTAGTGGTTGATTTTGCATATTGCTGTGTTTTCTGGATACTTTTCTGCTCTTGCTTTACTCTGCAGATACAAAAAGGCTGTTCTGGCCAAGGGAAGAAAGTAATTGTTCTAAATGAATGCGGTGCACGGCATGAGTAATAGCATACAGGTCCACGCTCTTTCCATTTACTTTATATGCAAGAGTTGATTGTCTTTTATGCCACTGAAATTAGTTTCCAACTAGTATTTATGTGTCTTACAACAAATTGTTTATCACTTTCTCTGATTAAATGCACTCTTAATAACACCCAACTTTAAAAGTCTTTTCAATTTGGAGCCCACAGTACCACCACGGCCCCTCCCAGCCCCTCCTGCAGTCCTTAAATAAACACCTCTGGTATTTAATGAGAAGAACACAGAAGGGAAAAATGAGACCTGGATGCAAGTGTTTCTCAAAAACAGAACAGAAAAAAATAAAAAGAATGCAGAAAGCAGTTTTGATAATTGCAGGCATCAAAACCACTTTTGGTGGAAATGAATTAAAGTAGTAACATCACCTCTGCCCCCAGGCTTTTGCTGTATTTCCATTAGGAATATGCATGGAGGGAAAAAAAAAAAAAAAAAAGTCCTCTAGGGGGGAGTGTAGGAAGCAAAGAAAATGAAACACAAAGCAAATCACTGAGTGGTTAGACTGAGGACAAGTTTTAGTCTTGTGCTGTGTGTAACTCACGTTGTCTCAAGGAGTGATACCTACTCCCAGCTGCATGAGCTGCCTTTACCTTGGCCAACACACAGGGGCAGCTTGACAGAGTTCCAGGCTATGTGCTCCCCCAAACAAAGCAGAGAGGAAAGAAAGCTCAGGCGTACATTCAATTTCTGAAAATTATTGTTTGTTTATAAGCAAACCCGGAGCTCCACGATTTTGGAAGCTAAATTGGAATAACCCCCACCTCCCCAGCAAATGTAAAGGCACATCTTCCCTAAGGATTTACTGTGTATTTACATTCTTGTCATAAATGACCTTTTCTTTCACTGTATGAAGTCGGCCCTTATTAAAGCCCAGTGACAGTGGAGTGCAGCATATTAAAAGCATGTCATAGTTAAAATATTCCATGTTTCTACTCTCTAAAAAAAATAATGGAGCATTGTGTACAGTGTTGCTCTTACTTCAAAAGATGTGTTATTGCCTGAAGTAGGGTTACATGCAAGTACATTATCACTGATGTTACATTTTAGTCCAGAAATACTAAAAACCTCTGGAACTGTGTTGCAGCTTCACAGAGTCACTAGAGCCCGAGCCCTGCTACTTGCTTGCTGTGGAAAACTACTATGCTTGCTGGAGGAAATTAGAGTGGTCTTATTCTGTCTGATTTATTTGAAGTTTTGAGGACAGACTGGAATAGCAAACAGCATCTTGGGTTTGCACTTGTGTTTCCCAGTATAGATATATGTAGGTTAATAGATAGAGCAACTGGGACCGAAATACATTATGGAAGTTAAAAAGTGCTGAGCAGAGTGGGTTTTCTCAGGGCCCCAACAAAAGGCATACGGGTGGCAGAGGTTGCAGTTCAAGTTTCCCTCCTGGCTCCGCAGTGGAGCAAGGAAGACTTTCATTAGCTTACCATGATCTTCAACAATTGAAATAAATGATCTCAAGAAAATTGCACACACTTTATTTTTCCTACTTCCTACATATCCTTTGGCTCCTCTAGCAAGCTTTCTTATCCTCAGTGAATCTCAAACTGTGTCAGTTTCAGGAATTGTGAGCTTTTATTCATTTATTTTCTTAGTTAGTCAGACATAAAACCATCCAGTCAGAACCGCATTTTTAACTTCCTTCCAGTCCTTCCTTTCCTCTGGGTGTTGTTCCCTTCACATATATCACAATGTGGCCATCGAAGGCATTGCATCTGATTTACTTCCCGGTAATAGTTTATTTTCTACACAGGTCAACACTTTCAAGTTGACTTTTTTTCTTCAGCCACACCGTCCTCATGTTTTCAAATAACTTAATGTCAGTATACTCAGTGCATGATTTTGCCCCATCAAAAATCCATCCTAAAACAGGTATCAGATGTAACAGCTTTCTGCACCACTTCTAGTACCAGACAGCCCACGCAGAGTGCAGATTTCACAGTCATTTTCATGCCCTCTGTGTAGCTGTATAACTATTAAAATAAGCTGAGAAGCTGCATAAATAGTCTGGGTTAAAGTAGCATGTAGTCAAATCCAGTGAGTTTTATGCACAGTACAGATTCCTCCCTGCACTCTTTTACTGTAGGTATTTCTATAGTAGCTTCGTATTATTTACACCCACGCAAAAACTTGCATTATTTGAGCTATGCTGATGACAAATCCCTAACATGTGCCATATCCTGGAAGTTCTGTTGCAGGCTGTGCCCCAGCAGCCCAGCTCCAGACACACTTAGGGCACCTGAAGCTTTGCTTCCCAGGGGCTCAGCCATGGCACTAAGTGGGCTAAGAGCTATGCCTATTACAGAGACCACAGGATCACTCTATAGTCTTATTAAAAATAAAACAGCATGTCTTGAGGGTGATCAAGCAGTGAAAGTCATGAAAAAGCAAGTGTTTTATGCAGGGAAGCCAAAAAAGTATAACCCCTCTCACCTAACATGTGAGCAATAAGAGGCCGCTGTTGCAAGCTTTAATAAAGGCCAACTCATATTTTCAGAACATAAGGATTACCACTCTCGGGCCACGATCCTTCTGTCTGCACAGATCCACGTTCCCACCTCACCATCCCCTTTCTTTCCCTGCCACGTGCCCAACGCCGCAGTGACAGCTGAGCCGCAGTGGGTTGACATGTTTGTCGTTTGAAGGATGGCCTCCTGTCATCTCAGTTGAATCAGCCTAATGAATAAGGAGGGGTACGTTTTGTCCTTCCCTAGTGAAAAGTTGCAATAATACTTTTTCCTCCAACCCCCCTCTTATTGCAGCAATGTAAGATCAGCTCACCTGTCTCATTAAGGCACTCTGTGTCAGGGAGCTGAAGATTTTACAACAGGCAAAGCAGCAAGAGGAACCCCAGGCTGCTCCTCAGGACAGGAGAAATGCAGAGAAATATGTCACAAGGTGATTTTAAACACTGCTCCTCAAAGACACCGGGCAAAACACGCAGCTCACCGCTATTCAAATGGCAAATGCAACCACAAGCCTGTTTTCAGAAGTACCATACCTCGAGCTATTAATGGCAGGAAAAGGTCATTCATCAAGGCACTATCCATCTGCACATCCCGTCCTTCTAATAAGAAGGATTTCTTCCCTCCCATGACAGCAAAAGACAAACAGAGGTACTGCATGAAAATTTCTCAAATTGACAGCAACTATGACTTTTGCAGGTGCTGTAAGACGATGATCTATACAATTGTAGTCGTTGGAAAAGATGGTGTAATTCATTTGGTGCAGCAGAAGGTCATTCTTCCCCACATGGAGTTGGATCCTTACATCCTTATATCTGCATAGTAACAATGTGCATACACACATTACTAAAGGCCTTGTGCATATTGTATGTGTGTTATATGCAAGATACATTGCTACTGACAGTGATACACGTGATTTATATTCATGTGGAATTACAACTAATCCATGACAGTAGGGGCTGAAAGGATAACAGAAGTCAAAACCCCATATTGCTTGATAAAGCAGACAATTGATTCCCTCCGCAAATGTAGGAAGGTTCTGAAATGTCAAGTTAGATGTACAATTTCTTATACTTTTGGCTTTTAAATTAAGTAGTAATTCACTCCTAGCTCTAAATGCTACAATGAGTGCAGATGTCAGACATGACTGATGATTTCTCTTCTTCTTGATCACAAAAATTTAATTTACATAGCACATTCAGTAAAATGTTAGAACTATATAATGCTTGCAGCACTTTATTAAACTTCCCCTTTTTCCTGCACAGCGTATGTGTGAGAACATTTGGATTCAGGGCAGCCTAGCTTTAGTCAAATGAGATGCAAAGCACAGAACTAACACCCTGCATAGTACACACACATACACACAGTCTTCCTTCAGTTCCAGTTCTGGACAAGCTCTACATATGCAAAATGCCCATAAATTAATGTTTTAAACAAAAAGTTATGTGGATCCAAATGCTCTGCTTTAAATCAAGTCTGTCCCTGTTGCACCATATCATCTTGCATATGCAAAATAAATCATTCAGCAAAAATGATTTCAAATTGAAAGAAGTATTCCCAGATATGATTCTATGGGGTATTTCAGCATTGCCATATAGAAAAAATTAACAAGGTTTCAGCGTCCTGACAGTGTGAGGTTAGCAGAGATGGTGGCAAGTGGATGCAGTGGGGGTATTTGGCTGCTCATCTGCAAAGTCCATGCTGGGGTTGGACATGGGTGTCACATTTTTGCTTCTTCTTGTACAGCTGGACAATCCCCAGACTGATATCTGCAGTCTCTTTCTCTGCCCTAGATCTCAGCATAACCCTCTCTCACTTTTTCCTGGGCAATGCAAAACCAGATCAAGTACAGCCAGTGCTACCTGCTACAGCGTGACACCCAGCTGTTATTTCTAAAAGCAGACCACATTAGCTCTTTATATGGAACACATGACAACTCCTCCAGGGTGCAAAATAGCCCCCTAACCTAATCTCTGTAGTTCCCAGCATGTTAACAAGGCACAAGCATCCTCCAGGAGCCATGCTGAGGCCACTTGAGGCCTGAGCTGAGCACAGCAAGCCTCCACAAATCCAGATAATGGCATCTCACACTGCCTCCTGCCAAACAGTAACAGGTTCTCTTATTGAAAACTGAGAAAAACCTCCAATTTGAGAACCAGACTTCCAGACTTCTTTGGTAAAATTGTGAAAGATTGCAGCTGGGCAAGATTAGATGGGAACTGAGGAATCTGAGCTGTAAGGGATGGAGGGCTGAACCCAAATGATTGCTCTCTGAAATGGGTAACCCAAGCTCTTCCAGGGCGCAGTGCAAGGGTTACTGGGAAATAAATTAAACTGTTCTACTCCTAGAATCTACAGAATTGGCTTTTGGAGTCAGTTTCAGCAGTGGAATGAAATTAAACACGAGTAATCATACCAATATAACTGGGATACAGCAACTTTAACTTTCTTTATAGCCCTTACGCTTGCTTGTTAGTTATTTCTATAGAAACTACAACAGATATAAAGAGCACAATAACACCATTTGATAGAGCAAATTCTTAACTGCAAAATTCTGTTTTTCGACACAGTCACCACCCACCCCTCACTGTGCTCACATCCATGGTTTGGTCTCCAGAAACATTCAACAATCATCAATGAATGTTAATGGATGTTATTTTTTCCACACGGAGTAATTCAATGACCTTTCCTTCATATACTCTTCCATATCAGACTGCATCCTCTCAGGCTGCCCCTCCCTGTGCCATCGCACAGGAACAAAACGCAACTAAATATAGGTGGGAAGATTCAGTTTTAACTGCCACTGCACCAACTTCCAGTTCTGTCACTGCGGCTCAACACCATAAAATTGGAGGCATTACTTTTGGAGCAGCCCTCATATGAACACACGTTGTGCTTTAAAGACAGAACATTAGCTGATAATGTAAAGATCTGAAAATCCAGGACTACAACAGTCTTGCAGCAAGCAAGAGAAACCCCATAACCTGCATCAAAGGCAATGAACATGGTAGGTGGAAACGTGGCTGTAGTGGACTGCTATGAAATAATTCTCAGGCACTGCAGCATACAGCACTGCTATAGGATAACGATGGAATCAAGTAGCAGGATAAACATTTAGGGCTTAGAAGAATATGAAATTCTCTCCTCTCCCTGCGCTCCCAACGAGTCTTTCATAAGGAACCTTTGGCACAGCACTGCAAATTAAGTCTATTAACAAGTCCGATCTTAGCTTTTTTTTCTAATTAAATGGAAAAAGATTTCCTCAGGAAACATAGAGCACAGGAATGCAAACAAAAAACTGACAAATAAAGCTAATGCCTCGTTTCCACAAACATCAAAGAGCCTCTTAAGTGCCATTTTGTACACTACTGAGATTTTCTGATGGTTTTATCAGTTTATTACTCCTTCTCGCACTGTTTTAGGTACAATTCTGACTCTACCAGTAAAGAAGAGTGAAAGTCAACAGATCCAACTTGCAAGCAACCTGCCTCAGCTAACCATCACATCTCTTATGTCCAACTAGGTTAAAGTTTCCAACTAGTGAAATGATTTCATACTTTGTTTCGTGGGATTTTATTCCTCACTTCATTCCTCACTTAAAGCAGTGCTCATTTGCACATCTATTTAACCCATATTTTTGCACCTCTGATGCAACATTTTTGTCAATTTAAGATTTCAGCTCTAAATGCGGCAGCTTCTAACCTCTATCTGAAGGGAAGGATGTCTTAAAAGATGACTAGATCGTGTCACTGCAACCTACCCTTCACAAAGTAGCTTTTGTGTAGTTGTACATTAAATAATGGGATTCTAACACTTCAGCTCCAAAGTACAGTTTCAATTATATCATGCACTTTGAGACTCTTCATCTTTCTTTTAACAGATGCTGTCATATTTGATCTCCAACCCATCCACAAGAAGGATGGACTGCAGCATTTCAGCCTTCGGCATGTTCAGCTGTATATGCAGCACTCTGCAAGCCCAGCATCCTAATAATCAGCTCTGATTGACAGTTCTTTAAATTAATGGCATTTGGACAACAGTAGTAAATATGATCAATTTTAAAAACAACATAAAAGTTAACTGGCAGAAAGTTCAGCCTGCTGTAAAAACCCCTAAGTGTCTCGTAATAGCCAATATAAGCTGCCTTGTTTTGGTCGTGTTTGAGCTAACTAGCATGTTAATTTATAGACCATTTTGCAGCACGGTATTTTTGCCAGGCTCTGTCTCTGTCTGGTTTTCCTTCTGTGACATCTTTTATTTACCGTTTAATAAAATGTATCTTCTCAGAGGCCACTGGGAACTTCTCCTACTGACGTGCTCCTCAGGAATATCCCCTTCATGACCTTCCCCCCTACCGTGATGAACAATCCCATTGCCACCAAAAGTCTGGGGAGAAGTCGAGATTTCCTTCCAAGATCTTTGGACAGACAGAGGAACAGCCTGTATTTTTCCAGCTTCTGTTTTTATGTAGCTCATATCTATTCCATCCTAATTCCACATTCAGAATTTCACTGGTGATTTAAGCCCTGCAAGGTCACTATTTCCTAAAGGGATTTTAATTTTTAAAATTCTACAGATGGTTATTCAGTTCAGACCTGAGAGTTCATAAACAATTTCTGAGTTATCTGGTT
This sequence comes from Oreortyx pictus, assembly GCA_036925125.1. Lineage (NCBI taxonomy): Eukaryota > Metazoa > Chordata > Aves > Galliformes > Odontophoridae > Oreortyx > Oreortyx pictus. The sequence goes on from JAUPFR010000009.1 coordinate 31,318,090, forward strand.
TACAGTTGTATTTTAATTGTAGCAAGATGAAAGAAGAACAGGCCTGACTTCTTTCTAGCTTCAGGCACTATTTTTTCCTTTCAGCTATACATTTCAGACTTTAACAGCATCTGAGATGTAAGAAAGCTAACATAAATAAGATTTGCTTCCTACAATCCAAGCAGCAGTCTTTCTACTCGCTGCCAGATGTGTCATACTAAAGTTTACAGTTATTTTGAAAATATAACATCTCTCTTTATTTTCCTTGACACCGACAGGCACCTGGATTCATTTTTTAATTGCAAATGCTTTCAGCTGAAGTGTCAGCATGTAGGTGTGAGCGATGATAAAGTAGCATTAGCTGCAGCACTCTGAGAGAAGTTCATAGCTATGCTGATTCCAGTTGCATTCAGCATCTCTTCTCTTTTTATTATATTTGAAAGTAACGCTGGCCAGGAGAAAAACGACCAAAGAATTCATCCATTAAAACACACTAATTGCATCTACATTTATTCAATTTTTTAAGGTATTTTTACTATATTTGCTGAACAGGTAATATCTTAATTAACTGGGAACATTTACAACATTCTCCCTGGGTTCCATTTGCCCTCACAGAAGCACTATTATTCAGTTATTGCTCCCATCCAGCCAGCTGAGGCACTGCTCCCTGCTAAAGTGATCTGACCACCATGATTTACGGCCTTTAATAATAAATAATCTTTTACTACTTCTACTTTTCTTGGCCAACATCACCCCAATTCTTACAGGTGACATCATTTAATTTCCATTAGATGGAAACGTGCTATCCTTTTGCCAACAGGCCCTGCAAGTCTGCATCCTGCTTGGCACGGAGACACAGAACTGGGTGTTCTTACAGTGAAACCTGAAGTTTTCTTTGAGAAACTCTGTGGTTGCTCTTTTACTTTTAATCCAAAACTCTGTGTTTTTAACTGTACTTTATAAATGTATTACTACGTTAAAAATACACACACAGGAAGAGTTTACACTGTCAGCACTTCACAGCGAGTCACCAGCTTGCCAGTTGCTGCTCTGAAATAGTATATTTAAGCTCCAGTTTCTCCAGCTGTGCCCAAGCAGACTACTGCTCCTGTGCTAAAATCCTTTCACTCTAATGGGCACTGTGCACTTATTCCCAACAGGGACAGAGTCTCAGTTCTGGCAGTCTGTATGCGTTGAACTCTCGGGGAGCTGTAGAAGTGAAAAATGAGAGAAGTAGGAAAGTGACACTGTCAAAATCCCAGAGAGACGTTACACCTGAAAGTTTGTTTGGAGCGCTGCAAAGCTACAATTAATTAATTGGATTTGAGTTTGATGCCTCTTAAAATAGTCAGAGCAACTCCTCCTCTACCTAGAGCAGGCTGCTGCCCTGATTGTCCCTTCAGCACTCCCTTGCTATGACAAGCAAGCTGAATGCAGAGCCGATGTTTGCACGCTGCCTTCCTCCCACAGAGGATGAAATACAGTACACAATAAAAGTCAATGAGCCCGCGTAACACAAGGCCAATTCCAGGGCTGTCTCGGGGGAATTCAGATTGACTGGAGCAATTGGGGATGCTGATTGCAGAAACTTGCACAGTCCACTAGGAATATTTACTCTCCATTTCATATCTGCCACAAAAGCCTTAAACCTGTTTGCAGAATGTCACTGTTCCAGTTCATCAACTTCCTACCACAACGATCCCGTATTTCCTTTGTTGAGCAGCATGGGTTAACAGACAGCAAAATGACTCACGACATCCTTCCTACGAACAGTAATCTCCTTGCCTTTTAACATTCCTAGTTTCAAAGTTGTCTGAAACTGTTTATTTAAATGAATATTCACACAGAGCCTTAGCATTTCCAAGCGGGTTGAAATATTCACCGCTTCTCCATTTTCTTCTAGGCTTCCAAATCTATTAGAAGCTGTCTAAAGCAGACTGCTTTGAACAGCTGCATTCTTAAAAATAAATGCTCTCCCTGTTTCCACAGTTAAAAAAAAAAAAAAAAATTACCAGACTTAGTCTCCAAGTAGACCAAGTAGAACCCTCAAGTTATCTTCTGTTCTTTGGGAAGCCCCATGAGAATGCTAATTAAAAAATAATATTATAGAGGATCAAGTTTCACAAGTGAATTCCCAGAATTTCCCAGATTTCCCTACTAATCACTTGCACTGATATCTTAGGAAAATCTGAAATTAAAACTCTATTGCTGTTGAATAACAGTGTGGACAGATGAAAGACTAACATGGAAGCCCAGAAGGGTTCCCTGTGCCAGACAACAGCCGACCCTGGGGATGCTCTGACTCTGAATTATTCACCCAATCCCTCTGCCACTGCCTCATATGTCACATCAAAATAATGTAATTATTAGCACGTTTTGTTGGCTTTGCTGCTGCGATTTGTTTTTAGTTGGGGATAGCTACGAGCACACCTGCTGTCACCAGCCCTTTGTTCTGATGTGTCTTGGTCTATGCTGCTACCAGCCAGGTATGCATATGCAAGGCGGATAAGAAATACTACTAACAATAACTTATTACAACAACAAAAAGTATCTTTTTGAGCCATCACTAAGTAGAAAACTGCAATGACACCTCTTTTTTTGTTATCTTTGCCACGGAAACCTGGAGATGGTATATATTAATGTTAACTCTAAGTGTCTGATTCTGCCATGCCACATCCTTGCCCAGCCCCAGTGCTCTGCATTAGCATGTCCCCGTTGCCAGGAGCCCCCTGCGGGGCACAAGAACTGTCGGGTGCCAAAAGCGTGCTGGGACACAACATTCCCTGGTGGGAATCCTTGGAGAGAAAAGGTAAGGGAACCACAGGGGCCATGCTAATTGATTTTCAATGTAAACAAATAAGCCATTACATAAGCAACTCAGTGGTTTTACCCTGGTGAAGTTAATGGATATATACTCAATTAAAATTACACTTAAGTCCTGGTTAACTCTTTAATCTATACATCCTACTTACTCTTCAAACTAATATTTTCTATTTAGGTTGACAAATTAACCTCATATTTACACAAAACAGAAGAAAATGGAGGTAACAAAACTAAATTCAGAATAAACAAGACTAAGTTCCAACACTTAAATTTTTTTTTGTTATTGCAGTTGAGGAGACTTAGATACAGTGCGTCTTCTACCCTATTCTATTTTGAGATGTGCAAAAATTTATGATTTAAGTGAAATGCAGTCTACCAGAGAGGAGCTTAGAACCAGCCTGGGTCTCTACTGCCCAGAAGATCTCTGGAGCACAGAGGGATGGATAACAAACCCAAGAAATCCAAGCACTGAAGAGTCCCCACCAGTGCACTGGGACTTCATCTATATATGGTGACAAAATTCTCTTAAGTAAACTATAAACTCACAAACTACTAAAACCATGGTTTGGCAGTGTTTTGCTACTAAATTCCTTCCATTTCTAGGTCTATTTCTCTCTTTGTTACACTCAGTCTTCACTGCCTCATTATCTCTTTTTTAATGCCCTTTCCATCTACAACCAAGTTCCCTCATTACAATGACATAGTTCTATGACCAGCTTTCCCATGTTATTTACCAGCAGATTTCCTTTAACTCCACATCACCTCAACACTGTGTCACTGCCAAAATCTCAGCAAGGACCCTTCGGGATGAGGAACGTTTTCATTCATAGATGGTTGCCAACATTCTACAAGATTTCAGTAATAAATCAAGCCTTCTATTGCTTGACAACTAGACTGGAACAGAAGCAACAGATACAAAACTCAAACATTTCTATTTAGAATAAATACATTTTTCAAGAACAGCTGCAACCTCCTGATATCTCCTATAGCTCAAAGCTCAGTACCTACACTCTGAAGCAGGGTGATGCTCATGGGCTTGAAAACCTCCTGCAGACACATTCATGTTGGAGAACAAGAATGGCCTTCCCTCGGAAAAATATATTTATATCCACAAACATTAAAGAACCAATAGAAGTCAGAGAAGTACAGTATGCAAATATTAAATATTCTCATGCTTAATGCTTTACTGCCACCCCAAACTCCACCACTTTCCCCAGCATTCCTAATATTTCCCAGCTTCATCCTGTGTTACTCTTTCAAACTGTGGCATTATTTCAGAATTGCAAAACAAATGCACAGAAAATGAATACGAAAAGCATAAGCCTCTTTGTTTCAATGTCAGTAAAGTTTCTAATAATGTTTTAATACCAAGTATCTCTAGATATTAACATTTACAAAAATTCATTAATTTTTGTGAATTGTAAATTAATGTAATAGCCTTCAAACCATTGCTAATTTCTACTGCTAAACAATTTTGCATTACTTGAATATATTTCTTTCTTTGACTAGAACAGCAACAAGCTCTTATAAATACATTTTGAAATAATGCGCTATAGGATTTGGAAGAATTAAAACCAAGTGAAGCACCTTGGGAATGCTGCTGAAGCTGTTGCTTGGCCAATCCTAACAGATATTGTTTGTGCGTTAAGAGGATGGAAGATGCTTTTAAATTCTTTCAAGTCAGTTAAGAGTAGAATAGAATAGGATTAAACATCTCCCTTCAAAATGTAGTTCAAACTCTTACATAATTCAACAAGAGTGGAGCACAAAACACTCAAACTCCTCGTTGCCTCAGCTGTATTATCTTGGTCTTCATATGTAATTTAGAGTGATGACAGATGACTTGTAAGTCCAAAGTAGTAAGGTAACAAAACGTAAACTGCATCTAGCCTCAAAGAATTACCCTCTGCTGTGCAGCCTGCCTGAAAGGCTCAGCAGCTCAGCACCAAGCATTTCCAACACAGCATCAATGGGTCCCAACATGCATCTACGTGTGCTGCTAACAGAGATCCCCAAGTTCTGTTTGAGACAATCTCAGACCACAGTCAGTTAAGGCAAGTTTTCTTAGAGGTTCACTAGCCCAGAGCAGTTTTCTTTAGACTGGATGAATTCATATAGGAACAATTCCTTAAGCAAAATGTGTACCTATGGAGGTTCACTGAGCACTGGTCTCAACACTTCACAAGGCTGATGCTCTTAAGCAATCGTTCTTTAATTTGACAGGCATAGCCTGTATTGTATATTCTAGTAAATGCTATAATTTATAGGTTTTCATATTCCTAGCAAAGGAATGTTGCACAAACCTTGAATAGGTCTTTTCCTTATTCAGTCACTTAGTGTAAAAATGGGGGCAATCTGTCAACTTTAGTATGTCAAGGATAAAATTCAAATTCTACTCTCCTTTGAAATCCTGCAGTACCTAATGGACTTGAATAGCAGAATAAGATCCGTGGAGAAAAGCATAAAAAAAAAAAAGTAAAAAGTTACAGTATGGTTTCTTATAGATTCACTTTTACTTAACAGTCTATAAACTTTGGCAAAAAAAATTACCACTTTGAGTCATTGTTTTCTTCCTACACTTTTTTTAATTAGTTTTAAAAAAGATTGTGTTACACAAATTCTAATGAATTACTTTTTGGTTTTTCTCCTTCTCTGTTACCTACCCCAGATTTTCTGGTCATTAGGTATTTCTCATGCATGTCAGACCTTTCATTTTTAATGCTCAGAATGATCAAGGAGCCTGATGTTTTGTCATTTATTTTAAAATTAAGATGACCGTGAAAACTAGCTCAGTTAGTCATTTCTGTCTAGTAGCCCCTTATCATTAAAGCAGCAACATTTTCCCAACCTCCGTAATTAACCTTTTTGTACAACCAAAAGCAATAGCAATCTATCCTTTGAAAGCCCTTCTGGGGCTACTTAGCACACTTCTTTCACAACTAAACAGAAATAAGCCAGCAAAGATGAAAAAGAAATCCACCCTGCTTAGAATAAAATTAGATACTTTGTTCTGTATCAGTCATAAAAATATCACAAATCAAAATTAAAACCTCATTAAACTTTTTTTTCTTTTTTTGGTCATAAATACCCTGTTTTATTTTTATATCTATGAACCCATCAGTTATGGGTAAAATGTGTATTATTCAATTGCTTTCAGCATAAGATTATTTCCCCTTTTATGCAATTGTTTGCTTCTACTCACTGTTCTAAAATCAATTTTTATTGATCCAGCTAGTGGCTTGCACATTGTTCCCAAAGGAAGGGAAAACTATGTCATACAAATTCAAGACACTAGAGACAAGCAAGTTCCACAATTGTGTCCAGCCTTTTTTTTCAGAAAAAAAAAAAAAGTACCTTCTATTTTTCTGCTTTAGGTAGTGAGAGAAGTTGATAACAAACACAAGCTTACTTCACAAAACTGAATGTAACACTAAAGGAAAAACTGCTTCAAGAAAACATCAGCTCACATCAACAGGTATTACAACAGCAGTGCTGATGTGCCCAAGAGCTTGCCTCCACAGGTGAAGACATAATAGAACTCTGCAGCGTAATTGTTTATTATTCCAGACCACCTTGGTGTTTGGGATTGCAGGATAGCGGCTGAACAACAGAGCTGAGACTCACGCTGGACAGCCCAGGAGCATGTCAATAAGGATCCCAGCATCGCCACACGTGGTGTGCAAAGCTTCTCCCAGGACACCACAACACTTTTAGAATTAGCAGAATCACTTAAAATTTTCCTCTTGGAAAACAAGCCACTGCAGATGACACAGAGGAAACTAAACTTATCCTCTACATAAAGAGGCCAATATTTAGTCAGTATTTGAAGGGCTAGCTGCAGCTTCTGGTTTGGCCTAGAGACTCTATTTCTGTCATTGCAGGGAATGGAAACACCCAATGTACAAATGTGCCACAGCAGAAGAGATGGAACACGTGTTTGGAGGAGAAAATCACAGTCTTGGCAGAAGGGACTTTGTTTGTTTGTTGTTTGCTGTTTTCCCTTTTCTGGCAGCTATCTGAAACAGTTGAAGAGTTTTGAATGACAGAATAAATCTCAGTAGAGATGCAGTGAGTAAAAGCAGGTGAAGTGAACAAAGCTGAAATTTAATCACATTTCTGTTACAATCAAATATGTATTCACAGTTGTGTACAACATATTATAAAAACACACAATGAGATAAATTGTGATTTCAGCAGTGTAAATAGCAGAGAAAATGCATTGATCTCAAGAGAGCACTTCTGGCTTCTCACTGGCATAACCATGAAGGATTTTGAACAACATATGCTAATTATATACAATATAATCTGGCAATCTGTACAGTCGTTGCTGAAACTAAGCCTTACTCCTCCTGCCAGGATGCTCATTGGGCTGAAACTTTTGCTGCAGAAAGAAATACAACTGCTTGACAAAAAGCAGAGGGTAAGTCAAACATCGAGTCGCATTAAAAGACAAAACTTCAATTCATCTTCAATTTATAGCTAAAATCTAGTCTGTTTTCCCTCCTCAGCCCATGGACAAGGTATGATTCAATCACATAATTACTCTCCAGAATTGCAAAGAAAAATATCCTGCTCATTTATTTTTCCATTGTCAATTTTACATAATTTGCCATTTGATTAGTAGAAGAACATAATTAAAAACAAAGTTCAGGTAATTAAATGCATTTAATTACTAAGTTCCATTCGTGGTTTGAAATTCAGCAACAAAACTTGGTCTGCAATTGGACAGAAGGCTTGCATGGAAAAAACACACTAATAAAGCAGCTCAGAGGAGGGAGACCATGGGCACAGCATTTTTTACTTCCTTTTATGTCTAAAAGTTGGACTTTTTGTCGTGAGTATGATACGCATTCAGTCACAGTTTCACACTGTATCCATCTTATTTTTCTCCTTGGCCCACAAACTAGCCTTACTTTCTCTTATCCAACACGTTGACTCAGATCACCATTGATATTTCCCCTACAGGTAGCTGTGAAAAAACACCTAAGTGCATTTTAACGTCTACCCAATGAATCCTTCCCCAAAATCATCAGGCTTGAACCGGAGGTGACAAGGAAAACATAGCATATGTGATCATTTGTTGCTCCTGACACCTTCCTTTTTTTCCTCACTTGAAAAATTGATCATCGTACTACCAAAGAAAGTTTGTATTAACATAAATCTATTCCACTTAAGCACTGGCTTGGACAACGAATTATTAAATCTTGACAAAAAGAATATTTATGAGATAGAGAAGAGCCTTTTGACATAGACAAATCAATATCTTTTTTTCCCTCTGAATTCTCGGAATCATCAAAAAGATAATATTTATATAGAAAAAGCCCTAAGGCAGTGACAAGCACAGTAACGTATTTTTTGTAAAGTCAGTGCAATAAAATAAACAAGAGAAAAAAAATTAAATCTAACGGAGGAGCCCACAATATGTCACAAGGACATGCCATTATACACACACCAGGAAAGAAGCAAGGAGTTCACGCAGTGCTGGAGCATTTCTGGCACCAGGCAAACAGGAGTTGCATGTGCACCCTCAGTATTAAAAGGTATGCTGTAGTGGGGCATACATAGCTTCTGTTCCAGCAATTGTAAATCATTGCATGCTCTCATTGGACACTAGCACAAATGCACATTGTAAATAAGGATATCACACAATCTAAATCTTCCGTTATCTGCTTTGAAATGTATTTCCATAGGTACAGTTTTCAAGCTAAGAACTCGTCTAACAAGAAACACAGGCAAACAAGAGCAGTCGTTCTGCACCTATGTACCACTTCTGTTACCCCACTGCAACAATTAATAATTTACATGTAAAGACCAAACCCCAGGATTTCAGGATTTCCTTTTCCTTCTTCTCCAACAGGACTCCAGCACTTTCTGAAATGTCCAGTTACGCCCATCTTTGTATTCCAGTTATCACAAGCTGGAACACTAATACTTATCTAATATCTATTTTTAAAGGTTAATTAATGTTTGCACAGTACTTCGCTACACGCTTTGATGACTAAATTCTATTATTATTGATTAGCTCATACATCAGCACACAAGGCAACATGATTGACATTTACTATTTCCAACTGCTGCACTACTGGCATTAAAGGCTATCGATGGTCATGGCTGAGATGCTGTAGAAGACCCTGTTGAGAACTGCAAATATTGTCTGTCTCGAGTAAAGCTGATCCCAACCAGCACTATTGATCTTCCATTAAACTCACCTCTTACAACCAGAAGAGGAACGATACCTAGTTTCCTCACTTCAAATTTGTTCTGCTCCTTTTTCCTTTCCTATTGCACTGCAACAAAGCTACAAAGAGTCTGGAGCGAAAGTCTTACAAGGAGCAGTTGACGGAGCTGGGATGGCTTAGTCTGGAGCTGAGGAGGTTTAGAGGAGACCTCATTGCTCTCTACAACTCTCTGAAAGGAGGTTGTTGTAAGGTGGGAGTCAGCCTCTACTCCCACGTAGGCTGCGATGAGAAGTGATGGCCTCAAGTTGTGCCAGGGGAAGTTCCAGTTGGATATTTAGAATAATTTCTCCTCCAAAAAAAGCAGTCAGGCATTGGAACAGGCTGCCCCAGGAGCTGGTGGAGTCACTGTCCCTGGAGGCTTTTAAGGAAAGAGTAGATGCAGTTCATAGGGATATGGGTTAATAAGCAGTATTAGTGGTAGGTGGATGGTTGGACTAGATGACCATAGAATCATTAAGGTTGGAAAAGACCTCTATGATTTAACGAGATAAAAAGTACCAGGTATCCAGACTAGGGATATTTTAAAAACTCATTGATACATGAATTTACCAGAATACAAGTACAGCTTTCCTCTGAGAGATGCACGCTTCTGCAAAATGAAAATACTGCTCCAAAACAACAATCCTGCACAACCATCCCCCTACCAGAAAGGGAAATAGTCTTTTTGTGAAATAAGTTAAATCTCAAATCAGATAGACTGAGATGTCTATAACTTTTGAACTTGAAAGGAAAGGAAATGAATTTCTCCTGCTTTGACGTACAAGAGTGAAAGCATTCAATTGCTCTACTAACAACACTTGGTTTTATCCCTATATTTACCATTCACCATATTCCTAAGGTGCATTAAATCAAAACACAACCTCATTCTTAGCACTTACAAAGGGACAAAATCATGCCTCTCTTTATGAGACACTAAAATTAGCGGCAAAGAGCAATTATTATTCAAAGAAAAACTCCTTCTACCAAAAGCCATTCAATAACAGAAAATATTACTACTTAAATGGTGTTTGTGTGCATTCATATGCCGTTGCTTTGCTTTTAGATGAGGAAAGCTCAGAGGAGCTTGGCTGACCGAAGTGTTAACATATTTTCCTCTTATGCTCTGTGGTTTTGTTCAGGTCTGTTATGTAATTTAAATGCTAGTTGTCACTGTTCAAAGGAAACAGTGCTTCTGAGATGCTTCTGATAGGAAACTGCTTTCATTTCATTTGTGGCAGCCTGAATTCTTCGCCAGTTGCTTTGTATGTTAGCTGATATTGAGTTTTACATTGCAGTGTTGTGGAAAGGACTGCAGGAAAAGAGCAGCTTTCACACAGCACAATGCTACATATTTTAAAGCTAAATATTGATTTATATCATAGCACAACATCTATGCTTCTCATTTGTTTTAACATACGTTCTAACCAGTCCTCTGGGATGATGCCATACTTTGTATAAGAGAACACTGAACTGACAGTATTTGATTTTGTTTTGTTTTTGTTCTAGACCAATCTAATGCTGCATTATTAATTTAGAAAGCACTGCTACAAAATTTATTAAGATATAAAAAAATAGCAAGCATCAGTGATCTGAAAGCCATCTTAAACAATAAGGGATAAAATGTAATGGATCTTTTCAAAGGAATATATTTTAACAGGATGCCCAGTTGGATAAAGAGCATCACAACAATGTCCCCATTAAACTTTATTAAAAAAAAAAAAAGCCTGTGCCTTGCTCTCTATCTTCAAAAAAGGCTTTTCTATGGCATGACTGTTTATGATGATCACATGTTCACAACTCCAAATTAGCTGAAAGTAGAGTTTCACCAGCTTCAGAAGCATTATTCCAGCCAACACATTAGAAAAACATAAGCTGAGAGCCAGGCACCTACACAGGGTAGCAGGTTATCGGAGCAGACAGTTGTTCCCGTTCACTTAATGAAGTTTCCTCAAGTTGCTAAAGGGTACAGCTGCTCTGTGCCCTTTTAGAGCTTTAAAAACCTTCCCTCGGAGATCATTTGCTGTTGCTATGCATTCAACAGATTTGGAAATTCAGCCATCCATCTTTGCATCAAAAAAACCATATGCCCAAAAGAGGTCCACGGAGGGAGATGTCTGAAATTCTGACCTTCTGATTTCATCTTTCAACCTAGACTCGGATGATAGCAACAACTCCAAAATACACATTTGATTGATAATATTCTGAGTGCTAAATAAGCACTCTTTAAACACCGATGATGCTGCAAAATGACTACATCTGCCTTCATTTCCAGATTGCTGTGCAACACTGCATGAAGATTTGTTTCCCTCCCCCCAGTTGTATGCAAAGAGGAAAAAAAACACATTTGGACCTGTGACTTTAAGCAGAGCTTAAGGCTAAGATTGAATAAATCTTCAGGTTCGTATACTGTTGTCTTTCATACGTTGTAACTCTTACTTTGATATCAATGCTGTGAAACATCACAGACACCACAGAATTAGAGGTTCCAAAAGCTGAGATAGAAGAACAAAGGCCAGGAGGGCAAACCCATTGATCAAGCCACTGCTGTGCTGATCATGGAACATAAGTGAACCAAGCCTCTACACTCCATATGGGGGACAGAAAAAATCACTGTGTTTGGGTGTCTGTATTATCATGCACCAACAAGCCCTTATGCTGGATTTTTCCTCTGGGCCACAGATGCTGCTGATGAAGCATACCTCGGGCATAAAACACCCCCCTTCATCAGCATATGCTGATCGTAGCTCTCTTATTTAGGCTGGAAACAAGATGCTAGGCTGAAGGCAGGAAACTGTGCGTCTTAGGTTCTCTCCTAAGTTTGTTTCACTTCACATTAGAAATCGTGCTTCTACAGCACAGATTGTGGCTGACACAGTGGGGAATCTGGATGTTTCAGATACATAAGCCTCCCAGACCTTCAGAGGGTGCAGCTACTCTTAGTACCACTCAGTAACCCTCTTCTGGATCCATCTGATGTTGAACAATATCCAAGACCATGCACCCAAAAGAATCTTTCCTGAGAGGCTTTCTAAAAATGGGTAGAAAGACGTTTTCTGTTCTCCTCTGAATCCTTCCCACAGTGAATAACATCCCTGCTCTCAGCATGGTCAGCAGAGCTGGACTTATGGCAACAGATTGATCATTTCTATTTCAGGAATGTGAAGGACAACGATTATCACTACATGAGAAATCTTACTCAAGGCGTGAACTCTGATGACTCTAATGAAAGAACCACTCATTTTCTATCTGTAAAGACTTCCTATTTTCTTCAGTTACCTCTGTTTACATGCAGGGAAGTGATGGAAGAAGCAGGATTCATGAGGACTATAGAAACATTTTCTTAAACCCAAAACTTAAGAACATCTGATGTCAAAGCCATGCACTGCACTCAGAACTCAGCACAACATGATGTAGGTCAAGCCTGTAGCTACTCACTCCTGCATTTCAGGTTACAATTTAGGGCTGGCATCTTTATTCAGAGCCTTCAAATCACAGCTAAATGAGACCTTTCATTAGAATCATGAAACACAGCCACCCTAAAGCAAAAACATCTAACGGTCATGAAGCACTAACGGAGTTTTACAGTCAAACATAACGCTTTTAAGTCATCACCATATTACATAAAACTCATTTCAATATACACACTCCACAATTACGAGGTAAAAAGACAAACACTTCAATAACATGAAATAAACAACCTATATCCATAGTAAATGACAACAGAAAAGCCTTACAGATTCCCAGCAGAGCCACTCTTCTTCAGGGATGTTTATAAAAGGATTGACAAGGTGATCAAAAAAATAAGCATCATTCATACCACAACAAGCCTATAGGCATGGCAGCTTTCTAGTTACCATGCATCACACAGACTCCTTGTTAGTTGTTTTTGACAATAACAAGCATGGCTGCCATAAAACAGGATCCCATTTTTCCCGTGCCCTCCCACAAGCTGACGGCAAGACTACAGTTTATAACCACATCACAATGATTTCCCCTGGGCACAGCGCTGAGCACTACTGGGCTTAGCCTTTGCTGAGATGTAGGTGCCTCTGGAAAAGCTTGCTGTGGGGCACTGTGCATCCAAAGCATGGATTTCTTCAACTCCCTCTGGAATCTCACAAACATCCCACACAGGAGTCAGCTCCTTTCACAGTACATGGCATTGCCTATGAGGATCCCCAGGGCAGCAAGAAAGAATGGACCTGAACTGAATGTGTGCCTATACTCCATGAATACTTCAGTAACAAAACTATATGACTACTATCACACTGCAACAACAATCACCCTTGAGGGGAAGCATTCACCTAAGCCTATATGACGCCCCACACTTGCACCATTTGTCCTATGGAAGGGAACGATGAGCACATCCCATGGAGGCATTTCAGCAGGGCCACTCCAGCTAAGCTTGGCATGACAAAAAATGATTTGGATTTGGACAAACATTGCCTACCAGAGGGGAAAAAAATATGCTGACACCAGTCTCACCTCACAGCCATAATTTCCATTCTGTTTTTGCATGGCAAAGTAACTTCATGAGCCAAAATACAGTATTTTAAAAAGTCACTTCATGAAAGCTAAAGCTGTTGAAATCCAATTTTTTCTTTCACAACTCAAGGACTCCAAGAGCAGTCACTGACTCACCTGAAGAGTCCTTGATGCTCCATTCAGACATTTCTGATTAGCTGAAATAAGTGCTAAAAGCCAGGTATCATCAAGAATTAAAAAGGAAATATTCAGAAAGTTAAGGAAATAGTGACAAGTATCCAGTCATGTCACATACTCCCACTGTTTTGAGAGGTGATCTGAAACAAAAACCCATGTTTTCTTCAAAAAGTGTTTTTATCACCTGAAAATAGTGTAAAAATTCTTGGAAAATACAACCAGATCATAATGTATATATTCATCTCCACCAAAAATCACATGGTAGATAAAAGAGAGGATTGAAACACAGATGTCTGCTATAGCACCTGAATTTACTACAACAAAGAGATAAGCAGTATTATTACATCCTATTCTGGGATCCAGTTTTCAGGCTTGCTAATTATCCCAAAGCATTCAGCAGCCAGAGTTCAGATCCCCTGTTTGATTCCTGAGGAGATGAGTCAAAATTGTACATTCAGAACAAGTACAGTGTATGCAGAAATTTATCTTCATTACCAGTCTGTTTTCAACGGCCAGAACAGTTGAAACAAGCCAGATTTTGGTCTTTATTTATGGCACTCAAGAGAATTCAGATATGCAACAACATATTCACATTCAAAGTTTGCGATGTCGGAGAGATGCATTTGCCCAGTTGTAAAATGGGAATAATAGTGCTCAGCAGTTCACATTACTCATTTGATGAAATAATTAACTGGAGAAAATTTATAGTCCAATTCAGGCCCCCTTTACAAGTACAGCACAAAGGAAAGGATCTCGCAGTGAACAAACTGCAGCGTGGTGCTGCAGATGACATGAAGTGCCACCATCACTCACTGAGGACTGGGGCTCAGGTTGTGACTTCAGAGAAGAAAACCCAAGCCACGGGAGCAAGCATGCACAGCTTTTTATCAACATGAACATTTGTCAGTCTAATCAGTAGATGTTATGAATTAGCAAAGTGTCATCAATTAGAATATGTCACACACACCATTCATTTTGCAAGAAGCACAAAGCTCACCTTAACCAGCACAGTTACCAGGCATTGAAATACTTTGCACTAGTCAACAAACTATCTGCTTACCCAATGGTCTCCAGGGAATTCAGATGTACAATACCTATATAGATACAAATCTTGCCTTGAAAGCCTATTATTTATTTTGCAGTACATAAGTATAGCTCAGCAAGGAGGGAAGCACCAGAGGTGGGAGGAGCTGTGGATGTCAGGCACAGACTGAAGGTAGGCTGTTATGAAATAAGTCCCAGGGTAAGTTTACCCTAATGACACCCAACAGGAGGACAGTTCTCAATGGAAAAAAGTCAGCATTCCATGTTGCACCAACTTCGGCTTTCAAGATCACTGTGACATACATTAAAGAACATTTTCATGAACTTTTTCTTTGTACCAAGGGTCAGTGGAGTACTTTGCTAAGGGTAAAGTGGAACTCAGCCACTTAACGATGTATGCTTGAGGTTCTATGTGAGCCATAAACTTCCTTAACAGGAGTTTAGGGTATTTCAGGAGCCATTAGCGTAATGATCCCGTGTTAGGATCCACAGCTACTAGAATTCTCAACTCAAATGGGCTTTTCTCAATTGTAAGGTAAGAAGGAACATGCTATCAAAGTTGCTAAATATGACATGCACGGATGTTACACATCTGTGTTCCTATGGAAACCCTGACTTGTGTTTGGGGTAGATGTTTATTTCTGTTACTTCACTATCTCTCAAAAAATTACCTATTCATCCAGCACTTTCAATTTCAAAAAGGTGCTCTCAGTACTGGAAGTATTTTTCTCAAAGCAGACTTAAAAACATGACTTTTCATTCACAAATATCAAATCAACATTGGTTTGGTTGGGATTAGTATACATGTCAGAATTTGAAAAGAAACTGACTGCAGTTTGAGATTCATAAGCCTCAGCTGAGACACTCTAGTCCTTCACACTTCTCTACACCCTTAAGAAGAACGCTTGTGCTACTTCACCAGTCAACCTACAGCCCCAGCTCTTCTCTTTATTGAAAGTTGTCTGGTTAGCCAAGACTTTTCCCTTTGAAATATTCATCTTGTCTGATTTTCTTGCTACACTTATGGAGATGGTCATAGACACGTTATGCTTCACAAATCTTTCTTAGACACACAGGAGTTGCATTAGAGGAGCTTGGGTAGATCAAACCAATTTAGCTAGAAGAGAATTGACCCAAAATGCTGTCAAAAAGTTAAAACCTGAAATACTTGAATAGTTTAGATGAACACATCAGCTTAATAAAACACTGCATTCTTCTGAACTTCTGTATTGCATTCCAAACCAAAAAGAAAAAATTCTGTCAGATGAGATCATAGCTCTAAACAGAAGCAACCAGTGGGAGCAGTTTTGATGCACATGACTTAGTGCCATCAGTCATTTAACAGCACAATTTCACATGAATAATTCATCTGATCATCCCAAAACCATAAGATATATATTTTACAAATCACATAAAACAAAGTCACTGCTAAAGCCAAGCTACTCCAAATTACACAGAGCTGGTACTTCATTTCTGTTAATTTTCAGAGAAGCATTTACTAGAATTTGTCCATCACAGCTCTTCTGCCCTGGGAGGAGCCTGCTACAGGTGACTTACACACTTTTAGAGATTTATCCATGTTATTTCAGTCCCCAAAGCAGCATTTTCTCCTCTCAAATCCTGTGGTCCCTGAAGCAGCCCCTGTAACTAAGCAGCACTAAGCAATCTTTCAGCTTTTGAGAACCTTACAGCGATTTCCTGGCCCCGCTGAGCACTATTTCAGGATCATTTGTTTTACTTTCAGTCCCCACTACTCCTGCAATTAAACCTCAAGTTAATTAATAGCACTGGTGCAACCAAGAAGTGTCAGAAACCACTTAGTTCTCCCTTCCACTGCTGCCTTCTCAAAACAAGGATAGTTTCTTTTTCTTTGTTTTCCCATGTGACTCCTGTAATTTGTTATACCCAGGTTTCTGGGGTTGACTCAGCTCCCCAGATCAAGCACTGCCATTCAAATCACTGCAGTTGCTGCATGTGTGCTCGGACTGGTTGCTCTTTGCACCGAGGGACGCTTTTCCAGCACAAAAGGGCATCAAAGATCTCTGAACTAGTTTCAATTCAGAAGATAAATTAAGGAAAACCATATTAATTCTCAGAGTGTTTGTGAGGGAAATGCTGTAGGCACCTTCTCAAATCCCACTTCCATTGCATTGGTTCAACTATTACAAAGTTGTTCAAATGCAAGGTGTTTATGCTGCTATGTATTATTCAATGCATAGCCAGCACTTCATCACCTTCACTTCACATTTATAGTCTTGATGAAGCCGACATCAAGTCTACCTTCACCTGAAGACCAACACCACTTGTCTAGCTTAGACTGAAGTGAAATTCCTGAAGCTGAAATTTTTCAACCCAGCTTTTTCCAAGTGTGATCGATGCCACTGTGCACAGCTAAACCTGTCAGTCTCTACTTTGCCAAGCTGCTCATCATATTTACCTTAGACAGCTCTCTCTGCAACCCAAAACGTAGTTTCCAATGGAAACCCAACTCTAAGATCAATATTGCACAAGAACACCCCCACTGCATCATTAGCTACCTCACATATGTCTCATAGCATTTACAGCATTGACTAGAAACATTTTCATCGACAGAACAGCTTTTCCAATTAAAAACCCTTTAGATGCTCAAAAATTCTGTTGCAGATTCACCAAGTGGCTCTTCTATAACTTTTGATATTTTGTGCAGTGTAACAATAATGATTCACTCAAATACCTCTGCTTTCACAAGTCTTTTTAGGAACAAACCATGATGTAAGTTAAAAGGAAACGTGTACATCTTAACTAAGCGACTGCCTCCAAAACAAGCTCATTATTTTCAGATAAGTCAAGGTTCTTCCACAGCCCCTCCATTTGTTCAAGTGCTGACACGTGCACCTTGTGTTTTTAAATGCCTACCTGGGAAGGAGGTCCAAAACTCTTAA
Source organism: Oreortyx pictus (assembly GCA_036925125.1). NCBI lineage: Eukaryota > Metazoa > Chordata > Aves > Galliformes > Odontophoridae > Oreortyx > Oreortyx pictus. Next base: position 31,335,737 of record JAUPFR010000009.1, read on the forward strand.
ATCCATTTTACTGCTTGGACCCCCCTCATTTGGAAGTTATACACTGATGTAAGTTGGAAGAGGTCCCTGGAGAGCAACTCTCATTCAAAGTTCAGAGATGGTTCAGGTTGCACTCAACTCACCTAGGATGCTGTCGAATATTTCTAAAGGTGGAAATACCACAGCCCTACTGTGCACCTGTCTAAACACCATCCTGATTATTATGTTACATGCCATATGCATGCAAGCCCTTATTGTTTTCTTTAATCACACGGGGAATGGATTACCAATCATATTATGATGATATCAGCTTTGAGATGGACCATTTCTGCCCTGATGCTGGTTTTTAAGCAGACTTTCAACTCAAAATCTAACAACCATTATTCAGGAGTTCAAACAACTTGTAACAACACTGATACAGTTGTGCAATCAAAAACTGAGCTATACCTTCACGCCATGCAAAACAGGTACCTTCTGAGGCACTCCACTGGACTGGCAGAAGTAAGACAACAGAAAACTTCAGTCTGGGAAATCCAACTTGCCTAAATAGTAATTTCTCATCTGACTTTGTGGGAAGCACAGGAAGCTCTGCAGTATTGATAAGATTATTAAGTTTAGTACCGAATCAGGCAGTAAATCAAGTAATTTAAGTTAATATAGGAAAAGACAGATGAGCTTGGGACGTAGAGATAAAATATACCTGTATCTGGGGGGAAAAAACTTGAATTTTAAAACTCCATAAGATGTACAGTAAAACAACAAAGGATATAAATTTGTAGTGAGCATAAAAGACAACAATGGCTCTGAAAGCCATTTGACATGAAAACAAAAGCACAAAGAACAGTTAAAAATAAAACCATTGTGTTCAAAGCAACATAATAAGTTTCCAGAGTAACCTGTATCTAGATGTGTTTCCTTAGGTTTTAAAACTAATGGCCTGATAGGTTGAGGGGAAAAACAATCTGTCATAAAGAGATCTCTAAACAAGTCACATATGCACTGCTATACTTTAATTGTATACCTCTGTATTTTAGAAACATATCTGACCTTCTGTATACTAAGGATTCATTGATTTTCAATAATTCTCAGTGCTCAGCAGGATCCTTGATTCTCAGAGCAATCTGACAGACTGTGAACATTTGTAAATCTCTTACTTGCTAAGTGCCTTAATAAAGGGTGTCTGAGTTTGTTTTTTTTTCTTAAAAGCAATTTTATCTTCTTGAAAAATTGCATGAAGTTGAGCACAGAGCAGGCACTGCCAGTGTTTGACACTTGTGGTTAACATTTTTACAAAAATAACCACAAGGGAATGACCAAACTTCTTGAGCAATACTAGAAGTAACTTCTGTTAGGACCAAAAAGTGGTCTAAGTACAAAGGTTATCTGTATGCAAGTAGATGGAGCCAAATCAAATTCAGTCTTTGGGTCGGGCATCATACTGCCATCTTAGCTTTGCCACATGCATGTTATCTCAGATTTCCCTTCTAGCCCTTGTAGACTATGATCTGGCTAATGGAGATGTGTCCCAGTAGTAATTAATGACTCAGCTTCTCCCTTATGATCCTGTTATTCCCAGACTGGATCTCCCTGGAGTTTAAGGGACACCACACCACGATTACAAGACTGCTCCCACAAAGGCAAACAGAACTGGGAGGAGATTTTTCTTAGACATTACAATGTTAAAGGGTTCCCCTAGTTTTTCTCATTTTGCATTCTGTTTCCCTTGAATGCTTTCATCAATTTATAGTTCATTTTCCCTTGGTTTGATCTGTACTCCATAAGGTATAGCCTCACAGAGTGGAAATTTTCACAGATAGCTTTCATAGATTTAAAGACTTTCCTTGTGACTCTTGAAAGATACTCTTGGTTTACATATCCCATTACAACTAAAATGGAACAATATAACAGTTCAAGGAATCTGCAGTCTTAAAAGGCACAAGCAGCCTTCCTGTAATCTTCCATCCTCAGAGCTGGAGAAAACTCTGCAGCGAACGTTGCAAAGAGTGCACTTTGATTAAAATGAAATGAGATTGGAAATGCCAGGATCAGGTTGGAATCTGATAGATAGGTATGTGCTTCAGCACTCGCTTCTCCAGTGGGCCACAGCACACACTGCCTTGTGAGTAAACACAATCAGCTTTCATCTCTCCTTCATTAGTAGAGCGTCACATATTTCTACCAATTAATAAGAGCTGTTGTAGACTTAAACACTTACCTACAATTACAAACAAAAAAGCATGAACACCAAAAGAAATCTGCAATAAAAAGTGAAATTCCATTTTTTGCTCTCCTGAACAGCAGCACGCATTCTTCTCCCACAGCTACCAAATAACATCAATTAGGAGCAGAAGCAAGATGTGCTACTATAAAAGGACATTATCTCCCCTTGGCTAAAATGACCTTTTTAGAGCCAAGGTAAAATTTTTAATTAAAGGCTGAATTGCTTCTAGGACTGTCCTAAAACCAGGAACTTTTCATAAAATTGAGGTAATTATCAGGTACCAAACATGTCAGAGATTAAAATGGGTCATATATATCATATATTGATCCATACAGGTTACATAAATTTGTGAAACAAGCATATAGATTTAATTTCTAACTTCTAAAGTAAAATACGGTTACATCAAAATCCATTTATCATATATTGGTTTACGAATAAAGTACACTGTGGCATGACTGTTTTATTTACTTGCATACAAATTAGGGATTCATTTATGACAAATTGATTAATGTATATAATCCGTTGGCCTGCAGCTGTAGAATATTAGAATGAAATGAAATTAGAATTGCATTTGGTCTGTAAGTGATAGTTTGTTGATAAGCCATACTGGTTGAGTTTAAAAATATGAAGGTCTGTTTGTCTTTAACTTATAATATAACAGCCGCTAAGAGTTAGAGGGACTTCTATACGTACAGATCCCTGCAAGAAAATTAATCCTATGCTTACATGAATAGTCATAATAGAATTTGAATATTAACCTCTATTCACATGAGATTTATGGATAGCTGAGCACTGAAATGTGGAGAAGAAAATAAATTCTTCTCTTGAAATTTGCTAAGTATGTAAAGCAACATTTCCATAATACAGACACATCCTCTCTTATTTGCAGGTAATCAGAGTAGCAGCAAATAATTTGATTAAAAAAAAAAAGAAAAGAGGACGGCCTAAAGACATGTATTTTTGGGCAATCTTCAAATCTCATGGCACTCGGCACAGACTTCTCAGGAGAAGGCTGCCTGGCAGGAGGAAGGCAGCAAGAGGACGGCTTTGCCACCCTCCATTGCATCACCAACTGCAGCAGCCCAGAGCTGCAGCACTTCCCTCACAGAAGCAACATCTCTATAAACCTGCTTGCTTCACCTATGTTATAGCCTGGCCAGCCCACTGCAGAACAAAGGAACACAAAGAGAACAAACAACACGTTTTATTTATAGGTGTGGGAGCAGTCTGGCAGCAGGGCTTGACCAGCGAGGCCAGTTTGGGTCTGGCAGCAGGACTGAGGTCTATCTGCTGCTATGGGGCACTCTGCTCTGCTGGAATGACCACATCTATAATTTCCACAGATCTGTTATTTCTGACATAAACCTGTCAGAAAACTGAACTACAGAACAGCCATGTAGAAAGGGGCAAGAACAGCTCCTCCTGATGGGAGAAGGCTGGTAGAAAACAGGGGGGGTTAGCAGTACAGAAAATAACCGCAGATTTTGTCACAGCCTTTTCCACTGATTTCATAAAAAGGGGAAAAAAAGATGCATCTGAATATATATATATGCATGCATTTTTATCACATCTTTGCTGAGACCCACAATAAAACCTTGCATAACAATTGTACCTGAAGACTAGCTCATTGGAAAAAAGCCATACAGACATCAGCATGTGTATGCATTTGGTCTTGATTCAATCAAATTTACTGTGTGCTAAGGACAAAGAATGCTGCTCTTTGTTCTATGTCGTGATAGACATGCAGAATTATTTAAACGCAGAACAAGATGCACAATGCACAAGAGAGAAGACAGTAACTTCAGTCACCTTTGAAGGGGTTACAGTACACCTGGCAGAAGTGATGGAAATCCATGTCAGATCAATAGGTGCAAGTGATTACCTGCTATCACTGATGATGCTGATATCACTGTTTCAGACCAGAAGCTTGAGGGCTCTTGTTTAACCTGCCAGCAAACATGTTGCATCCACATCTCACTCCAATTACATTGCACAGGTAAGAGAAATTAAATCGGCATTACTCAATCAACCTCATTATCCCTGCGTTGAGACAGGCAGAAATCACCAATCCAAACACATTCTAATAAAGCAAGCAGATGACAACTGATGTGCTATTATGTATATTATGCATAAGATTAATGGAGTAAGATTAGAAAGAATGCTTTCAAGTGTCATGTTCCACACATTAGAAGAAAGAATGGCATGTTTGAAAACAGGATGCTTGACTAACATCCATTTAATCTTTTCAAATGTTCAATTTGTTTTTCAATGGAAACGTATTTGTTGAAAAAAGCAAGAACTCTGACTCCAAAGCACTCCTACAAGAACAATTGCATCTACCCTGAAACAAGTACCTTAGCCAAAAATCAATGCATTTTAACACGAGTCAATAAAATCACGAGATAGAAATATTTCAACCAATAAATGTTTCCTAAAATGTATATAGCATTAATGAAATCACTGGAACTCAGTTAAAAGTAAAATCAGTTAAACAGAGGGAGATGGGAGGAAGAAAAAAACCACACTACTAGAGGTAGCAATCTCTAGAATTATCACTATATAGAATAGGCTTTTCCTAAAGCAACTACTACCTTTTGCATGTTATCCCCTTGATGAATTACCTACGAAACATGAAAGCAACTTCTGATCATATATACTCCTGTATATTTTTGCAAGATTAGATCATACCTAGGCAGGACAGAAAATTTGTCCCTTCTTAAAACAATATGTGCTCCCTCTAGTGTCCACTGAAATCAAATCCAAATGGCAAGTAAACAGCGCACTGAATCAGAGTTGAATCACATCCAGTTTTACAAAGGCATATAAGAGCTAACGTGACTTAGCAATTAGCCAACACTTGAGTAAACCGTAGGATTTAAAACATTACCTAAACTTGCAAGAACTGAAAGCTTGAACACAGACCTGGTCAGGAAAAGACAACTGGTGAAAGAGCAGTGTTCCACTACTTATAAAATACATCAGCTAAATCTCTATTTGGTCCCAAATCACTACATTTGAACTGAATCACCAGTCAAGGAATTGGACTCTTCAAAAGCAGCTAAAACTATAAATTTCACAATAAGATTGAAATCAATTATTTAAATCAAAGTTTTCTGCTTGTTGGTTGAAATCACAGCTAAATCACTTCGATTTAAGTCAATTCACCTTACTGAACCCTTTAATCTTTAAGTCAATGACAGGGATCCCATTGACTCGAAGAGGATGTTTCAGGAGGATTCCCTTAGGCTGAGCAAACCAAACTCTTGCCTGCTCCTGCTAGAATCACATTAAAGCAACTATTAGCCACATCCAATAGATTTGTCTTCTAGACCAAAGGGGCATCGGATATTACACGACCTCATGCAGAGAGAGGTAAGGAAGCAGGCAGAAATCTGCTTTTTTTCCTCCCCTCCTTCCCTAGGCATTCATCTTTCAGCTAGCTCTGTTTGAGAGCCAACTTTGCTCCTTCCCCAGGAGCATTTAAGCCCTGATCCAGCAGCACATACACAGAGCTGTTTGGGACAATGCAAAATTCTTTATATCAAGTCAAGTCCCTTCTGTCCATTCTCAGAATACATTGGTTGATCAGGGTCGGAGATCTCTGCACTTCAACTGTTCTTTATAGGGATGTATGTACACATGCAGCATTTATAATAAAACACTGCCTGACGTTTTACTGCCATTGCAGGAAGGGAAAGACCCCACATTCATTATTCACAACTCTCTCTGAAGTCATGGTTGGATTTTGCCAACACATTAATTCTTGCTATTTTTCTGAGAAAAAAAAAAAAGATCTCTGGAGAAGAACCAATGCAGTGAGCACACACATGCAAATCCCAAACAGAAAGAGTTTCTTTGAAAAAGAAAAAAAAAAAACTGCATTAAAACCAGAAAGGCAATTTAAACAATTAAATAATGCAATTAAAAGAAACTAATTCATACACTCCCATAGGTGCCTTTATGAGCTCTAAGCACAGGACCAAGTTAACTGAAGTTGTGTTATTAACTGGACCTAATCACAAAATGGTCCTTCCCCCCCCCCCCATGGCTGTTTCTCTCAATATCCCATACAGTTACGTATTTCAACTATTCCTTTCTTGACAGCTATTTCTGTGCATTTCAAGGGCTTTTATGAGGGGTTGCAGCTTTTTGGGAAACTGCATGCAGTTCTGATAAACAATGTAATATAAATCAAAATCCACGGCCCATAATGAGGCAATTATCTCACAGATAAAGATGAAAAATCCAATTAGATGATTTTATTCTAATGCTGACCCATTGTGTTTTTTTTTTTCCAGCACCTTATACTCACAAGAGGTGCGTGTGTCACCATATAATTCGCACCTTGAAGCATGGTACTGCCATTATGCATACAGACACGGTTTGGAGCTAATTCTGCACTTCAGACACACTTTCGGGAGCTGTAATGCATTAAATACCGTTTTTGCATTTTCTTTGCTACTTTCACAGAAAGGCAGTAACAGCAGCAACAGCGTATCCCCAAAGCACTCAAGAAATTGAGACCTTATTACCCACAATCACACTGAACTGCAGAAGGATGATGTCATTTGCACCTACAGTCCACCTTAGGGTGACTATACTCACTTGGGGGGAATATCAACACAGGACCTGTCCCCATGGTTACACAGTGATTAATTCATTGATTCTTTGTAGCACTTCAGCATAAGCAGCTGCTGGGCAGAAACCCAACCTAAACATGGTACCCTGCTTAACTGGGATATCCAACTGAATTATCTTTTATTTTGCCAACAGAAGGCTATCAATAGTGACATTTAAAATAAGCTGAGTTTCTGAAAGCAAACTAGAAGTCAACACAGTGGGAAGGCATTTATAGGGTACTGCAATACCACTGCAGAGATTTAAACACTATTAGATTTCTAGAAGGAGAAATTGCTTCCATACACTCTTCTTCAACCACACTCAGTTTCAAGTCTTGAGGGTTTGCAAGAGTTGTGCTCAGGTTTCCATTACTTTAGGATTTCCTCGCAACAGGTGGAATAAAAATCCTACCTTCGTATTTATTGTAATACCGTAATAAGAAGAAAATGGCTAACCATAGAACTGAAAAAAAAAAAAAAAAAAAAAGCCCTGGGCTAGAAAAAGTGCCTCAGCACTCACCCTTGGCAGACTGAGCACATAATGTGGGTTTTTGGACAGAACGAGCTTTCAGGTAATGAAGTTTCTGGTGTGGCATTCAAAGCCAGCTTTATAAGGGCTCCTCCTTCAAAACAGGCATGGCAAGAACATGACACAAAGAGAAGGCACGTGCACTACAGACACTGAGCATCTCTCAAACTTGTGCTTCACCGGAAAGTATACATACAGAAAGTGTTGGGGAAGAGAGGGCAAACAACATGCAAAGAAAAAAACCTCCTGTTTCTTCAAGCAGGTTTCACTCTGCATCTCTGCAGAAATCAGATAGATGGCTCGGAGGCTAGAAATACGCCGTTGTGATTTTATTGAACAATCTTTATTGGAGGAGAGGGCTTGCTGAACTTCAGCTTAGAGCTTTTCTACTTTTAAGGCAGTTTAGTTAAAAAAAAGAAAAGAAAAAGTTGAAGCTGTGGGAACAGTTACTGAAAGGTAAATGCGAGAGCTTCACAGATCCAGAGAGTCTGCTTACGTAGCAAGGAGAAAAAGAAAACGCTCGAGAGATATTAAGGACAGCTCTCACTTTCCATTCATTCTTCCACAGAACCACATCACTGCGGTTTTGCTTCAACTTAAGTACTCCTATTGCACACTTCCCAAGTGCCCATATCCTTTCTTTTCCATCACATAACAAAAGGTTTTATTCTCCTTAGACATCTACACCAACTGCTTTGTTTTCTGGGCACCTGTGCCTCCTTCCCCAGTGCTTTGCCCAGTTAAAAATAAGAGGTGATACTAGAAGCACAGCAATTCTTTTGTCTGAGGACAAACTCCAACTTACCTGCTGTTTCTCTGCCTATTTGCACCTCTGTTCCAACACCAAGTGGCGATTCTTGGCTCGACATACAAAAGAAGTCTCAAAAAGAAATGGGATGAAATTGATCCACTTTGAAAGAGAAGGTTAAAAAAATCCTGAGAAAGCAATGTAAATGAAAAACGGTCCTATTCTTGAGAAAGCATTTGTTACATAACCCCTCACTTATAAGATTATGCACTGCATAATGACTTGGTGAACATCGGTGCATATCGGCTTTTCACGTGCATTATTTCTGCACTCTCAGTGATCCCAGACCTTGTCACTCAGCCCATTTTCCCATAGAGAATCCCTGTAATAGCAGATTTGTCTTAGATAGCTTTTATTCCTAGCCTCCAGCATAATACAAAGAAGAAATAATTCTTAATCGACTTTGCCTAGCAAAGAGAAGGAAGTAATATAACCCAGGCACAGCAAGCTCACGGTAGAGCCCCAGCCACTTGCCTGCAGCCCACAGACTAGAAATTAAAGAGACCAAAGGGAAGAGCTGCTTCCAGCCCAGACACAGAAATTAGGATACCAGGAGGCAGGGCAGCTCAATGGCACCAGGGAGCACAACATTCTGCCACTATCTAAAGACGCAAAAGAGGAAAGGATGAGAGCTCCCAGGGAGCAGTGGGCTCACCAGAACAGGTCGTCTCTGCCTGACCGAGTGGCACAGCTCATGATCACCACCCCACCTTGAAAAATTGCTTTTTTTATTACATATATTTATCTTTAAATTCTTGTTCTGGTCTCATAAGGAACTAAAATGAACACAATTTCCATGTAGGCAGGGTGACCCTCCTGGTGGCAGTAGCCAGTTCTCTTGCTTGAAAACAAGTTATAAATAGCTGTATTATTCATGCATCAATAGCAGATATTCAAACACGTTTCAAAGACAGAGTGACTGTAAACCAAGCCAAAGCAATACATACAAATCCATATCGCTCCCAAAATAACCTCTTTCAGAGCTCTCAGCCAAGGAGCTCCTGCACCCTCCCTGTACAGAAGTGTCAAAGGCATCTTCCTCTTGATCCATTTGGATGAACCCGCTAAGAGAAGCCGTGCTGCTGGAGCAGAGCAGGTACAGGTTCAAACAGAGATTAAGTGACTTTCACAAGTGGGAAAGAACACTGGAACACAGGGTCTGAAAGGGAGGAGAAATTAAAAGAAAGGTGAAGAGGTGACGTCCTTTGATGGAAAATGAACAGGTTAAAAAAAAAAAGAAAAACATCCAAAATCCAAAAGAGCAAATTCTTCCAGTGGTATTGAGTCAAATTCCAAGCAGGAACAGGTTGGGAAGGTCTGTGGAATTAGTAGGTATGCTTTTTGCTAGGTAGTTTTTTATTTTATCAAATAATACATTGTAAGGTTTTCTGAGGGTTGTCTCTCCTTTCAGACTGTAGGAAAAAAAAGGTGAGGATGCTTTTAGAAGCCTACTTACTAGTATATACTTCGTATAAGTGAGACAGATTTATGAAAATCATTTCTCTAATTAAATAGAAAATCAACAGATGGCATTCTATAGGCAAGTCTCTATTTTCTTAATTTAATATGACTTGGAATCATACCGGATTGCAATCCAAGAGTCTGATTTGAATATAACAGCTCTGAAAAAGCTGTGTGAGAAAAGACATTAGAAACCCACAGCAAGCATAACCCCCACCTAGCTAGCTACCTTCTGTAAGCCTTGGCTAGAAAGCAAGATTGTCTGGGTTTAACTTCTGAAATGCAGCCTTGGACAGAGGGAGTTTTGTTCAGAAAAACAGACAGGATTTCAAAGTATCCTAGCTGAGAACCAAGTACAGCTGTAGCACTGGAGTGAGCACATTCCCTAAAAATAAAAAAAATTACATAAAATAAAAGGTTTTTCAGGCCCTACTTTGAGGTGGGAATTGTTAGCTAGCACAAAGTTACCTCCCCTCCTTTCTTCTTGGTGAGAAACGAGTCAAACAATCTCAGTATGTTTTTTGTTGGCTATCATAAAGTTGTTCACATTGCCCTTCTGAAGAGCAGATTGCCATGTAATTTCACGTTTTTCATCCTTGTGCAAATAAGTCACAGTTTACTGTACGCTGATTTTTCTATGTGTAATATCTGGATTAGCAATTAACATTTTAATTAAAGATGGATTAACCAATATTAGAAAAATTATGTCTGGAATTGTTCAATTTAAAACCCACCACATACATACAGATAAACATATCTTTGTTAAGTACAAGTAATTTTCTGGTCTGTGCAAGAATGATACGATTTAGGACTATGAGAGACAGCATAGTAATTTGATATTATTATACATGGAGATAACTACTGAACAAATATAATAAGCGAAAAATATTTTTTTCAAGAAGCTTCATGATTACCATTAAATTAAGTGTTAGATGTTCATTTAGTGAGGTTTAGGACAGCAGCTCAAGAAGCTCTGCGTGTAGTTTAATTTAGTTATGTTTAAACCAAGAGCAGCACTGAAGGAAGACACGCTGTTCTAGGTGTAAACTGTTAACAACGGAGATTTCTGTACTTCTTGTTCCACTTGCAGTTTTTTTGCTGTGAGAATAAATTACAGCATCTTTTCTCTTCTTTTAGCAATCTTCACAGTGAGAAGCTGGAATTAGCACCACGTGCCTTCCTGTCTGCATCTGGTCTCATTTTGTCAGTGCACATCCTGGGTGCTGAGTTGTAGAGGATCGTGCTTTTGGTAATGGCTGTTATTGCTGGGATGAGGCAGCACTGTGAGGTTGGGCTTTTTGGGGGCAGAGAGGGATGGACACACCTGTTAATCTTCATCTCACCTTCTTCACAAAGGGGACAAAACTGAGTGGCATAATAGCAAAAGTAGCCAAAGAGCAGGAAGTAATATCACGCCAGATGTTCAAAGCTACGGCCCATCATTAAAAATATACAGCAGTTGCACTTCTCACACTCAGGCACAGAATGGAACTGGGATGTGCACCCTTACAGCAAACACCATTATCAGAACCTGCAGAGAACTGTAACGAATGTTCTCATCAGCATCTTTTGAACCAATTTGGATACAGCTCAATGATTTTGCATTTACAGAAGAATTTAGTATACTTGCAGACCTCGTAAGCACCATAATAAACACAATGAAGCAGTGATTTATACAGCCAGTCTTTTTTTACTCTTCAGCACCAAGGTATTCTACTTACAACAAAATAAAAAGAAATCCAGATCTTTACAGCACACTGTTTCTAAAGCAGCAGCAAACCAAGATCTTTTAAGTCCATTAACTTCAAAGAGGAAAAGCTTTTGGGGGTTGACTAATCAGTTCCTCAGCATCTCCCTGAGTTTCATTTCACTGAGATTAGGGGTGACAAAAAGTGTTTGTTTCCAACAGCTAGTGAGATGGCCAGGCACCATGGTGGATACAGCCACATGGCAGGAGAGATGCAGTAATTCACAAGTAAGCAGAAGAGTGAACACAGATGGAATGGGAATAAACTTCATCCTTAACCGAACTGGTAAACTCCGGGTCAGTGTTTAAGACAGTATATATAGGTCATGTCAGATTTGAGCAGGTCTCCTTTCTGTGTGATCAACTCATATGCCTATTCAGAATTAAAAAAAAATCACTTTCAAGGCTGAGAAAAGAGGAGACAGAAAAGTGAGGAATAACTCAAGTTTGCAAAGCAAATAAAACACTGAAGTAGCAGAAACATGTTTAAGAGCTCCTCATTTGATCTTTAACATGACATTTCCTCATTTTATAGATAAACAGCAGAGGAATATTCACAATAACAACTGCTTCCCTTGCCACCATGCCTCTTGAACTCTCACAACCTGAAATATTTTAATGGGATAATGCTGTGAAATAACAACTCAGACTTATTTTTAAGCTACAAGTAGCAGGACTACATTATAGATCACATCTGGTTTCAAAGCCATTGGCCTGGAACCTGCTTACCAAAATTTAACCTTAAAAAGCTTGTACTAAAGAAGAGACCCAGCAGAGAAGGGTAGGGATGGAGGGGAATTACTTGTAAAGAAGACACTTCTTTATCTCCTGTCCAGGGAGAAACGTGACCAATGCAGGCAGCATGTAGTACAGCAAAAATAGCCACAACTCCAGAGCAAGCATTTCTCACGGCAACCCCCTCACCTAACTCTACAGAGGGGGATCAGGAAAAAGCTGCTGCCCCCCATAGTCATGTAATCTGTTCAGCAACCTTCAGACTTGCACGGAAAGCCTTCCTGAGAAACAGCCTCTCGATCTAACATCTTCAAGAAATTGAGACATCATATTACACTGTAGACCACAGGCAGCTACTGCTGAATGCAGATAGCTATACCATCTTGCATGGCTGCTGCATAGTGGGAACACTTGTATGCTTACCAGTTACAGTGTAAACAACTCATTTCAACCATTGAGATGTTCTCTGATGTGAATTTAAGAAAGACAGGCCCTGTACTTTCTCACTGTAAACAGTGCAATGTATGTGCCTACTCTTTCTGTAAATCTGTTGACTTAGTCCTTAGAGCATCTTTTGAAATTACTGCAGAGTTAACACCTTGTTGTTCTTTTGCTTGTCAAACCATGTACTACTATTAGCATTTCAGAAATAAAAGAAGAAATGAACAGCATGGACTGTCAAATCCTCAGCTGTGTTATGGGGAAAACAGAAATATAAAGTGCTGTGTTTGAATCTCACTAAGAGCAAAGTTCCAAAAACCCACCACAGAAGTTGCTGTAATATTCAAGGGGATGGAGGGTGTTTTGAGGCAGCACACATGATGCCTAGAGCCGAGCTGTCATAGCAACAACCTCATTAAATTATCCCTCTTGGGAGTGCTAACCTGCATCCCAACTGTTGGAAAGATGTCATTTATAATGGGACTTAATTCAGTTAAGAGTCAAAGTACAGAAGACTTGCAGAAAAGTGAAATTGATAATTTAAAGAATTCACAGAGGAGCACAATACTTCATCAAAAGGCTGCAAAAAAAAAAAAAAACACCTTGTCTTTCATCTTCATCATCCTCCATTCCCCAAAACAACCACCTCCAGTATTCCAATCTCTTAGGTCGACAGTTCGCATCTTCTGTGACAACCTTATCTGTGGGGCTCTGAAGATGCCAGTTTCTTCTTCTATTGGCCCTACATGCAAGATATGACCAATATTTGCTTATCCATTCCAACACCAAGCTCTACCCAAGCAGTTAAGAACTCACAGCCAGAGGCTGTAGCTGCTCACCTCCCAGTCATTTCCAATCTTGAGGTTCTTCCTTTCAAGAAGGAAAAAAAAAAGACTGGGTATTCACAAAAAAGTGGGTATCCAAATGAATATTTCCACCATTAGGCAGAGATGGCCACCAACTTTTAGAGCTGTTTCAATACCAGTACCACACTTGTCACTTCCATAATGGAGTGGCAATAGAGCAACGGAAACGTATTAATGCGTATTTGGATTTCATTTTTAAAGATCTATGATTTAATAACTTTAATTGACAGCAATAACGCCTGAGTACAATGCATTTTGGAAGAGCCTTTCAGTTTTTAAAGCAGTGGAGATAATTGTAAATGAAAAATGAAAGAAAACTGCACTACTCAGAAAATGAGTCATTAACCTTTCAACTCGAGAGCTACTGCTGGAATCTGGACCAGAAGGACTGTAGAAACAGCAAGAGCCGCTGTGGAGGCAATTCAGTATGTTAGACCGATTTCTCTCACTTGTCTTAAGCTCTTTCAAACCTGGCCTCCACCTCCCAAAATGTGATCACTCAGCAGGTTGCCAGCACAGAGATGCTTGCTAGATCTTTAAGAAGAGCTAGGCCATACATATTACATCCACAAGTGTGGCCTCACCTCTTGAGGTGAAAAAAAAGACATAAGCTACCCATTGGACACCAACACTTTCAGCTAAGTGACAAACCCAGAATTTCCTTTACACTAGTAGCTCCTGTAGAAATTAAGTTTTCCAGCTCAGGTATTTCTTTTTTTGCAGCATCGCTTAGAACAATAGAGCTAGATGTTATACCAATGTCTGTTCAGTATTAGCTACATAAGGTAGATTTACATCTGTCTTCCAATGTCTTAATCCAATAAGGAGGTAACTAGTTAAAGCCCATGAGAGAGACTCAAACTGTAGAACACGAACATAAAATTAGCAGGAGACACCTAATTTTAATATGTAAAAGGAGCTAATCGTACCCATATTATTTCCCATAATCTCAAGAAATTGAAGCTTTCTTCCAAGTGTGCAAATGGCTGAGGGAAGAACTCAGTTTCAAAAACAAGAGGATCATAGGCTTAATAAAAAAAAAGCCCTGCTCCCGTACACACCGCTCTTTATTGTCCCACATTACACACTTTAAGAAATATTGCATCTTATGCTTATAAAAGATGTTAATTCTTCCCTAACAAATTATTTTCATTAAACATGCAATTACTACATTCTATCTTAAAACAAAAATATTCTTCACAGCTCAAGGTATGACTTCATTTGGTACATGTGGAACTGTGCAAGGCTCTCTGTATTTTAGCATGTTTATTTTCTGGCTGTTGGCAGAGCTCTCCAAGAGCATACTTGAAGCCAGTTGCAATGTACAGATTCTTCAATTAAAAAAAAGGGAGAAATATTGGCCAGACAGTTAATTAAATGGCACCAGGACATTTTTTCCCCACCTTTCACGAACTTGAACTTGTATTCCAATCCTTTATTAGGTACACAACAACACCAAATATAGTAAAGATTAATTTATTGTAGATTTCTAACCTGGTTCTTTAAAAGAGTGTGATGAGCACATTTTAGCAGAACACATTAGCTGTACCCATTTAATAAGAGGGAGATTGACAATGCCTTTCCTTTTCTTGCTCCAAATCACATAGGGTCCAACTTAAATCACTTAAGACACCCCACAGTTTTTCCCTCTTCAGCTCAGTTCACCCTTTTCTGGGGTAAAAATTCTCTCCAAAGTCTGTGCTACTGGGCAAGTTCAAGCATTAACATCACTCAAGGAGTGCAACTTCAGCCCCTAGGGCTATACTATCATGGCCAAGATCTGCTCAAGTCTGTCCTCATTATTTGGTTCCAACAAAGCACAGCGAGTTGACACCTCCAGCAAAGAAGGCATTCTGGCTCTTGGGTTATCTGGCAAGCAAAGGGTCACCAAGGGCAAAAATGGGAAGAAAAATGAAAGGCTCTCCTCCCATTCTAACATTTATTCTGGTATCGCTGCCCTGAAAAATAGAATTTCTTCCCCATTAATGAGTTACATATGCAAGCAGCTCTTCCACATCCATCCTCCTCCAGGGCTGCCATCAGCAGCACTCAGCAAAATCCAAATTCAAACCTCTATTGCAGCACTCTTCCTTGTCCCAGCTTTTCAGAGACTTTGCTTTAAAAAAAACTATTTTATTTAAGAGGTGTTGGAAGTTTCTGGAAAACCTTACCCCAATAACTTCTGCACAAAAACTTGCAAAGATGAAGGATAAGATGCAACTCCATGAGTTATATGAGCCCCACCAGGCTAACAGAAAGCACAGGCCTTAAGTGGTACTCCTTCCCAAGAATGGGGACGCATATCATTACAGCTAATGAAATTCATATGCATACCTCCCACTTATTGCTTTTGAAGGATATTCTTCTGGATGTTTGGTAGCCCAGAAGACTGACATCTGATTATATTAATCTTCTTTTTATCACTGGAACCAACATTCATGTCATCAAGAGAATTAAGATGACTGTTAATAGACAGTGAGTTTTTGGACTACATTATCAAACAGTTTCAACCCACAATGGTTTCCTACAGTTTGATTTTTTTTTATTACCCAGAGAAAAAAGCAGTAGTTTGAGTGCATGGGTAAACTCATCCATTTTGAAATCTCATTTTTTACTGATAATTGTATTCTGCTGCTCTATAAAAAAAACTAAAGATTAGACTAATCTACAAAATACAGTTTTAGAAGCATGCTTATTTTATATAAAACTGGTTGCTTTAAAGGGCAACCACTTCCCCAGCACAAAGTTCACGTAAATCTCCCTGCAAGTCCCAAATGCAAACACTATCTACAAAGTCCACAGTCTTTGTATTTCACAAAAGCCTTGCAGAATACATTTAACATGAGAGAAAAGCTAGATTTCATTCTTCACTTCATCTTCTTGACAGAAAGGTGTCAATAGTAAGATGCTGACAAGAAAGCAAACTGGAGCCTGTGTAACTTTATTACTGAAGTATGGACAGATTACTTTGTGTTATTAAAACATCACTGCAACACTGCTGACATTTGTGCCTTGCAGCGGCAGCAGTTGCTATTGAGATGAGCTGTTTTATACCTTATTTATCAGACAAAAAAAAAAGTTATTCTTTAAGTCTACATCAAGGCAGTTGAATGTAAAACACATCCATAGGTACCTGAAGTCCCAGGGGCCACTACCATTCATTTCAATAAGAAAATAAGATATAGCTCATCTATGAGTTCTTCACTAAAACAATCATTTCCAACAACAATTTTCTTCGAGGAATCCTGTAATTTCATGAAGAAAAGAAGGATGCTTGATTTCCTCGTGGCTTAACATTGCTGCTTATCTCCACCCATAGGAATACAAAGTTTTTGGCTCAGAATCACAGTGGAAACTTGGTAAAAACACCTCTAACTTTTTTTTCCCTGTACTGGACATGGCCTTTCTTGCTCTCTACCAAATAAAATAATCCAGTAATTTAACAAGTAGCCCTCCTAGCCTGTTTCCATTACCCACTTCTCGCCTGTTTGTTTCCCTCAGGCTGCAATTCCAAATGAAAGCAGCATTCAACAGGCACTTGAATCCACAAAAGCTGTTACTATCTAATAAGCTCTGCAGCACCTGGACTCCTGAAGTCAGGAGAGGTTTTCCCAGGCATGAGGTTTTGGAAATTTGATAAGTGAGATATACTACTCAAAGTACCAGTGTGCAATCTGAGGTGAACAAGTGAAGTTAACCACTCCATTTGCTCACAGTGTAAACACAAAGCTCCTGGTCAGTGAATGCTTACCAGGTGTCATGTTAAACAGAGCTATTCAAAGATTTCCACTTTGACGCAGCAGCTTTTCTGTTAAACACAGAATTTAAAAAAAAAAAAAAGGGGGAATTAAATGCAAATTTAGAAGTACTTATAGTTTTCCCTTGTTAGTTTTATGCATGCATGATCAGCCAGTTGTTGCTGTTTCAAGATAAACATGCTCAGCACTGGCATTCTCCCCAAAACTAACACAGCCCCAATATAGCTGGCGTCAAGAAACAGTTCTCTAAAGTGCTATTCCACCCCTAGGACCACCAAGGACATGCCCATGCTATCTTCAGCAAGAAACTGCCCACTGTGATGCTAACCAGACCGTTTACCTGATCTGGGGAGCCTGTTATGGCAGGGGGGTTGGGCTAGATGATCTCTGTAGGTCCCTCTACAATCCTGTGACTCATTAAAACGTGTAAAAATTTGAGAGGTATTCTATTAATTTTGCATACTTCACGCTTTTCACATCTATATAAGCTTCATTAAAAAGAGCCTTTTTAGAGTACTCAGATCCAACTACCAACTTACAAACGCGATACAGAACTCAAGTGGTGCTGTAGCTACTACTACTTTAGCACTTATTTCATGTAAATGCTTTTAGTTGTGCTCTTAACACTCCACGGCCACACATTTAGCACTCCTGCAGTCACTGGCCACCTCCTGAGCCCAGCCAACACCACAAGAGCAGCAGTCACTGCACGTTTAGCTGCATTACCTTGTCTTTGCAAGGCGCATTTGTCACAGCGTGACACCGTTGTGAAAAGACAGGCCACCAATTAACGCAAATCAGTGCGGTTTCATTGAAGAGCTTTTAACGATTCTCACTGACAAAATCATAGCATGGCTCAGAGTGTTTTACTCGTTGCTGAACACTACTAATTGCTTAGTGGAACTCAGCTTTCTGCAGTAGATGAAAATTTATCACAAGTGTACGGATTGTATTAAGAATATTCCACAGCAAAAAGTTGCACTGCTTGAGAAATATAAGCAGTTTTACTTGCTTGAATGTGTTTTAAATACGGAGCCTCACAGTTTGTAGCTGAGCAGTATTACAGAATTCCATCATTGTGTTGACAGCCATCTGCTTCCAACCTTCTTCTCATTGCCCAGAGATCAGTCAAACTTGAGTATGACAGACCGGATTTCTACACAGAAAAAAAAAAAGCTACTCACAGGACAAAGTAAGCAACAAAGGCTGGATATTTGCATATACCTCCCTAGAATTTTGTGAAAACGAAGTCACAGAAGCCTACATCTGATACTCTCCAGCCCTATTATGGTATGCACAGTTTGCAGGCCTCTGAAAATATCAAAGTGGCAGATTAGCTGACACCAATTCTCCAGAGGAGTATAATCTACAGAGTAAATGGGTAATATTGTATACTGTCAGTTCCATTTAAGTCACAGTCCCTTGAAACCCAGAAAAAGAAACGTAACATAAGCCAAGAGAAGGATCTCACGCTGATGGCTCTGTACACACTCGCTGATTTAGATACAAGCTCCAATATAAAGCACTGAAGAAATGGGGCCACTGGGGTCAGGGTGGAAGACTATGTCTGCTTGGCCACCTGGTGCTCTGGTTTGACGGCACTTCGCAACAGTGTCTCGCCCTGTCTAATGTATCACATATCCGAGTATACACATACAATACATTCTCACAGAAGAGGCTTAGAGCAGCCCTATGTGGTTAAGTGTCGCAGGCAGGCAAGCCTCAGACAACACCTGCAAGGTACACACTTGCTCTCCTGTAGCCTTGCCTTGTTGTCCACAGAAGCGTAACAAAAAACAATCCAACCTGAGGCACAGAATAGCACCTTAGCTTTCCCACACACACCACCTCAGCTTGCTTCATCTCATTGCGTGATTTAACAATGTGGTCTAAAATATTTTCCTAATAATACCATAAAATGACATAACCAGAAAACATTTGCTGTTCCCTGTTCTTTCCATAATCTAAATGTAAGAATGAACCTTTTGTCTCAGAATTCAGTTTTGCAGCCACCTTCCCCTGCTTTCAGTCCTGAGTATCCAACTTTGCTTGCAGATATCTCTCAAAAAGAAAAAAAAAACCTCAATGCAATTACTCAAAATACATTATTTTAAGCTATTTAAGCCACCCAAATCCTACGGTCAAGAGCACAATCCCAACATTTTTGCAATCAATTTGTATGTCAGCTGATAACCCCACAAAGATGCTCCACAATGCGGAGCTGCTGAGAAATGGCAGAGTGTGAGAACTTCATGGTGTCTAACAGTGAAATTGCATTAGTTTCTAAAACATAATTGCCAATTTTTCAGCTACACTGACTTTTTCACCACCCCTATGCATCCGCAGAAATAGGGAAGCTGGATGGTACATCATCAGTACTAGAGAACACTCTTCCATGAGTTTTGGATCACTGACAGTTTTGTTTACTAGAAAACAACCGTCATGATTTCAGAACAGAGTACTCACTCCTGACCCAGGTGCCATCTCATTATTTTCACTTATCCTGCTCATGCAGTAGGAAGCAGAATGAGCCACAGTTCTAATGCTGTGTTAAACATCCCTGTCACTGTATTTCATTACTCTAAATCAGCAGATTTTGCGTTCTGAGTTCCTTTTAATGAGTCTTAGGTACTTCAAGTGAGTGAAAACTAGCAGTAACTAGACATCTCAAATGATAAGTACAGTGCTTCATTGAGAAAATGAGCCAGCCCTGTCTGCACCACACAGAACTAAGTCCAACCCATAACCTAGCAGCTTCCAAGTAGCAGACCACACAAATCAGCATACTTATCTGTCTGGAATTTTGTCTGTTTCTTTCACCTCCAGAAAAGATGATCTCCCCAGAGCAAGTGTCCCCCCCCCCCCCCCCCCCCCCCCCCCGTGAGAAATAGTCAACATAACATTTATTAAAATAAATAATTGAGTAAATAACTTATTCTCTCAGTTTGTAACAGTCCTCTAGAAAGGCAATCACAATTCTATCCAAATACTTTAAAAATAAACTTGGAAAATATAAAGTGGGCTCAATAAAACAAACCCAGGCAGAAGTGAATCTAAGTTTGGATTAAAATACTGGAAGAAATTTTTTTTTTTTTGCACAAAATCTCTAAGACAAAACAGAAAAAAATAACCTGTCCTCCCATCAAGATTCTTCAGTGATATTTTAAATGAAGTGATCCAAAGTTCCCTGCCTTCCTAAATCCTGACCCTATTACTACTGAAAACAATACATTGATTTCAGCTGTGTTAGCCCAGGTCCACAATCTTGATTTGTTTTACTATGCTATCAAATAGAAAAGCCATTCTTCTCTGGAGAAGCTTCACTGCTAAACAGTATTCTCCCCTTTCATAAGCACACAGTTTTACACAAATATCAATATACTTCAAATAAATCAGTGTTTGCATATGCAAAAGAATTGTGATGAACCTACCTTGCTCTCTCTTCTTTTGCATTCATAGCACTTTCAAGCTAAAAGATGCAGGTGTTTTGGGGAAGCCTATCTATCAGCCAGAAAATTGCTGCGATTTTCTTGTGATCTCCTTGCATTTTTTACTTTGTTATATGCATTTTTTTTTATGCCCGCACACCACCACAGCATCTCTGTAATGAGGTATGCTGGCAGGATATCAGATAGTACTATTTGGGTACATCTTTCAGTGCCTGAAAATTACTCTTAAAAAAAAAATGCATTTGGGGAAAATGCTTGACTGCATGTTACAAAAGCAACAGGTGCAAACCTGAGTGCTCTCGAACAACAGCAGTAGAATAAGTGGCAGTCTAAACTATCTGACAATATCAAAACTGCTTTTTAAAAGCTGTTAACAATTATTTTTGCTAGTTTGCAGATAGGCAAATCGAAATCACAAAGCATTATATGAAAACTGAGTATTTTTTTTTGTTTTGCTGGAGCGTGTGCTCATGAGAGCAAAAGAATTCATCCTTGACAAAACAGCCCACAGGAGAAATACTGCATTTGCAAAGCATTGCATCAGCATTTGTCTTGCACATGGTCTATTCCCCCTCCAATATATCATCGTATGACTATTTGAGAGAACAAAACTGCATGTTTTGAATCTTGGAGAGTGCTTTGTTCATTCAAAGGAAAAAAATAGCGAAGCTTCTGAACTACTACTAAATAAAACTCCATGCTGGTGGAAACCTTGAGGAATTATACATTTCTTATTCTCAGAGTTCAAGATTTGCCTCTAAAGCACTTACCCAATCACACTTGAAGCACAGTCATTCAGTAGAGTCACACAGAAGCTACCAAGGAATGTCCTACTGACAATAAAGCAATAGATGATTCTAAATGCATCAATCTTGCAAAGAAAAAGGAAGTGCGTGACTTCTGAAATGAAGCTGCGCTTCAACAGCTCGGCTCCTCTGGAAGGCCATGTTATTCAGCAGAAAGCCACACACAGGATGTTTAGGAACACCAGCTGACATTGAAAGTACATTTCAGAACACAGTGCACTGCATCTAGAACTCTTAATACCATAATCTCTACTTTCCCATCTCAGAAAATTTAACTCTACTTCTTACTGAAGAGAAATAAAACTTAGTGTATCTCACTTCAAGACAAGCATTACATCATCTTTTTGAAGCCCTGTTACTTAGTAGTACTCTATGCACTGCAGTATTTGGGTCTTAACACACCTACAATTTATTACAATCTGGTGAAGAACTGTGGTTGCTAAAGGGACAGTCATATTTTTAAGTGTCAGACTCTATCCTCACATTGAAAGGGTTCATGAAAAAAAAAAATCAAAAAGCCCCAGTCCAATTCCACACTAATATTATAGGTGGGAAGTACTGACATACAGTAACAAAGCTACATAAATACAAAGATTTTGCTTTACTGCATTAGAAAACTCAATGTACCTATTGTGGTCATGAAAAACAGCTAGACAATACAACTATTCAGTAAACTATTTTCATCATTGCTTACAGACAATTTAAGACCAAAAACAACTTGTGCAACTGCAGCACACTAGCAGGTTGGATGGAAGGTACGTAGTCATTAAGTAATTACATTTAAAAAATCCAATTAATTCCCAACTGCTCTCACAAACCTAGGACCTAGTGCTGCATTGCCAGAACTTAACCCAAACTCATACTAAGCCTCAATAATCATCATTACCTGCATAAAAATATGCAAGTTCTGATATTCTACCACTGTTTATGCACTTACTCAAAACATTAATTGTAAGGAAGTCATTTTAATGGCAATTTTTTTTTTACAGTATTACATTTGAAAGATTGTGGCTACTGAAGACAGATTAATACATTAGAACTATGAGACAACATGGTTCAAAGCACGCTAAAGTAACACAACCAGTGTTCTACTAACTAGCATTCCTGCATCTCTACAGATAACCATTACTCTGAATTCTTCAATTAAAATTACCTACAACCTTTACAATCAGTAGGATAAAGAAAACCCTGTTTTGTTCAACTCCAGACAGAAGACAAATGGACATAGCAGAGCTCCACAGAAACAAGCACTTCAGAGCTGCTGTCTTAGATCACTGAACTCATCATGAATTTTGCCACACGCTTTATGTAAGATGGGATCAGTGTGAATGTAAAGGTACATATATATGTACACACACTTAAGTTTACACAATACTTCAGGAAAAAAAGCTACTGTATGAAGTGAGATTTTCCACAAGTCTTTGGAGCTTAGCTACTTCAGCCTGCAGGAAAACTTGCCAAAGCTCTATGATAAAGGAGTAAAAGGCTTGCTACAGGACAGGTTCACATACAGTCCTTTCATAGAAAGCATCTTGTTTCGAACTGTAAAGCATTACCCTTTTAAACTGTACATCTGCAACACTTTTTTCCTTTTATTAACCTAGAGCTCCAAAAACCATTGAGCTAGACTAAAAATAAGCCAGAAAAGGGAACGCGTGCACCACTTCAGGGATAACCACACAGCTTGCTCAGTCTCCAGAAGCATCAGGATTTTGTTCATGCAATCATAAACCCAATCGAGAACAAACATACATCACCGATTGCCCTATAAAACTGAAATTGCACTTGTGGAAGTCTCTCACAATTTCTCCCTTTAATTACTTCTTATTGCACATCCTTCTAAGTACTGTCCTAAATTCCGTGATATATTTTCACCCTTCCCTGTAATTTTGCCTCTCCCATGACAGATAAGTTCTTAACACGCCTTCTGCAGCATTGTTCTTCAGCATAAATAAATAGGAAAGTCACTGTGACCTTGGAAGTATCTCTTTCATGTGTACGATATTAGTACTTATTACCTATGTGTTCAAGACACACAGGTGGCATTAAGTATGAGAACAAACTCCATAGTACAGCACAGAAAAAGGTCTTTAAGAGAATACTTCCCAACAGATTGCTAAGCCAGAACTCAGGCTGGTGAAGTGCAGCAGCATTCAGAACATTCAGTTTCAAGAATTTTGCTGCTAATAAGGAGCTCACTGCCAAACCTCCCAGTATATCCAGCTGCTCACTGTGACACCTTGATGGAGAAGGAAGGCCACCAGCAATCACCATCAGGAGAAGACAGATTGATTTCACCTGGTTTCTTTCTGCTAACAGGTGAGTAATCCAAATTAACATCAGCTGAACCTAGGAACCGAGTTCGCAGGCTCAGAGTAATTTATCTCCAGCCTTTACTTAAACGTGGTCAAAGGACACTGTGAAAACAGTAAATTCTCTGCTAAGTGGAACCAAGGTTGACATTTTGGAGACTACAAATCCAGAGAGAAGCCACTTTCATGAATGTTTGTCTTTCCTTCTTTAAAAAACTTAAAATCACCCAAAAATATTGATTGAATATGTGCTATCCCATCATTCAGCAAGCATCGAGTTCCCAGACAACATTTATCCACTCAGTAGAGGATAAAAGCTGCAAGTCCTTAGGAAAAGACCTACAGAGCTTCCAACCCTAGCGCTGGGATTGGACTTGTGAAACTCCACTGTGGTTTCTCAGGCTCCTTAGTGAAACCATTACAGCTTCTTTGCCATGAAGCTGCAAGTTTCCTCAGGAGGAGATCGACTGAAGCACCAAAAAGCAAGTTATACTTCATGACTGAAGTGGCATAATGCAGCTGTTATCCTCATCTTATCAGCTTCCCTGCTGTATTCCCCTCCCCAAACTATTTTACTGCGCTTTGTTTTCATCTCTTTCTCCACACTGGTTTTCCTTCCTTTTATTTATGCACATTAAAATAAAGCATTTGCTACCCAGCTAAGGACAACTGACACAATTAAATTCTCCCTGCCAACTGCAAACCTAGAGAAGAGGCTTCATTATTTCAAACTTCAGTGGGAATTTTATTTCTTCCTCTTTTCTTTCCTAAAATCATCCACCAGTCTAATAGGTGTTACTTCTCCCTACAACACTCACTAATATTTAGCATTACCATGGCTACCACGCCAGTGCTATTAACACAATCCATGACATTCTCCCAATTCTCTATTACCAGTGGTGAACCGTAGTGCATTCCAAATTTCAGTGCCTTCCACATACATTAAACCTCGCATGCTTCAGTGCCTCAGAATTTCTTCCCTTGAAGGAGGATCAGCCTGGTATGGTCAATAATTTTAGCAGTATATCATAAAGTTTATCTGACGTGCAAATGTAATTTGCTGTCTGGATGCCTCAACCTTTTTATGAGGAGACCATTTGACTTTTTTTTAACAAAATGCCTTTTAAGTCTTGATTTGGACTCCACTTGGTTTTGATAAGACATGACATTATGATATGATGAGTTAGTTGATTCTAAGCAAATTTGATTTATCCCACTTTTTGGGCTGGTATGCTTTACAGGGATGCTGTCTTTTAAGATAGTATTGATCGAAATGTAAGCTGACAGCACGTATTTATTTTTTTTTGTGAAACACTAAGTCAGAGCGAGGTAATGAAAATGAGATATGGGGAAAATGAAGTAAAATTTACACAACAAAAATTAATATTCAGAAATATTTCCTTATCCCCATCAAAGGAGATAGGATGACAAATCAGTTTTCAGAACAATTCTGCAAGATGTTTGCAAGTTAGATTCTTATTCATGAGATCAGATACAGGCTACAGCTGCTGAAGTATAATCCGACCATTCTGTGAATATCACAGAAAGTTCTTGAAACGTTTCCCATCAAACAACACCGCCACAACCACGAATCTTCCCAGACAGAAGTAAGGCGTAGGTAAAAGCAGAAAGGTTTTCTAAGAACCTCTCCCCTATGAGAGAGTGCCGCTCAGATGTCAGTAAATCCAGCACTACCTTCGACCCTTCGCACTACTCTCATAATTACGAAGCAGCATCGCTATTAACACGCAAGTTTGGGATGCTGCAGCAACACTTCCCTCTCCGATAGCCCGCTGCTTCTCATTTCTGCTGCCCGAGTCACCTGAGCAGCTTCGATAGCTGGGTGGGAAAGGACCGGAGGGGTTCGGGAGTTGAAGAACGAAAGCTCACCCCAAAGCGAGCAGCCAGAGCCCCCTGCGCTCCTCCCACCGAGTTGCAAGCAGTTCGTAAACACTTTGGTAGGTGGTGCGGATGCGGTGGAGAGGAGCTGGATACCTAGTGGTGCGGACTGAGCATTAGGCAGAACGGTGTGCCTGCTAAAACGAAGCTAAGTTCGGCACGCTGTAGGTACCACAGCATTCAGTGCAGCCGCGTTCAATAGAGAAGGGAGAGGGCTGCCAGCAGCACCTCAGCCTGCTTTCTCATTAGCACCCAGGGAGGAAACCCGAGGCAGCTCCGCACACCTGAGGCACAAGGCACCCGCTACCTCCACTCCACGCTAACCTCAACGATCAAAACGAGAGCACGGAGACCTCTCCAAAACCCAGCTGAGGCTTTGCTCGGAGACTCGTTCAAGGAAAGGAAGAGTTGCAACTTCAGGCGCTGCCCGCAGCCCGAGCGCTCGGATGCGATGCGGGCGGCAGCGGGGCAGCGTCACCGGAGGGAACTTCGGCCGCACTTCAGGACCGACCCCTCCGCGTTAACGCTTCCTCACGGGAGCCCCGAGCGTCGCCGACTCAACTCCCCCAAGCTCCCCCGCAGCCACTCAGCCCTCCACCCCCAAACTCCCCGTGCGCGGGCAAGA
Organism: Oreortyx pictus; assembly: GCA_036925125.1. NCBI lineage: Eukaryota > Metazoa > Chordata > Aves > Galliformes > Odontophoridae > Oreortyx > Oreortyx pictus. The sequence goes on from JAUPFR010000009.1 coordinate 31,361,992, forward strand.
CACCAACCCCAGAGCAAAAGTTAAACCCTCACCTCCGCGGGCTCCCGCTGCCAGCACCTCCGCGACGGGCGGTAATCCCCAGAGCGCTGCCAGGAGGGCCAGGAGGAACGCGGACATCGCGGAGGAGCTCTGCCCGCTGTCGGGTCGACGGGAGCTGAGCGGCGGCGACGACGACGACGACGACGACAACACCGCCGTACCGGGAGACTCTGCGGGAGCCGCAGCCGCTCCGGCACTTTTCAACGCGGAGCGCACGCAGCGAGCGGGCAGCGCGGGGCGCCGCCGGTCCGCACAGCCGCGCTCCGCCTCCCGCCCTCGGCCCGCCCCGCTCCCCGCCCCGCGGAGCGCCCGGCGTCGGAGCGAGCGGGGAGGGGGCTTGTGGAGGATGTGGAAAGCTTGATTTTTTAATCCGCAGGCCGGATTTTGCCGGAGGTGACTCGGGTGGATGAACGCGCGTCCTCTCTGCCTTGTCAAGGCGCTGAGGTGAAGGGAAGTAGCGTGAGGAAGGAGGTGCGTGGGCTTTAGTTGTCACCTGAAGCGTTTCTAGCGGTCTTCACGTTTGGCTGGTGGTGGTCCTTGAAGTTGATCCCAGTGGGCGCTGAATCACCGAGTCGTAAAATCGCAGAGTTTTAGAACACCCTGAGTTGAAAGGGCCCTGTAAGGATCATCGAATCCAACCCCTGTCCCCCCAGCATCAGCCAAACCCTATGGCTGAGAGCGGAGTACAAATACCCCAAGCTCCAGCATCTCAGGGCCAAGCTCACCGCCCTGAGCAGCAGCTCCATGTTCACCATCCTCTGGGGCAGAACCTTTCCATAACCCCCACCAGACAGCCCCACACTGTCCTCTCAGGCCCTGTCACTGCCAGGGAGCAGAGCTCAGAGTTGCCCCTCTGCTCCCTGTCAGGAGCTGCAGCTGCCATGAGGCCTCCTCCCAGCCTTCTCTGCTCTGGGCCAGCACTCATGTCCAACCTGACCCTCCCCTGCACTCACAGTTCATGTTTGTTCCCCACAGCAGAATCATAACTTCTGCTTTAAAGAAGTGTGTTACCTTGAAACTGTCACGCAACATAACCGTGCTTTGCTTATCTCAGTTCTACAATATTTTATTTAATCCGATCCCTTTGCCAGATGAGAAGTGCTAAAGCTTTCGCGTCACCCTCAGATATGAATTTTCTCCAAAGACAGCAAGGTGCTGAAATTGACTGCTGAGACCTTTACATTTCAAGACTAAAAGCCTCAGTCCTTTTAACTTCATGTTTATATTCCCCAACGTGGAACCTAATGCCTTTTATATGAAGTGACGCAGCCAAGAGACTTCAAGGGGCAGAAAGACCAAGCAATGGGGGAAGGAACAACGCACAACCCAGGAACATGAAAAATGTAATTGTTTCTGCTGATATGGAGGAATGGCTCTATGGCACAGCTGCCCAAGAAGGGAAAAGCCTCATCCTGGCCCCAGTGACTGCTATGGGGTCATTTTGGCAAGACTCACAGCGGGTTGCTGGTAGCTTCAGTACTCCAGATAATTCACAGATGAGGGGGAAAATCCAGTTGGATCAAATTCTGCATTTATCTACTGTCCACAGAGCCCATATAATTCCCTTGCTGTCAATTAGTATATACAAGGCAATAACTGGGCAGGATTCTAGTTCTCAGTGAAGAAAACACAGTGAGAACATATGTACAGGAGAACCGTAAAATTCCAAATTGTCAGAAAATCCTACTTAAAATCAGTGACTTTTTCCATGAGCCATATCTGTCACATGGTATAAGGAAACAGGGATGTGCAGACGAGTTTGTTGTTGCCATGTTCTTGGTCTATGGAAGTATATTTTCAAAATCTCAGGATCATAGAATGTTTTGATGTGGATAGGACCTTTTAAGGCTATCTGATCCAACTACCCTGCAATGAACAGGGACACTTGCAGCTCAGGCAGGTACTCAGAGCACCATCCAGCCTGACCTTGGGTGTCTCCAGGGATAGGGCATCTACCACCCAGTGCCAGTGAACTATCCTCCTTCCACCCTCATCTCTTGCATCTTCTGCAAAAGCCTGAAGGTATGCACGGTTACAAGTAGCCATGCTTTTTCCCAAATGTTACTTGTTATCATGGGTTACCACATTTTCCCCTAAAAACACCTCAACAAAAGTCCTATTTTCAGCCATATGATGCCTCATTTCTAATTTACTCCTTTCTGGTCTTATTCCATATTTATCTAACAACATTCCTCAGTGCTATTGAATAATTTTCTTTCTTGATACTGTACTCATTTCAAACATTAACATTTGAAGAATTAATTGATCTTGCTTTTAGTACTGCAGATCCCACATGCACCTAAACTTATTAAAATATTTAAATAACATTTATAGTAAAAGTCAATTGTTTCCTTGTTTACAGGAAATAAAGTGACATACGCAGTCGGGATTATGATTAAAAAGTGCAATTACCTGCAAGTAGGCATTTGTCAAATTGAGGCCTAAAAATGTGGCATGCTTTAAGCCAGCGCTGAAGCAATAATTATCCCAGAAGCCTGCTTTTAAAATGCAGGTTGCTGAACAAATAGAAGCTGACCTTTGATAAATCATTCCCCGTTTCATTTCCATTGAACGTCACTGGCTATGAAGTCACAATGGTGTGATTGAGTTGGATGACTTGAGCACGGCAGTGCAAATACACAGGAGCAGGGGGATGTCCCGTGTCTCCTTTTCAGCTCCAATAAAACAACAAAGAGCTCCTCCGTATAAAAGCTGACACGCATATCTTCTAAGAGTAAACCTAACGTTGTTTAATGAAGTGACCAGAGGAATAATCCAACCCTGTATCTATTGGCATGTATGATTCAAACTCTTTAAATGATAATCTGGTCTATAATGTGCTTTGCCTACACCTCAGAACTGAAAAAACTAAAGAAGAACAAGGAGCTTTGAGCTGGATACAGTTGCAGTATTTGCAGTTGAAAAAGAATTGAGTGTTTCTCAATGTCTTCACTACAACCTCGAGTTATATAGAAACTAGAATGAACTGCTGCTGAAGAGAAAACCCAAAGTTAAAAGTGCTGTAAGAGATCTGTTTCCTCCTATGGTACTTTCTAATTCCTTCCTCCTAATCAGAGAAATTAACGCTGACAGGTTAAATAAATGAATTCATCAAGCTATAGAATATTATGAAATCTCTTATTGAGATAAATTAAACAAAGTAGAACCAATCGTTCGTACTCGCTGGCGTAACACAACACGGGAATATTAATTACCAGCCAAAGGTAATTCTGACATTAAGCACTGTGAAGCTACCTCAATTGCCTCACTGCAAATTGCCTTATGGCTTTACTAATTTATTCCCCATCACCAGGTGGGGAGGTGGCTTCTGTCACCCAATAGTCCCTGCAGTGCCAATGTCTCCTCGATGCTCAGCCCTTTGCAGAGGTTGCTAGGGGACAGTGCTGGCAGCAGGGCTGAAAGCATTCGGGTGTCCTGCCCTGGCCCACCAGCCAGAGAAAAGTTGCCAGGCAGCCGCTGACCCAGGGGCAGAAAGAAGGAAGAAAAACCTGAGATTAGAAAAAAAAAAAAAAAAAAAGTCCACAGAAACCCATCCTGTCCAAATTCACAGCTTTGCGTTACAAGCTGTCCCTAGCAGAGAAAACATCCCTAAAGGAATTTTTCATTACTGCAGTGCAACAGCGGTTTCATTGGTAAAGACTTTCTGAATGTGCATCTTCAGCTGCTGCTGGAAAAGTTCTTCATGTGTGAGCTGCTGTATATTTGCACACTGAGTGCCATGGATGGAAATCGCTGCCTGGCGCTCAAGACATTTTGGCATGGCTTTAATGCATAAACTGGGAGGTATTAAAGAAAACGCGTGAGAATGGATCAGTATGGAACCCTGCCACAGAAATATGACATAAAATGGAATGAGAAAAACCTTCTCTAAACAAAAAAGCCACGGTCCCGATCTATGGATTCCCGATCTCCACCTCGTAAAGATGTTCAATTGTATCATTCTGCTTGTAAATGCCCACAGAGCATTGCAATACCATGGAGCACTTCAGGTGAGATGCAATGAGCTGATGTACGACGGCTGAAGACAAGGCAGCAAAAAACCTGCTCATGGCTCACAGCACCCAGAGATCTGCATCTGATAAGGGACATTTCGCTGTTATCCAGGTAAGCTTCTGTAAAGACATACATGGGACAAAGGGAAATGGTTGACGTGACAAGGGGAATTGTTTTCAAAGAGAGAAGAGTTAGATTAGATATAGGGAAGAGTTTACAGTAAGGGTAATGAGGCATTGGAACAGGTTGCCGGGAGAGGAGGTGGTATCCCATTCCTGGAGATATTCAAGGTGGGGCTGGATAGGGCTCTGAGCACATGATGTAGCTGTGGGTGTCCCCGTTTGCTGCAGAGGAGTTGGATCAGATGACTTTTAAAGATCCTTCCTGATTGAAACGATTCTGTGAATCCATGATTCTACAATCTTAATACTGATTGCAAGGTTTGTTTCTCATGAAAAATAGGCTCGTAAAAGTTATCAGAACAGAAAAGAGCTCATCACCTTTTGGAGTTGGTTTAAAGGACAATTTTGCTAAAAAAAAGAGAATCTTTTTTTCAGAAGAGAGTTGTGCTTCAACATTATTTTATTACCCAATAAATTAAGTTGCTCATGTAAAAATGGGGCTAAATTTCTTACCTGGCACCCTGTTAACCTCAGAGATGCTGCATGAGAATGCAGGGAGAGATTGAGTATATTTTCAATGAATAGAGCAGAAAGCCCTCATCCTCAAAATAATTTTAACAGCTTATGCTATGAAAAGCTCATATAAACTTACTGTTAAGCTTATACTTAGGAAAAGTAAGCTTATACTAGGAAAAAGCAAGAAAAGTATCTGCTCAAATGTCTTTCAAACTGACCTGGTAAAACTTGTGTCAGCATTACATGGCATATTAACTAATACGAGCTATTTTTCTCTCCAAATCACCCCCAAGTAATTATGAATGCCGCAATATAATTACCTTTGTTGAATATAATGTGAATTTCCAAGACACTGTACACTTTGGCTTCTTCTCACGAATGCCCATGAGCATGTGCTTATTAAAATGTAAGTATTCCACATCAATGATACTGAAGATCCAGTCATTGAAATGACTGAGGGGTGGACACCGCATCATCCCTATGGTACTACTGAGGGGTGGCAGAGGTAACCACTCCCACCAGCAGTAACTTTGGGTCAATTTAATAATGTATAACATTGGATGTATTCAGAAATATATAGGAAAATTGCCTAAGGAAGACATGTTTTTTTTTTATTTATTATATCTCCATGCAACTAGTGTGCGAAATTTTCAATTTCATCATTTAAGCATTGGAAAGTAAAGTACACAGGTTTGTTTGTCTCTTTTATTTCCTAAACACAGCATCAGGAGTAAACTAGTGAAATCTTGCACAGTGATAGAGAATGATTAAATAATAATAATACATAACGCGTAATGTAACTTGACAGAAGTCATTATCCATTTCCACAATCTCCTATTAGGTTTCTGTATTTTACTGTTCTCCAGAAGCATCTATTTGCTATTTGCTAAAAATCCAGAAACTAGAAATAATACTTTAAAAACAGCTCTTTTCTTAAGACTCACCTCTTGAAATCAGAGAGAAATGATACTCCGTAATAAGTACTGAAAATAGATCCTGTTCTGACAATGCACAATTGTGCAGAGTATCGTGATGAAACAAAAAATGGTACGTGATACAGTATATAATGACAGATTTGGGGAGCTCGTGGCTACCTAACATGTCCTGGAAATACATTAATCACTTCTCCTTATGGCTGTGAAATCAATTATAACGACATTATTTTTTATTTAAATGGGAAGTTTCATCTGTGTTTGGAGCACAGTGCTGCTATCACTTTGTATTTCAGATTTTTCACAGTTTTTCAAAATTCTTCATACTTTTGCTTTTCATGTACTGTTATGAGATTAAATAACAGGTGTTTTTCCCTGAGGAAATGGCCTTTTGCATCCCAAACATACCTTCACAACCTTCAGTTCACCAGTGTTACAAACTGAGGATACAATTTCCCCATCTTAGTCAAAGCTGGACATATATGCAACTGAAGAAGCCTGTTGAATCCTTCCTTTCTTTCTTGCATAACCTTTTCCTCTACAGAGAAGCTACATTTGCCAGTTGCACAGAGGTTAGCCCCACGGCTGCTTGTACATCATGTCAGCCTCTGCAGCCCGATTGCGTTGTGTCAGCATCACTGCTGCCTGGACAAGCATGTGTGTGTGCATAAAAGTTTACTGCTCAAACTTCCTTTAGCAATTCCTTTAGGAGAAAGCTGCAATATTGGCCACTTGGAGAGAATTATCATTCAGACAGCTCTCACATTCCCTTTTACAGTATTTTCGTCCAAAATGCGTTGGATTGAAAACTTATGGATGAAAAGAGCCCTCCCTCACCGCCTCAAAGCACGTCATTGGTTGATGGCAGCCAGGTGCCATAGGGCGTTTTTCATTCTGGTTTTGGGCTAAATCTTATTAATCACGAAAGAGATTAAACAAAGGAACAGCTGGTACAAGGATTTTGCCATCAGATAAAGGCTGTATGGTAAAAGTCCAAATGCAAACAGCCATGACTACGGCAGTAAGCAACATTTCCTTCACTGTAATAGATACATAAATAGGATCACAAGTGATTTGAATAATTGTTTCACTCCAGAAAAGTGCGAACAGAGCACGTTACTCTCACTAATGTTTAAACGACACCAGGAACTCGGTGAGCAAATAATAATTGCACCTGCTATCGAAACCTAATGTACAAGATGCCTTGTTTAGAACGTAAAAAAATGCAGACGAGCTCCACGTTGAGGCGATGCGTTTACGCTTTTAGCATAATGAGGCTCCGAATGTTATTTAAACGCGCCTTTTAATATCACTTAAGTCTTTGGTCAGAGAATAGTAAGACTGCGGGAAAAAAAAAAAAAAGTTTCAGTTTATTTTGCTCACTTTTGTTCTCTCTACAAAAGGTAATGTGAAAATGCACCCCAGGGTCCGCCCCATCTCAGCGGAGCGCGGTCTGAGCGATTTGGGAAGAGGAGCGTCGTCTGCAGTACGTGAGTGCCCCCCATAGGCTATTCCTCAAATCATGGTTTCGGCAGAAAGCTGAAAATCCTTCGGGGGAAAGGGAGCCGGAAACCTTAAAAACAAACAGCTCTTCCAGTAAAGGTAGAGCTCACACAGGGTAGTAACGGTGATTGACATAGTGCCCGTCGGTCTTTACATTGCAACGGTTTGTTTTGTTGAGAACTGTGTATATAGGGAGATACTAGTGCTAAATGTAAGTTGTTTAAAAGAGGCGACTTAAATTGATACGTTCTCCAGGTAAAATGCATTATTTTTAAAGCAGAATATTACTTTTCCAACTGAATTGACAGCAATAGAAACTATTTGAGGTTGCAATGAAATAACTCTCAAAAAAAAAAAAAAAAGACTTTACATCAACTCATGTGCACTATCAGAAAAGAAAAAAGTAAGCAGTTGCGGTGCATAGTTAAAGGGGTGTGAAGTTATTCTAACGTTCTGCCTTTCTGTCACTGACCAGGCACTAAAACAGATTGCCCCTTTGTCTGCTCTTTGTTGTTGTAAACTCTGTGTTTCACAGCTAATGAACGCTCATGTGTATAACCTTCGAGGTGACAAATACCCACTGAGAGGGTGGAATTAAGGTTACTCTTCGGGCACGCACTCATACACCGGAAAACATGCACTGTCTTTTAAAGAGTGGGTGAAAAATGGGAAGTTTTACGAACACGAAACTTTTCTGGACTCATGTTGTGCTGCAAATGCTGTGGGATGGGATGTCTTGCAGTACAGCACCTGTACAAGCGTGCTTCTGCAGCATCTTATGTCTGCGTGTCCTTGTGGAACATGAGGAAAGAAGGTGGATGGGTGGCAGGAGGGGTAAAGGAAAGTGCTGGGAAAAAAATCATCCGTGATATAAAAAAGAAATGTTGAAGAGGTATAGTTACGTTACAGCACACTTCACATCGGGGCAGAAACCCTCTGAGGGGTTAACTCCCCCAGGCTTCTTCTGCTAATATTGTTAGAGAACTGCAGTGTTTACTCTTTGGTGTCAGTTGATGGAATAACAGTGAAACTCAAAAATTGCTACACAGAGGAGAAGGAGAGCTAGAAATGAGAAAACACAGTGAATGATGTTGAATGGAACAATAAGATACTGAAAATTCAAATTCACCTTCTAAGCAAAGACCACATTTGTCTTTATATATCCCCTTATTCCTTAAAGCAGAGCAGGTAGTACTTCTATCTGTGTGAGCACACAGATGGGAACAGCGTGGCTCTGTGCATTACATTCAGACCATCCTCAAAATGAGACTTTGAAACAGGTTGTTCAGAGAGGTGGTGGACATCCCATCCCTGGAGACATCCAAGGTCAGGCTGGGCTGGGCTCTGAGTACCCGATGGAGCTGTGGGTGTTCCTGCTCATTGCAGGGGAGTTGGACCAGATGGTCTTTAAGGATCTTTTCCAATTCAATCGATTCTATGATTCTAAACTGCAGAATGACTCTTACCGTAAAGTAAGATTTTGACTTTCCCTGGTTTGAAGTTCAGCTCATTTCTGTTCTTTACCAGGGATGAGGACACATGCAGTGGTAGTGGAGAAAAAGGAGAAACCTATAGGCATGAAAGACTTTCATGGTAAACTGATGCCTTGTTGGAGTGATACTGGTTCATTCGGGTCCTCACTTCATTAAACTGAGAAGTTCTCTATGGCTCTACATGTCTTACTCAAGGAAAGGCAGCAGTAGGCGATGCACTCAGACAGAAGTAGACACTGAGTATTAGGCAACATCTAACATCAAGTGTGGGTGAAAAATAGCTTCAAGGGCTTTGAAATTTTTCGACATTGGAACAGTATCAAAAGAAGGCAGAGGTGTGCGGCTGTGAGGAGCCTGGCCTGAGGTGCTGAGTTTGCACTTGCAGGTCTTATCATGGGGTATGAATATGGCCCTGTTCTCAAGTCTTTTTTCCTCAGTAACAATGTGACAACTCTTCTCCTCATGTGCAGGAGTAATGGGGCTCAGCTGTTCTTCTTGCCCAGGGAGGTGTTGGAATTACGGTCAGCTTTTCAAGAAATGGGGATACATGGCACTGAGGGATATGACTTAGTGGGTGTAGTGGGGATGGGCTGATGATTGGACTTGGTAATCTCAGTGGTGTTTTCCAATCTTAATGATTTTATGATTCCATGAGTCTCAGTTTGGAAAGCTTTCAATTGTTCCTCTCAAAGAAGTCTTAGAAGACTTAATATCGCAGCAGGTTGAGAGAGAAATTAAATTTGTGGATAAATATTTAGCAGATAAGGAGCAAAGTATTGCTTTAAATGATGATTTTCTCAGTAAAGAGCATGGAAGTCACTACTGGAGTCCCAGAAGAGTCTGAATAGTCCTGTGATATCCTGAACAAGTCAGGAAAACAACACTTATACTGCAGTTTATACTTTGTCTGTAAGAATACCTTCAGAAGCTTTGTATGCAGTGATAACCCTGTGTCCTTCCTCTGAATAAGATACGAGAGTTTAAAGAAGAGTGAGTAAATTGCACAGGAAGCAAGAAAGTGTAGAAATGGTAACTTAAGAAAAGAGCAGAAAAGAGAAACTTGCAAGCAGTGGAAGCAGGTGGGAATTCAGAGCTCTGGTGAAATCCTACTTCAGTTTATGGTAGAAGCTTATTCCATTCAAAAATAGGGAGGGAAAGGCAGGAATCACTTATCTGACAGAAAGAGGAGGTAAATAACAAGTGACCCACAGGGAAATTATTGAATGAAGCTGTCCTGCAGCTGTCAAACTGAGGACTCATTTACTAGTTGATCATTGGGCCTTTTTCTTTCTAGCAACATGCATTCCCATGCTGGCACCTGGCCAATTCTTTAAGATGATGAAAATAAAATTACTATAACAGATTCCCCCCATCAGCTTGTACTGCTCATTATTTCTTAGGGGTACATGTGCCTGCAAAAAGAAGTAACAGACGCCAGCGATTTATTTATGTCTTCTCTCTAAGTAAACAGAAGTATCTCTGCAAAGCCATGAACAAAGAAGGATGCAAAACCACTTAGCTAACACACATATTAAAGGCACTTTGATGGAAAAGTTTTCTCTCTGCAAAATCTACAAGGCTAACACCATGGCAGGACAAACAAAAAGGATTATTTGAAATGGAGGCAAGAAGATCATGTAGTACTCTATGGCAATCCATCTGGGGAAGATTTCAAGAATATCCAGTGTTTTCTTTAATATAGTCTGTCCCAAAGGCAAAACTATTTGCTTTTCACAAGCATTTTTATGAGCTACATTTTAAAAGTAATCACTGGCAGAGATAATTTATTGTTAGCCAGAGAGGATATTGAAAGGCAGGGGAGCCATTAATCATCTATGCAGATGTGGGTGAGATCCTGTCCCTATGGAAGTCAATAGCAAAATTCCCATTGACATCTGTGAAGCTGGGCTATTACTCTATGTGCTTGTGGTTTAAGTGTTCCCTCTAACTCCCAGGTCAAGTTTCTTGCTTGAATAATACTGTTGATTTACAAAGAGCAGCTCTCACTTCTGCACTGGAAATATCTTTACATGGCAGAAATGAAGGCTTTTCTGCCAGAGACTCACTGCTTCTAGCCTTAAGAACTGGAATTGTTTCTGTATTACAAGGTCCAGGTATGCTGTGAAAGTTCACATCCAGAGATATGGTTGCTCTCTGTAATGAACTGTAAGGAGGCTGCAATTCAGATCTAGCTGGTGAGACGCTGCACGCTCTCTTCCTGGCAAACCTGTCTACATTTAACTCTGATTTCTCCAGAAGTCAGCAATAGAGCAGTCGGCTATTCCAATACAGCAGCGAGTCCAATAAATGATTTCAGAAATACTCAAAATACTTACATACAATTACACATGCCCTTCAAAACTATCGTCCCTTTCACATAAGGTTGCTACATGAGCCTCAAGAGTTAACTTTGCAGCAAAAAGCAGGAAGCCAGAAAACAATATAGAGCTTTAAGCAAGCTCTTCCCTTTTCTGTTGTAGACAGTATGTTTCAGAGCAGATCACTCAGTGACATTATGCCACTTCGATGTCATGATCAACGTACTCTCACTTCTGCTCAATATTTGTTTTCTCTGTGAAGTGTGGGGCCGATGCTTCACCCAGCTCCAGCTCCTCTGCAGCCATAAGGGATGAGATCAAATTACTTCTACCTGCTTGTAGACAAAGTGCTCCAGAAACATCATTTTTAACCTCAGCCCAGGGGAACAGAAGTGATTAAACAATTGCTGCTTAAAAATAGCATCACACATCAGCACCGGTCCATGGCAGAGTCAGTTGCAAACTATCAGCAGCAAAGATGTTTGTTTTTACCCTCTTCTGGGCTGCCATGGCAGCCAAAATATTCCCTTCCCCTGAATTGATTTGTTCTGAAAGCCCAGGTATATTTGTTTTCCCGAGCAAATCCGTATGATTAATAATAGTAGGTGAGAGTTATTTTGTGTGCTTTATTTTAATGAATAAAACCCGGAGTGTAGAGAGGTTTGTGTTCAAACAAGGCTCAAGCAAAATTATGTGAGGGATTTTGGCTTTTCATGTGTCTTTTGTTTGGTGTTCAGAATTCAGACCTGACGTACCAGACTTCAAATCCTCACGGGGGAATAGAGGAATCTGACCTTTGTGATGGATTAAATCATTCCATCAAGGATATTGGGAACTGTTACTTTTTGCTCAGAATCACAGGGCTGATACAAGGAACGATAGCCTTATAAATATAATTGTTTTCATGTATATTCAAAACAGGCTGAAAAGGCTCATCTCTCTTAATTAAATCATGAATAAAGATGAGCCTTCCTTCCTTCAAAGCACAGCCTGATGCCTAAGCTCTGACTGTGCATCCTGGGCAGTTTGATCCTCCAAGTTCAGCTTGCTGAACCCTGTTGTCAGCAGCCTGAAGGATACGCTCCAAGTGCAAGATCTGGTCTGGTGCATAGAGAACGAGATCTATTTAACAAAACCCTGGCAGCCTGGGGCCTTCTATTCACATTCAAGAGACACACTGGACTCCTTCCCAGGGCTGCGGGATGTCAGCCCTGGCATTCAGCACTACGAGCCTGCTTCCTGGGTCCTCATTGCTGCAACGGGAAGGAGCATCTGCTCCTCTCCAAGGAGATGGATAGCACAAGGTCATATGCTCAGGGTGGAAGCCCCCACTGCATTTTCCCATGGAGCTGGGGTAGCCAATCTGGCCCAGCACCAAAACCCACAAGGAGCATTCCCAGACTTTGGTGATTTTTGGCACGCACAGCTCTCCTTACCTTAGGTTCCCCATATGCACTGTGCTCTGTCTGTCGCCTGTCACACTGCTACTGGCCACGCATCCATCCCAAATTTTGGAGGGGAGATGCTCCTGATTAGGGAGCATATGTTGTACGGTGCAGAAGGCAGCCAGCTCAAACAGAGGTGGGAAAAGATGGCAGAGAAAAAGTGGGGTGATGATCCAGGAAATAAGATCTGTTCTCTGCGTGCAGAGAAGCATCAGAAGCAAAAAGCAGTTTAATAATTGATATTTGAGGCAGAAGTAAACTGCCTTCCTAATTTTGCAGAGCACTGATGGGAAGCATGCAATCCACTGAGGCTGGAGCAAAGATGGGGCTGGACCACCAGCATTAGGGTAATATAAGAGGCAATGCACATGGAGCATCCAGTGGATGTAAAGTCATCAAACATTGCTTTGTGTTGCCTGATTTGTTTACAAGTTCCTCCAGGAAATGTATAAATACAGTGACAAGTCATTGTCTCTGCAAAAAATATTCTCCAGTTGTCTGTTTCTAAGAGCAGCTGATGTCTGTACCTATGTGGCTTTACAAAATGTCTGCCAGGTGTAAAGAAAGGGCAACAACGATGGGATAGTTCGTTCCTCTGACTTTTCCACACAGTGCACAGCAGACTTTTTCACATTACCAAATATTAATACCCCATAAGGGCACCAAACGCCAGTACTCACGCCAACTTCCAATTGTCTCAGAAGACAGAGCTCATCCTGCTGGCTGGTAGCAAGAAGGTTTGTGAGCTTGCCAGGAGCTATAAATGCTGGCACCTGAGCAAGAGCACCAGGACAGATTGAAGAAGAAGATACGATGACAACCTGAAGAAAAGGACTGAATAAGGAACATACATCTCTGTTTGAAGTGGGAGTGTGCACGGAGCATGAGGAATAGGCACAGCTCTGAATTCAGGCTGCTAAGTATGTGCTCTGCTGCTTGCTATGCTGGTTTCAGGTGTCTTAAAAAATGCTGTGGCCTGACTAAGTGAGTGAAGTGTGGATATATATCCATTAAAGTACAACATATGGCAGAAAGAAGACAAGGAGCAAGGCATCAGATAAACATAGGTTTATGTGAAACTGAAATAGTGAACATCAGGAAAACAAGGTCATATTTTATGTATGTATTCTTCAAACTCAGATCAGATTCACTGACTTAGTTTAGAGTTTCTTCCTTTCTTTCACTGTTCTTTAGGTAAAAGTCTTACAAACTCGTAACAGATTTCATTATGGTTTTATTTTCTCGTGAACAGAATCACTTTATCTTGAACACCCCATTCCTCCTCACCCTCAGAACAATATACATGATGTTGTGGTATTTACCACATTAAATTGCATCCGTTTAGGCCAATTCAGGACATTCACTGTCAGCAGCACAGTACACAAAAGTCAAATATGTTTTCAAAGTAATCAAAAAATTATCATTTATTTATGCCTCCTCTTTATATCTAACTTAACAGTTAGACATTAAGTTAAAAAAAATCTTTGAATTTACTACTGCATTTTACTCTGCTTAATTAAGAAGTGTGGATCTGCTTAGTTTGATTTACAAAACTCTTGTGGTCGTGAGATTCTCAGCTAGTGCTCCTGCTTCGAGTGCGCTTCTGTCCCATATTTCAGCGCAGGCAGTGGAAAAAGTCAATTTGTGTCATACAGTGCTTTTTACATTTTGGAATTCATAACACTCATAGGACAATAGCATAAATGATGCATCGTCACGTTATGCATCATCTGCTGCTTGTACCTGACACTGAATGAAAAGCAGCTTTCCTGCATAATGCCTTCACACGGCCAGGCTGGAGGGCTCTATGCCTCAGGCAAATCTCCATTTTTACCAGTCACCCATAAACACCTGCTGTATGTTTTACAAGAACTACTCTCAAGACCTTAAAGTTCACCCTTTCCCTGCCGTCCGCATTACTTCTGCTTTCCAGCAGCACAGCCACTGCCGCTGAATGTTATCTGAACATTGACAAAATAATAGTTTTGTGCTCTTCCTCTCTTAATTCTTCTTGACCTTTCCTACCTACTCCAGTTTCTGTTCCTTGCCAGCTCCTGCAGGACTAGCAGAGGCCACCAGCTTTCCTGTTACCATGGAAGAAGGATGTGAAGGTTCGTCACCTACCTAACGTAATCAGGCAAACAAAGCTGCTCCTTGTCAGCAGTTACTGTCAGGAATCATCAATGTTCAGCATTTGTCTGAAACTCTGTCTTCCCAACTGAATAGTTGTAAGATCAGTAAGACTGGTTTACTTTATGGATTGGTGGCTGCTGCTCGACAGCAGAGGAATTGCAGGAAATTCAGAAATTTTGAAGTTAGAGAGGAGATATATACATATATGTAACGTCTAGAGAGAAAAGAAAATCTTGCTGTTTTTATAGGTTAAAAGAAAAAAAAAAAGAAAAAAAAGACAGATAATGGAGGACAATACTTAACTACCTAGGTATACTGGGTATTAGAGAGTTATTTGGTGATAGAAAAGAAAACTTATTAGATAAGAATTCTAGTAACAGCCCTCTATAGCAACCACAGAAATATGAGGTCTGGACAAAAGAAAAAGAGAGACTTCTTTTGACTCTATGGATGAAGACAACAATTCTTACTTGAATAGGACTGGAGAAATTTATCAAAAACCTTTATTCATAATATGCTCAGCAAGGGAATATGAAAATATCTTCCAACGTAATAAGCAGGTGTCTTATTCTGCCCAGTATTCTCTTGTCTCCCACTTAATGATGGTGAAGAAAAAATGGTTTAATTATTAGTTTTGCTTCTCTACTGAATAAAAATAGGCTCACTGAGAGGGATTTGCATTTTGGACCCTGTTAGGAAGTCAGAACGCATCTTTACAATAGCATACAGACTGCATTAGATGAGAAGATTAAAATGTGTAGGATTTTCAAGATAGAATTTGAATATTGTGATCTTTAAATTACAAAAATATCAGCATACTTAGGAATTTTTTTTTCTTTAGCAAAGAAAGGAAGTCTTGAGAACCAAAACTGCATGTCCAGTTTTGCACTGATTGCTTACAGCTCAGGTGTGCAGACTTTAAATCTTTGCCTACAGACAAAGATTGTATCCCTAACAGTTTCTCTGACTCCTTATTCAACCCTGTCTGATTTCTCCTTGCCTATGTTCTTGTGCTCTATGCCATGGTTAGCATCTTCTTCAGGTGGTCTTGAGATAATACTAATAAAAGACAAGAATATTGATGGTAAAAAAGAACAACAGTGTTCAGAAGAGAATGAGGTGTTTCCCTTCCTTCCTTACATTTGAATCGGTGCTGTAGCCAGAAGCACTGAGGACTTCAGTTTCCCTTTGCAAATGTACCTGTCTCAGCTGAAAGGTAACACTATCAAAGATTTATGCACTGCAATTATAAAGTATTATTTTTAGACGTTTCTCCAACATCACAACATTTCTGCCAAAATCTAAAGTTGCATAAAAGAGCACTCAAAATATAAACCTTGAAATGCAGTTTTAATAGCGTCCTCAGCTTGGCAGCAACCCAGCAATACGCTCCACTCCTATACCCGGAAAAGTAATAACTAATGTGTAAGCCTATGAACTGGAGAGGACAGGCAGGAAGCACCTACACATGAATACTCATTTCTGCATTCTGCTCACATTGAATGCCATCTCGAACATCCCATTCGCAGCCCCTGTAGTCAAAGCCTTGACCCACACTCCAGTATAATGGCATCAAAATAATTTTGGTCCATTTGTTTCAACATAATTAGCCAAGAATTACTAGATCTAGAATTGGATTGCTCAAGGTAAGCATCAGGAGTTAACGCATTGGCAAAAGTGGTTTAGTTTGAAGAAAAGCTAGTGCCTCTGCATGGGAGCTGTGATAAATTTCCAACACCTGAGAAATACCAGGTTAAAAAAATAGTTAATACAGTGACATCTCCTTCCTCCCCTAAACACTTCCCTGTCTGTATGCAAATATACATTCACATAGATATAAACAAAGAAAAAAAGTAAGGTTTATTCAAATCTGAATTCCTCAGATTTTAACTAGTTTGTTTTGTGCTGCAGAATATATTCTGGCATCAGTTATTCCATTTGTGCAGAAGTAATAGACTTACCTCGCACAAGCCAAGTATTCATGAAGAAAACAAGCCTTTCAGACATCTCAAAACACTGTCTTTGTTTTATATTTTTCTCTTATTGTGGTGTTCTTCTTCATCTCTGCTATGCTCTGTTAACCAGAGTTATTTCTGTATATGCCTGATAAATATTAATACTGCAGACAATAAGAAGCATGGGATCAAGGTATGGAACCTGAGTCTCTTTCTATCATCAAAGCGCCCTGAAAGTTAAACATAGAAAGTCATGTTCCTACCCACTTTTGGTCCTCTGGCAAGTACAAGCAGTGGCTGGTTTCAGCAGGGGACCTGGAGGGCACATGGGAAGGGGAGTTATAACTCCTTAGGGCAGGTATAGAAACCATTATTTTGGAAAAATGCTCTTACATTGTGGGTGAGTCGAAAGCACCTCATCATTCAGCACTCAAGAGCACTTGCAGATCATGTGTGTTTGTGTGTGAAACCAGTTTCTCTCAATTTCATACTGCTCCTACATAACGACTTCTCTGCCCGTTGTGGTATAAAATTAACTTCAAGGTGAGAGCTTAAACTGTGTGCATCGGCTCAAAAAGAGCCCCTTCCCACCCCCCCAGTGTCATCAGCAAGAATATATTGTAAGAGATTATGCTGCAGAAAAATAGCTGCTGCTGCTCCTTCCGTCCCATCTCTGATGCAGTCTCGTCTTGAGTCATGTAGCTCAAATTTGTTTGAAGGAATATAAGGAAACAAGATTGCATTAGGGTTATACTGTCATGATTCAAGTTACACCTTTGTCATTGCTCTGTTAGAGAACCTGAAAATGTTAGCAAATTATTACTGCATTAGCATGGATTCAATTTTATTGACATATTTCCAATTAAAGCAAGGTCTTTCTTCTACAGACCTTATAGAAGACATCCATTAAAAGCAACAACAAATTCTTGCGAGTCTGAATTTCACGACTATCCCCAAACCATGGGATTCAATTGGTAGAATACTGTTAAATTTTAAAGTAGAAAAAAGGACCCGTGAGCATTGCGTGTGTTTTTAGTACCTTTCTGGAGAGTATGAGCATGTGCAAATGGAGAAGGTAGGTTTGGTAAAGGTGATTTTGAAAGACTGCAGCAGTAGATTTACAGAATTATAGAAGTCTGAGCAATGACAAATTTAGCTTTCTGCATAAAACGTTGTTGGTTTGTCTTGTCAGTCTGCTGATGCCTGTGTACTACTGCATTTGGCACTAAAGGAAAATGTAGGTGTCTTGCTGGGATAATAGTACCACAAGTGAATATTCTAGCAATTTCAAAATGATCATTTTTCTTCCTTCTCACTTTAAAGCTCTCATATTTCTTTGAATTTCTTCAAAGCTGACTGTTTGGACAGTAGGGTTTTTAATTTACCGTCATTTCCATCCTTCCCTTACTCCTTCTTTTGCTTTTCCTGTCCATTATCCGCAGATTTCAGGATATTTTCTTCTACAACTCACTTGTCTGCAGATTTAAAAAAAAAACTCTTCTTACCATCGAGGTCAGTATCTTTGCACACTGAAATTGGCATTTGATATTTATCAAGTTTATTCCAATAAACACCAGTGAGCTCTCATAAAACTCACCAGATCTGAAATGGAATATTAGGTTATTTTACATACATTTTATTTGAAAGCTTTAACAACAATAAGAAAAAGCCAAATTTGAGAACCATCATGAGCACATGCATATTGCATTTTTAGTTCTGGTTTTAAAAGCCTTTTTATTTTTACCCAAAAATATAATTCATAATTCAGGAGTTCTTATAAGTAGTTTGTAAATTTTTCCTTTCCTTTCATTTTGTGTGAAATGGAGAGCTGTGGGTTTAGTCCATTAAGCGATGATATCTGCTACATGAAAACTACAAATATTCAGAAGTTTCCAAAACAAACAACCCCAAAACTAAAAATTAGCTTAAAAACTCAGAAATCAGCCTGAGGGAAGCTCAAGGAAATGCATAAAAATATCCAGAAGGAATTAGAATCAACACTGGAGAGACAGTAATTGGGTTGACTTTAGGCTAACTAATTCACACTGAAAGTATCTCTTATGATTTTTTTTTTTTTTCCAATGTGCTGTCAGACTTGCCTTCAAACAGTCTCATTCTTGGCACTCCTGGAGGGTTTCCACTTACGCTGAATATTTTCTACATTGCTTTTTCTCCTTGCCATAAAGCATACATATACAAATACGTATGTGTATACATACATATTGAATATAGTTCTCTCTAGATCTGTATGGGAAAGGTCTTTTAAATGACACGTACCGGAAGCAAACTAATGCAAGCCAGGAAAGCAACGACTACCTGAGGTTGGCAGGCTGCAGTCCTGTGCTCATATGTGATGTTTCCCTCTCCAGTTGTGTGACATGTAAGCTAAAATTTCCCCTTTCAAAACAAGACCAAAGCCTCTTTCTTTATCACTAAAACATAGTTCACAGTACCTTGTTTTTTTCACTGAGAAAATGTACATTGGAGCAGTGTGGCAAAATTCTGAGCACTTAGACCAAGGTGACACTAAAATAAATCCCACCCCTCCCCCCCCCTTTTTTTTCCTTTTTTTTTTTTTTTTTCGATCTGTTAGTTTAAATTCTGCAATGGAATAACCAAAAATAAGCATTTTCCACTTGAACTCAGAAATTCTTCCTAACTGAGATCCCGTACTTTCTCCCATTACCTTACAGAGAGAGCCTTCTTTCCCTTTGAAAAAAATAGGACTTTTCCTCACTGTATGAGCTACTAGATGTCCATACGCTCAGCACAAATTACAGAGATGACTCTGCCAAAGAGAAATGTGTTTGCAGTCAGCAGTCTCTTCTCCTCGGATGTTAGTGTGCATATCAAGAAAGTAAACAAAATTATAAATCTGACTGAGTGTAAAAATAGCAGCAAAATACCTCTACTTTGGTAGTTCAGTACAAGCTCACTTTCCTGGGAAAATTTCTGGGCTCTTTGTGTAGTTTCAGCATGGGTAGAAGATCTGATATTAAGTATATAAAAATTTAGATAGCTTCTGGATCCTTTGCAGGCAAAGCTCATTGACAACCTTCAGTGCAAAACAAGTTTTTATCAGGTTGGTCAAACTAACGTTAGAAATTAGAGGCAGAAGAAGGATTTGTACCCCAATTTCTGTAGTGTGTTGTGCTTCCAGAAATCAGTGATAAGGGATCATGCTGTATGACATTTGGAAACCTGAAGAAAATAAAAGAGACAACACTGAGAAAAAATGAGCTGAGAAATTTCCTATTCAATTAAAGATGATGGTTGTTCTCCAGATCGGCTCATGAAGTTACAGCTTAGATTTTGCACACTTGGATTTGCTGGCTAAGATATGTTCAGTGAAAGCCTTCATCTGAACTTCCGTCTATTGAAACAACTACATTTCTTCTTGTGAAGCAATATTGTACCAATGCAAAATAATGAACTTTGGCCTCTAGATTGCTTCGGAATGATTATGAGCCACTATTTCTACTCATAAGGTCTGTGAGAGTCAGGATGCCTATCAGTGAAGATGATGTTATGATTGCAAAAGAATGAAAAGAAGCATGAAGTCTGCACCTCTTAACCAGAAAGCACTGCTTAAAAGCATTACAGTTGCCAGTAAAAGTAAACATATCTATTTTAATCCATTCTCTCAGATTTTTTGAGTTGTATATAGGATGTATAATACTTTATCTAGTCATAATGGTAGAATGAAAGGGAAAAAAATTGCTAGGATATTTTTCTCCCGTATTTTTTACTACTGGAGATGTTACATTATCAACAAATTTTCTCAATGTTATGATCTCACCTGTAATTATCCCTTCAATTTTGGTTGATTCATAGAATGTGTAACACTAATACAGGGTTGTACTGAGCAAAAAGACAAACTATAGAAGAGAGAACTCTAGATAAATTTGTTGGTGTATGTGGATGGATAGGAAATAAGACACCCTCTCTTTTGCCAAAGCAATAAATGGAAGTATAAATAAAATTCTATGTGCTGTATATTACTTTTCAGGAGGTAAATTCTGAGGTGGTATGAACTTTTCTAACACAAGTTGGATAAAACGTTCAATAAAACTGAAAGCTCTCACCTTTCAAACACATAAGAAAACATAAAATTGTACTTCTTCACTCCTACCCTTCTTCCACTCTATTAATCTCTGGAACTCAGTTTTAGTCATTAAAAATAAGGCTTTGTATAGATAACAAGAGTTTCCACAGTCAGATGTGTCACAGTGACTTTATAAGACACTCACATCTCATGAAATTAGTCCACCACATAGAGTTAGGAAAAAAAAATCTCTGTGTGACATCATTGTTCCTTCTGAAGCACCCTTGCATATTTTGGCAAGTGTTAGAAAGAAAAAATCCCCTTTTCTGCACCTTTTAAGGTCCATAGTGAGATGAAAGCGTATCTTGACTACAAAACTTTGTCACAGAATTAATTTGATTTTTTTCCAGAGTATTTAGCAACATTGGGTAGGATCCCTGAACTCCTAGGAATACGAATAATTTCCTATTTCATGGAATTGAGATTTTTGGTTCCAAAAGCTATTCTATTGTTATGTACTCAAGAATTTTCTAATAGTCACAGAAAAGAAATAGTCAGAATTTTATTTTATATTTTCTTTATAAGTTGCTAGTTCTAGCCTGCCTTACCCTAATGCTTCCTTTTATTTTTCTGCTGACTTCAGGGGAAATAGTTTTCATTTAAACCAGTATAAGTGATCTCAAGCTTTCCTCATGAACAACAGTATTTACATTTAAAATAGATTATTTAAGAAAAGAAAGGAAAACAAAACAAACAGGGAAAAAGCCAATCTTATTTTACATAGAAATATCCCCATGCTCCCAAAGGAAAAACAATACAAAACAACCAAAACAAAACTCCAAACTTTGTTTCAAGGACATTGTAAAGATAGAGTCAGAAGGAAAGTTTATTTCACCTGAGATTTTGAAGTGGTACAGAAATAACAGAACAAGAAAATGCAGAAAAGCAGTTCCATGTGACTGAGCTTGGAGAGCAGGTATCGCAGAGAATAAGAGAGGAGATCAAATCAAGTGAGATGTCAGAGAAGAAGGAAAAGATGAAGAATATTTGACCCCCTACTTCTGTCAGTTGAAGTCCCTATGTCTTCCACTGCTTTATAACATAGCATGAGTGAACCAGAACCCAGCTCATATTTAGCTCCTCTGTGTGGCAAGGGATTACTTTGGGCCCTACCCCCATGTTTTATTTTCTCTATCTCTGTCTCTTGCTAGAGAATCTTACAATTGCAGATGGCAGAAAGCCATCAATAAAGATGAGATGCAATTTTTATTTCAGTTTGGTTTAGGCACCACATTGATACAGTCTCTGTGGCTTGCACACAAGTTGGGTTGTTCACCTCTCTCCAAAATACATCATGTTAAATATACAGAAATGATCTCATATTGACCCATTCCCAGCTGAAATAATTCTCCACCTATCTATTGGTTTTCTTATGAAAGATAATGTCTTCTTTGACGAGGTTTCTGGACAACAAGTATCCTATAAATGCTTCTAAAAGGCAGGGCAGTGAAGAGAAAGGGAGCTCATGTTGTAGTCACACACTGCTAGGTATTGAATCATTTAAATATTTCTCACTTTTCACGAGATCCTTTTACCATGCTTTGATACAACACAGTACATCCATAGATGTACACCAGGCCACATCAGCCAAAGAAATGCCACGTCAGTACTTTCCAATGTCTGAATGGGGAATAATTCACTAATTCACCGTAACAAAATAGTAGGCTGACAGTGCAATCCGAGAAGCTTGGTGACAAAATGATGCCCAAATTTCGTTGTCTTGTGAAAGAATGAGCTTGTTGTCATTGTCTTCCCACACCTGCAGCTGTTGGCCCCATGTCCAAGGCAAAAATTCAGTAATATATCGTTCTCATAAGGGAGCGTCGAGAGACCACGGAACAGTCCTCTTGTCTGGGGAGGGCTGCACATAATTTATTTTCATTCACAGTCATTTCCTTTCATGCTAGTGGATAAGTAATCTTCCTCTTCTCAACTACATCCTTAATTACAGTAGGCAGAAGATTATTTACCACATTATGGTTTCTTTCAGATCCATTAGTTTGTTCAACATGCAGCTAAACATGGCATTACTTTCTTTGGCAGTGTTACAGGAGAAGGGCTTTGGAAATGCACAACACAACACATAAATGTAATAACAATCAAAACGTAGCATCTACATAGCCTGGTTTTAAGGGGTTAAGGAGATATAGGGATAACACACCTTGAATTAGCTCAATCCAGCCCATAGGACCATCAGAAGAGTTTGATAAGAATAATTGATACAATAACCTTGGAAAGCACTTTTGAAATTGGACTATATTAAGTCTATTAGCATATAAGAAGAAGATATAATAGGTCAAGTCATTAATTGGAATATTGTTATAGATTGAAGAGAGACCTGATTAAAAATAAAGAAAAGATTATTCCATTATTTTTCCTTTTTCAATAATTTCAGCAGACAAATGCTTGTCTGCTCATCAGGTTGCATTTTAGATACTGTTTCTATTTTCGAACTGCTTGTGAATATGTCAAAAACTCAAATAGTCCCCAAATACACGATTGAAGTCTCCCTCAGATGATATACTTTGAAAACAGCAAAAGAAATCTGCTGCAATTTGCACAACCTCAGGAGCCTGTTCTCCGAGCACGGCTTCTTTCCCAGTGTACAGTTTTTCCCTCGGGAAAACCAGCACAGGTTTTGAGGATGTCGACATGCTGCAACATGAGGCACATCCGTAGGCTTTTCCTCTGTCAGCAGAGACTCCCCTTCACTACTTCTGGTTTTCTATTATTTGCATCACTTAAAAAAATGCTTGCACAATTGTGTTCTTTTTTGTTTGTTTTTGTAAACCCAGTAATAAATGTCTATTTTTATACACAAATTTTGTTCTTGTATGTGGCAGGAGGTCAGGTTATAGATTAGTTACTGGGGCAGAGAAATTAATGAAATTTCATCTTCATAGTCTAATAATACTGGGAATATGACCAAAGGGGATGTAGAATAGAAAAAGAAAACAGCATTCCATTACAGTAACAGTCATGTTATATATTTTTATATTGGTTTGAAACTTACTGTTTCTTTAGGTCCTCACACATTCAGTTCTCTGTCTGCTGTTATCCCAGGGTATGGCACATAAAAAGCCTTTCCAAGGAACATCCCTGCTTTTCACAAACACTGCCTCTGACTTCCTGAAAACTCCTGAACACATTCTTGTGGCATTGTAGCTTCAGGTTGCTTTTGCAAGCCCCCCTTTGTATCCATCACAACTAGCAGCAGAGCATTTCAAAACCAGAGTCTCCAGAAAATGATTTCTCAGCCAAGGACAGTTCTTTGTGCAGATTCTAGTGCAGGCCATGGGCACGCATTGCCTTATTTCATGTGATATTTTCCTTTGAAGCTCGCTGGGAAAAGGAGACTTCAGGTGAGTTCAGCAGACTGTGCTCATGCTCTTTATTACATATTTACAGTCTGTATGAGCAGCAAGCTTCTACTCATACTAGCCCTGACTATTTAAGTTAATTCTAAGCCTAAACTTAGTTCATCTAACATCTTAATTGAAATGTCAAAAATTTAAAATCTATTTGAAGTAGCAGCTGCTATTAAAACTTTGAGAATAATTTTCAGACAGAGTTCTAAGAAAGAAAATACCCTGGTGTTATATCTGACTTCTGATTTTCCTTTCTCCTTCAAAACACAGCTTACTTTTCAAATGTCTTCCTTTGATAAGCCTCAGAGCACTAACCTTAGCAGCAGTTCTGGATCAACATCTCTGTCAGTGACTTTTTTTTAAATGAAGCAAATAAATTAAAGATCAAAATGAGTATTGAAATAATACAACACCATTTCTTCACATGAGGGAGAGACCTCGTTTGCCACTCTTCCTTACAGAAGTGATGTGCCAGCTATGCTAATTAAGTGTCATCAGTTCACGTGCCTTCTCAGTTAAATACTGTTGACTTCAAGAAGTGGCACGTCTCAAATTGTGCAGTATTGTGTAACACACACACACAAACTGCAGGTTTCATTATGAGCTGAGAGTCTCAGGCACCCAGCTGCAATACCACACAAGGTTGCCTGTCTTTGCTTCTCTTACTACTAGTGAGCTCTAAATTGAATTGGGTACATGTTTTATGCTGAAATCCTAACTTAGACACTCTATGTAAACAGCCTTTTAGTATTTATACATCCTTTTACCTTTGTAAAGTAAGATAATATTCCCTTGCCTCATATGCTGAAATGATCTTTAATATATTAAAGATAGTAAGACACTAGTTGCTATAGTAATAGACTATTTAAATAACAAAAAAAATAAAAAAGAAAAATAGAGAAGCTTTGCAAGAAATGCAGTTTATTGAAGGGCTACTTGCTTTGTATGGAATATCTTTGGGATAAAAAATCCTCAGGGTCAGAAGCTTGGTGATAGCAAGTGCCGAGCACAGTGAAGGTTTCCTACCCTGCTCACACTGAAGCATACAATAGCCCAAGATGTAAAGGAATTGTATCTAGTATCTAGTCCAACCCCATGCATGCTCCAGCCTGCATCCATAGTGGCTTTATCTGAAGCCTATAGTCAGAAGGACAGACTTCCGAGTATCCCTCCACGGACTGACTAAGGTTCATGGCTTGTTTTGGGAAAGTCCAGAGGTCATGGCCAGTGTCTGTGAAGCTGCCAATTGATTTGAGCATTTGTACAGATGGAGAAGCCTGGAGTGCAGCTCCTTTCTCGGTCAGAAGCAATTAAAATCTTTGCTGATAGATTAAACAGTCTTTGGCTGGTCTTGGGATCTGTAGATCGCACTGTAATGAATAAGGAACTATACTGTGACTAGAAATGTGGGCTTGAACTTTCCCTGGCAGAAAGTGAAATTAGATACACGTTCTCCATTTCTGGGCAAAAACTGTAAGAAATAGCTAGCATATATAACACATATGTACTACTACCAATCGTGCTCTCGAGGGCCAAGTTTTAAAAATAAAGTGACTTTATCTGTATTTTTCACATATTTGTTGGCTGCGATCTGTGAGCAGATATTAGATTAAATTCCTTGGGAATTTTAGGGAAAAGAAGATTGATTTCTGAGCCCCAATCAGCCTGACAGATGGAGAAGGCACCTTCCTAGAGAAAGAGGAATAAGGAGGAAAAACTCTAGATGATCAGAAGCACATTGTAGGCATAGGTTTTCAAGTAAAACCTTTGCCTTGAACACTTCAGTTTCACCTAAGTCACACTCTAGGCACCTGCATTGTTTTTAGATCTTGTCCACAATATGAAGATTTTAGAAGTTACATATTTTCTAATTCTAAAATTAACTTTTTAAAGTTAGATGCTCTACACTTAGTAAAATTCCATTTAGATTAAAATTAATGGATAGAAATGGAGAAAAAAAGATACAAATGTACCTCGATAAGTATCATATCAGTATACGTTCCACTCAGGTTTGTAGCCTCTTTCTTTCTTTCTATTCCAAAGAGGAAACACCGATAAAGACTTTCTGAACAATTTGACACCATTTCTACCTAGGAGAAGGATCAAGACATTATTTAGAGTTAAGTAGTCAGTCAGCCTTCAAGTAGTTAGTCAATCTTCTTTCTCCACCCATATCTTGTTAAAAAACTATTATTTATTGATAAAACCTAGACTCAGCTGGGAGAAGCACAGCATGAGAAGAAGTAATGGGCTGGCAGGCAGTGATGTGTGGCAGGAGCCCCAGGTTGAAGTCCCTGAACTAGGCAGGAAGAGAGTCGAGCTTGACAAAGGCCTCCAACACTGAGACTTTGCAATTTTACTTTATGGTGAAAACTTCTGAGACCCCTTTGCTTATAGCTTACTTTTTTTTTTTTTTTTTTTTTTTTTCTGAGCTGAAAATGTTTTATGGGATGAGGAAATTACTTCCTGTCTTGGGCTGATTTTCAAATTGGACCCGAAGTACCATTATTGAGCAGTTTCCAGGTTGTCTTGGTTGATAACAGCATTAACTCCATCATGGTGAAGCTTTTATACCTTCCCAATTGCCTGAATAAACTGAGGGGAATTCCAGGCCTTGAGTGCTCTCATTTTGGATGAATAGTAGCACTATATACACATATATATTTTTTGTAACATTCTGCTGGTATTAATTAGTAAGGAAAGAATATTAACACTTTATACATATTCTCAAGTATCTACGCATTCAACTCAGCACTTCCATCCTTTTCACATTTTAAATACTATTAATTTACTGCCCCTTCATTCAGGTTGAGCATTTTCCCTGTTTTGGAGAAAAAAGTTGAAACATCACAGGGTAAAATTAAATTGTTTGACTGAGACCATGAAAAGGTACTTTCAAAGCTGAAATCATAAAGCAGTAGACCTTACTGAAATCACCTCCACAGAGGTTTAAGCTAAAGTGTTATGCTTGTCATCATAGAAAAAGCTAAAACTATGTACAAAGTCAGCCCCAGTCACTCAGCTAATAAGAGTAATCTGTTAAACTGCTCTAACTCAGACATTTTGGATTATGTGCACAGCAGTAGTGGCTCTAATGCTTTTTAGCTGGTGGGGTTCTCAACAAAAAACATTTTTGTGTACATGAGCATGTGTGTGTGCTTGTGTGCAGGAGAATTTGGAGAGAAGAGAACTGTACAAACCAAAACCACAGTAAATAATTAATTCTCAAGATAATTTCAGAAAAAAAAAAAAAAAGATATTTAGTTAAAACTGGCGAACCAAAATAACTGTCTGTTTCTTTGTAAACATCCTGGAGTTTTTCTCCTCCACAATACCTTTTGTGCCATAATCTTGAGTCACTCCATGCTCCATTCTCTGCAAGGTTGGGACAGCTTGGGAAATCCCTCCTGCCCAGTGAGTGTGAACACCAGGAGCCACCAGAGTACTCAATGAACTCATTGCCCCGACGCAAGAGATCATAATAAATAGGAGAATTCTAGAGCAGGGATGCATAATTAATTTCTGCAATATCACAAGTATCGTCATAACATGGGGGGAAGCTCAGGCTGGTGCATAACACCAGCTCATCTAAGCCATACTCTCACAAATCCCTTTCAGCTATTTCATTTTTTAACCAAATCAAGGAAGTCAGGAAGAAATGGAGGACTACCTGCACCTGCCTCAGAGGCGAAATGACTCAGACGTACTTAGAAAATAAATAAATAAAAAATCAAGATGTCAAACATTTGCCAAAATTTCAGAATCTTTTGATAGCTAGTGTTTGAAACAATTGGTAACTTTGAAGTATAGCTAATATTTCACATAGAAAAAATATACTTCCTTTACATTGAAGTTACCATTGATCTTTTTAAGATCCATATGCAAAAGGCAAGAGATTATAACCATTAATTCATAAGCTCAGGAGACAACAGTAAGAATGGGCTACAGTCTGCCCCCTCCCCCCCCCCAAACTCACACACAGATTTGGGATTTGATGACAATTATTTTTACCTTACATAAATGCTAGGAACGTATAGAATTCCTTATTGTTTCTGTGAACACAATTCTGTTTTGAAAGTTATTGAGGAAGATAAGGAAGGTATACATCTACAATCATCCATCATGTCTCCTGTTTGTAAGAAGAGAAAGATAAGTGGGGATGATAACTCAGAAGAGGCCAATCTGTGTACTTTTATGACCAAAATGCAATCTTCTTCCTTCTAGAACACTGTATATCAGTTTTATGCCAAATTTAAATATCTGCGCAGAATTGTAAGTTTAATATAGATAATGTATTTTATAAGTTCTTCTGATTTAATTTCCTGGCACTCTCTCTCAGTTATACAGTGCAGGCTTTGTTACATAACAGGCTCTAGATGATTGATAAAAAATAATATTATAATGAAATGTGAATTAACACTAATTCAATTTGGTGGGTTATGGAGATTGCAATTATCAATATATGGATTTTCTTGCTCCAAAGGAATACACAATCAATAGCTCTAAAATTAAGATTGATCGAGTGAATTCTCTTATTCATGTATGCATTTACTTTCACAATTCATAAATTTCTCACAGATTCATAGATTTTAAGGACAAAAGTAATCATAATAACTGTGTCACTTCACATTATTGTGGTTGCAGTTAGAGTCTGCAGTGATTTAGCTCAGATCTCATCATGGATCTCATTGAGCACCAGAAGTTGCCTGAAAAAAGGCAGGAATACATGGATAGGCATGAAGAAGAAAGTACTGAACGATGAAAACCAGCATGATCAGGGAGCACCACACACTCATCCCAGATCGTGGTGGCCACTGGCCACAGCAATTGTGTCATTGCCATCTTTTTGCAGATATATAAAATCTGATTTCCTGCATATTGCAAACATTAAATAAACATGAGTGATCAAATACAGGAAACAGTATGAGGCGTTTCTCTCTTCTCTTCCTTCCTCTTCCATTCCCTTCTTATTTAATTCCCTTTCCATCCTTTCTCTTCCAATCCTTTCCATTTTTGGTACAATGGTTACAAATGTCTCTAATGCATCGGAAATAGTAGCAAAACAGATTCCAATAAATAGAAAACAAAAATATGTAACAATAATTTTCAGTCCCTGATGTTGTGAATTTCTTTTAACATTTTAGCATCACTTTGGCTGAAAAAAGAACATAAGTGCACAGCATAGTGTGAGTACAAGAGGAAAACTTCTGAAGAAAAACAAATCACGTCTAACAATCCAGTTGTCACAACATATTGTACAATACATTCAAATTTTAAAATGTTTCAGAGTCTTTTCAGAAAGGGCATCTATTTGTGAAGAAAAAAGTCAAATCCATCAATATTAATTGCAAGAGTTGATTCTGAATAAAAGATTATATATGTTGTTCATAATACCTTCAAATAAGTTGTATCAAAATGTGTTTCTAAGACTGCAGAATAATGCATTTCATGTTTAGGACTCTTTCCAAAGTTCTCTGAAGTCAGTGATGAAATTACTTCTCTAGAACCTTACTGTTCCACCAGTTGTTCTGGCTAAGAACAAGTTTCATGGGACCTTATGAACAAGGGAGCTAAAACATTTCTGTTAAGCCTCTGCTGCCAGTATATCCTCGAGAAGAAAATGAAGGAGGAAAAAAAAGAAAGAAAAAAATCCACTTGTTTCTTTTTTTCCACCAGTAGAACATGAATATTATTTACAGTACATTACCATGAAATAAAACTTTTTCTTTATTCCCCATCCCTAAGATATCAGGATGGAAAGAGACTCTAGAAAAGGATAAACTTTCCAACCTCATCTGTAGGATGTGGGCTCCGTGTCATTTGCATGAGCCTTCCTCCCTAGTTAACTTTGCTAATTACTTAGAAGTCATTAAAAATATAAGCAAACTCCAAATGTATTGAACAATGACATTAAAGGTATCTGTGAAGGGATTAATTTGAACCAAATCAATGCTCCAAATCACAATCAGCTCTTGCAGATCAGCAGTGTAGTGCTGTCAGCAGTGATGCCAGCCTCATTCAAGGCTCTCTAGTGGGTCGCCCCTTTTGGCTTGCTCTTTTTGACCAACAGGTGTCAGGAAATGGCTGCTGAGAAGCCTGGTGCTGTGCACCACAGCACAGGAAATACCAACTCTGGACAGAAAGTCTTTGCAAACAGAGTTCTCCACATAGTTTTTCTTCCTTCTTATTCCCAGTGGGTGGCATCAGACAGCTCAACTTCTCTCCAGTAGGACTGACTGGCATCTGAATGTCAAGTAGTTTTGCTGCTGGCTTACTAGCATAGGGCCATAGGAAGATGGAAGATAGGAAGATAGGAAGAACAGGGAGCTTACATCCACTTCTCATCTTTAAATATTCACTTTTATCATGCCTCTTCTCATCCAAACCATTTTCCAATAGTTGGATGATTTCCCAAAGTCATCATGACAGAAGAAAGACTTAAAGGGGATTTAAATTAGGAGAGATTTTTTTTTGCCAGATCAATACAGGGTTGTCATTTAGTATATAAGGGGAAAAAGTGCAAGTATGTGACAATAGTAAGAGAACTGGGCAGACAGTTAATAGTTGAGAGGATAGGCAACAGGATGAGAAGAGTTTCACCTCATAACCACTGTCATTATTCTTCCAGTTACAATAACTATATTTTAAAATGCAAGAAATCTGATAAAGTGATAACTAAGGAAACATCTTTAGGTAATTCCAACTTATAAGAATAAAGGTAAAACTCCATTCACTCAAGGAGCTGTCAATCCCCAAAATGGATATCCATGTTCAAAATGTACCTACACAGGTACATTTCTCTCAAGACCTTCTTTAAATCTGGTCACTGCTGCTACTGATAGAAAGCCATTATCACTCCACTTCAGCGGGTCTGACATGCTCTCCGCAGATGCTCATGGTCTGTGCTGTAAGGGAGAAATATTTACGCCAAATAATCACTGGTGGCCAGCCTTGCAGAAAGGGAAAGGGCAAGAATTTCATAGCTTAAATTACTTTCTCCCTCTTAGAGACGGACCCCATCAAATCAATGTTGTGAGAGGTAAAAGGATTTGAGGTGGTCTTTCATTGTCACTGAACAATTTGCTGCCGTCCTTTGTGGTAAAATTGCAATATCATCTCCAGAGCCCTCAGACAAGACAACATTTGTCCTAGCACTGAATTCCAGTTGTTAGATGCCTTCATTGTTTTTTTTTTTTTTTTAATTTTTTTTTAAAGGAAGGAAGTTGATGACAGTGAATAGATAAAGGACTGGATGCAGCAACTCGGATTGTAAAAAAAAATAAAAATAAAAATTTAAATTAAAACTCAACCATATAATTTTGTTTCGCACAGAGGTTGAGAGGATTAACTACACGAAGGCCCAGACAAGAGCAATGAGCCAGCAAAGAAACTTGTGATGAGATTTTGTGGGTCTAAATCATGCACAGCCATGGACATTAAGAGGATAATCACAATTGAAAAGGTTTTCAGCTTCCTAAGTAACTAGAACACATCTCCCAGAAAAAAAGAAAAAGAAAAAGAAAAAAAAAACCTCCTGAAATATTGACTTTTTTTTAAAAGACAGAAATATTTGGGGAAAAAAAAAAAAAAGCCTTAAAAACCTGGCCCAGATCCATCATAATCCTGAACGTACCAAAATAACAATGTCATTAAAAGCCTAATTGACATTGTTTCTATATAGATTTTTATGTCTGCTGGACTTTGCCCAGGCAGATAAATCACAGAATATTTCTGTACAGAGCAAATTATATTATTAGGAAATAAATAATGCATTATTAGCCCTGAAACATCTATACAAGCTGCTACACATCAAAAGTTTGTCATCAGTCAGACATACCTTACTCCTCCACCTCATCAGAGGCACAAAAAATTCTCCAAAATCTTCCTCGCTGCAATCTTCTATGGCACATTGGGGAAAAATATAGCAAGTGGTTTAGCTGTGAATCCACTACTTAAATCAGTGGTTTAATAAATAAATTTAGGAAATCATGTGGAAGTTCAAGATTTAGAATCACATCCTGAATTTTTATTTTCTGCAGTGTTATTGAATAAACTTATGTCACAGCACCACAATTCTCAGAAAGAGGAGTTATCCTGTTTATTAATCAAGGCCTACCTAAATCCAGATATTGACTGTTGATTCACATGTTCCTCTAGGAGATTTCTAGAGACAGAAAATGTGAGGAGGAACTACAAAATTTGTAACCATATAAGATAGAGCATATCCTTGATTAATGACAAGACAAGAAGATGACTTCCAAGCATAAGAAATCAACACTTAATATTTTCCCTCTGCCCCATCCCAAAAGGATGGGAAAATTATGTATTTGACAATACTCAGCTCTAACAAGTTTTGCAGACATATAACAAATGCACAGTTGAAATAAATGCCTGAAGATCCCAGATGTACCCACTTATAAAACTAGTCATCTGCACTGAACAAATAGAAAGATGGTTTTCATGCAGAGTTTTGAAATATTTTCCATAATTTCATATTGGCTTGTCTTGTAACTTCTGCAAACAGTACTTAAAACTTGTTATGCATTTTCTTACACATATTTAGATTGAGTGCAATTTCAGACATATTACAGTGATTGAATTCATTCTGCTAACAGTTCTGGTGTACAAAGCAAAAATTAATTTGGGAAATGTACAACTAAATTTTTTGTCCATTCTAGCTCTTATTTTCAGGTAATGTCATTATATCCTATTTATTAATGAAAAGCATTTTTTACATATCTTTTCTCCAAATTCATCTGTTAATACAAAATGGCGAATCACATGTTGTAGAAACAAACTCAACATTTCAGATAGCTGTGTTAGCCTCTTTCACCTAAGTAAAATCTGTAAGATTTTCTTACTTTTATTTTTTTTTCTTACTATTCTTGTACTGTGTTCTTCTCTGGAGAGTATTACAGTTTATCTTGCTTATCAAAAGCTCACTGACATTTATTGAGCTGGAGATGTTGTTTGCTATTCGCTGTCAATCAGAATTCTTGACTCCTATTTCCAGCTATCCATTCTGCTTTATGGTCCTGAGTGGTAGTGGAAAAAAATCATTACCAGATGAAACATGCACAGAAGTAACTAGTGGATACCATGTTATATTGCAGAAACAGCACATGTTGCACTTAGAATTTGGAAGTTAGAATTTTTGGAGTTAGAATTTGGAAAAGACACCCCAAAATGAGCTGTGTTACTAGAACACACAGATATTTTCAATTAAGGAAACTTAATACTGGGAGAATGTCAGAACAAGAATCAGTAAAAATAATTGGCTAGATTCACCTGCTGTTGACTTTTTTGGGGTCCTCGAAGAATCCCACGTCTTCAATCTGGACAGCATTAAGCTTTCTGTTTGTTATAATTCCAGATATGAGTGTACAGATAACAAATTATATAACAGATGCATAAAGAAAAAAAGAGTGACAACATAGGTGAAGAGATAGTCTTTATCTCCAAATAAATTGGATGCAATGGCTAGCCTATACCATTTATAACCTAGGGATATAATATAGTATACTGTATAAATATTTACATCTTGAACACTTTGCTTAGTTTCTCTGAGATGATGGATTTGTCTGTATGAACACTGCAACTCAATAGAAAGCACAACAGTAACATCAGAGCAGCAAGATACCAGGCTGCAGTGACTGAGGATTTGCTCAAACACAACATCAATGGACACAGAAATAAAGGAAAGAAACTGCTTACCTTCAGAAGACCTCAGTCACACAAGGCTCTCCAAAGAGAAACCCTTGCTTCCACTGCCAACACAATAAAGTGTGGGAGGGGATAGATCCTGGCCCTTCTGGTCACTCAAGAGCAATACCTGCACCTGATCAGCCCTGGATTGGCCATGCCTTTCCACCAGATGCTGTGATTTGCATTTCCTGTACAGTGCCAAGAATTTGAGAGCTCTGAACTTCTACCATAACCTTTCATAAGAGGCAGAATTAAAAAGGAGAAGTGAAAATATCTGAGCGAGAATACAGTCACTTACCATCAATTTTAGTTTAATTAAAACATGTGTGCAGCAGTTTTAGGTTGGAAATTGAGTCACTGAAGAACTTATTAGAGAGCAGGTAAGCTAGGTAAGTTCTATAATTTCCAAGCTATGTATGTAAAAAGCAATTAGGACTTATTATATATATGGCAGATACGTAACTTGGTAGATTCAAATCTTATCATCTCTGAATCTCTTGAGTGGGAGCTTCACTCCAGTGACTGATGAATAGGTTTAGCCCCGACTTCTTACCTTTCCTGGATGAGAGGGAGTGGTAAAGCTAGGGAGCATATTGTTCTTAAAAGTCAACTAAATGGGGTAAAGCAAGACATATTTCTCTCTTCTGTAACCACTAATCAAGAAAGCAGCAATACTTTTTGTGATAAAGGCATATATTCGGTCAGAGATGGTCAATTCATTCTATGATTCTATGAATTGAAAAATAAATAGTCAGTCTGTGAAGGGCTCCTTAACTGAGAAAGGCTAGGACCTTATATTTTTTTTCCAAATCAGATAGCTTTGTTTATGCAGTTCTATTTCATTACTACTGGAGTGACTTTCAGGGTCACTCTGAGAAAAAAAGCTAGCAATTATATTAAATAGAAAAAAAAAAAAAGTAAAAACAAACTGACTGTTCTGTTTACTTGAATTCTGCCATTCTGTCATTCCAACATGAAAACTGTCCTTGAAGTATACTATGACTTACAAAGGCAAACAGTGGAGCTAGTTTATATAAATCAAAGCGATGTCATATGATCCCCCAAGCCCTGATGTGTTTCTATAAAGTTAGAAGCAAACTCTATTTTAAGCACCAAAGAAGTATGTGCCATCTTTTCTTTTTGTTTTGTCATTCACCAGAGGCATGTATCTAAATAAAAGGTACATTGTTATCAATAAGGGCATTTCCATAAGGAGATGCACAGCTTAAGCTGAGCTCTAATAAATGACCTGCTCGTATGTCATACACAAGTGGAAAGCTTGAGACATTCAGGTGTCACTCCTGACTCTTACACTGAGTGCTACTTCCAGTGGAGAGACAAACAATTCGTGCATAGTCTTGAAAAACACAAATTGTAAAAACTCTGTAGTGGCAGTAGTGGGGTAGGCTATCTGCCCTGTTGCTGTCTGTTTAATATGAAGTAATTGATAATAAAAAAGTAAGAAGAGAAAACAAAATTATTTTTGTGGACAGCCCCAATATTCTCTCATTCTCACATGCACTTTCAGTCACTGCTTTGCTTTCTATGTCAATTTTATTATTATACATAAAAGTGTTGTTATTGAGGTTTCCATTAAAAAATATTAATGGCATTAAGAAACATAGGTAAGTATTATTTGTGTATCCAGTTATGCTATTAGATAGGAAAGTCTTCCCATGGAAAAAGTGCCTTTATCTGTCAAAGTTCATCAAGTAAAATAACTTGTCTCCTAGCAATACAAGTAGGACCAATATACTTTAAATTTTTTTCTGAGAAACAAACATTCTGAGCACAGCAGCCTATTATCTGCTTGACACTGGTTTCGTTATCTATTAAATTGTGTGACCTTGGCTATAAAAACCTGTTATTTGAACTGTGTAAAAATCCTCTTCCCCTGGACAGGGTTTGAGGGTTGTAGTTGGTACATCCCTTACCTTTTCCACTCCAGCATCTCTCTAAAAAGTCCATTGAGATGACATTCTCTTGAGCACTGAGTGCATTGGTTGAAATTCAGATTTGTTTGAGAAATAGAATTAAAACACACATGCACGCATATACAACACATACATATATGTGTAGATATTTCCCTCAGAATGCGTCAGATTCTGTTTCAGCTTTAGTATGAATAGTCTCTGCTGGTAACCTTTCAGTTACAAAGTATTCAGCATTCAGACCTATCAATCTTTTAACACAGAGCTGCCAAATCTTGTAACACAGGAGTATTTTGTTTGAAGGGCAAACCAAATTGAGTCATGTTTCCAATAACTATAATGTCCGGCTTCTTATCAGTATTAATAAGAAAATGCAAATTGCATTCCTGTCAAAGAACTGCAAAAAAAAAGTGGAAATTAGAAGTACAAGCAGTAAATTGCTTGTAATAAACCACTATGTTCAGACTCTTATTTTCAGCTGTGCAGCAGTCTACATGAGGTGAGCAAAGAGAGCAGTCAAGGTAAAAAAGGAAAAAAGTGTTCCAGTTTTGATTTTTAAATATGAGCAGGCAGAACTACACAATGATACCAGAAACAACAGAAGATGTCAGTATGTAGATCATAAGCAATACAAACATTAATCTGTTTATTGAGATTTTTATTTAAAATATAAGCAGACTATTATTAAATCTGTAAGCATTTAAAAAATCTGAATTACCCGTAGAAAACCATCAACATTTAGTGAATCAGTTTTCTGTCTGCTTTCTAAAAATATCTTCCCTTTATTACTTTTTGGAAACCAAGTTAAAGCTAAGCCTTTCAAAAGCTATTAATTGTGAAAATTTGTGGCTCACAAAATGTTGCCCCTCTGATTAAATTACACCATTCTTGTTCTTGTTTTCTTGCCCAGTGCTATTCAGAAAATGATTGGTGCATTCATTTTTGCATGGTCCACTTAAATATGTTAGACTAAATTTCAGCCTTTCATAAGTTTGAAATAACAAGAACAGCACATTGATATTATGATTAAAGATCTAGCAGAGTCAAAGTTTCACTCATATAACTCTCAAACAGTTTATTGTGCTCTTTGTATCTGTTGTAGTTTCCATGGGAATAAATAGGAGGCACTACTTTTGGAGCGTCCTACACAATGTTCAGTCTATTAGTTATTCATCTTCTTTTCAGGATAATCTGCAATTTCTTTTTCTTAAGCTGAACTATCCTGGCCTGAGAAACAAGGAGAGTATGAAACATTGCTGAGATATCATTCTGGTATTAACATGGCTTTCTTTGGAAAATATAAACTATCCAAGGAATCATAGACAATACTTCCTTTACCTATAAAGGATAATATCTGAATAGATTAAATGAACATTATTAGAACGTCCTTATTTGAATGCGAGAATTTAATTCGATTTTTGATATATTTTATACATTTATACATACATATACATATATATATCTCAAATGGCAGTGCCAGTGCTCCAACTGAGACACTTCTGCACTTTGCCATGAGCAGAAGAATAGGAATAAAAAAGTTTTTGGCTAGACCACATGGGCATTCCCATGTGTTGGTCTTCATACAGGAGTCATCCTATTTTTCTAAAAATCTCTAGCCATTCTCTTCAAACTCTTTTCCATTCTGCTCTGCCTTATCCCTCTCAATTCAGGATCTTCGCATACCACAGATCTGTGCAGTGTCGGAACACTGTATGATTCCGCTGCTTCACGTTCTGTTCCTTCTATAACATTTCCTGGCATTTTGTTTGTTTCTCTGACTTTGAGTACTGACTTTCCATAACACTTCTGCACCCATAATATCTTTAGGCTCCTTTATTGCTCCGTTACTCAGAAATGTGAAATCCTTTCACTGCTCCTTCCAGAAAGCATTTCTATTGCTCAGCTTTGCCTGACCATTCTTTCACATTTAAATTGACAGAACTCATACTCTTTTCTATTTCCTTTATTTGGATTCGACTTAATTTTTCTTCAAAAATATTTTATTCTTTCTAATTGTCTCCTATTCACTATTTTTTATCTATTTAATGTGACTATTTTTTTTTCTCACTTTCCTGAAGATACTTCTTCTGAGTATTTGCCTCAGGTGGAAAAAAAGTGCTTGGATATTTGTTTGCTCATATGCCTGGTATTTTTCTTGTTAAAAAAATATCTCTGAGCCTACTGTGAAGATTTAATCTCTTTGATTTCTGGTTTGGAAATGAGATGGTCTACTTAACTTTCAACAGCTACACTTGCATCATATATTAATTTAAAAAAATTACTATATATATATTAGGATCATATGGCTGTTTAATAAAGCTTTTAGTATACGAGTACAGTTAAGTTTTCTACTACTACTTGCTGTTTTCTAGGACAAAGTCAGGAGTTGCTTCTTCCTAACTAGTAAATATGTGAAATTGTTGTTTAATATCTACAGATTCAATCTGACCTTACCTCCTAAAATGAGATAAATCTATGAGGATGTGCTGAACTTTTGCACTCTTCTATTTCCACTGCCTTTGTGATCTGCTCCAGGTTGTCAAACTGGAGGCAGAACTGCTCTGAAAGCTGGAGTAGGGTGAATATGTCTTTTCCATCTTTTCCCACTGAGAATCACTGTGCCTTTGTCTTCACTGCCATGATCAACTCTGTGCCCCACTATGCCTGGACAGAAAATATTGTTTATGACTTCCTCCCAGTTTTTGTTTCTTGACAGATCTTTTTAGTGGTTTTTGTCTCTCTCTCTCTCTCAGATGCTAAGGATCATGGAATCACCAAGGCTGGAAAAGATCTCCAAGATCATTCAGTCCACCTGCCATCAATATTGCCCCACTAAACCATGTCCCTTAGTGCAACATCTGAGCATTTCTTGAACACCTCCAGGGACAATGACTCAACCAGGGACAATGACTCAAAGGGACAGTGACTCAATCACCTGGTAGCCTGATCCAGTGCCTGATTATTCTCTTGAAAAATAAATCTTTCCTAATATCCAAGCTGAAATGGTGGGCTCTTCCCTCCATTTGAAACACCTGACATATGTTTGAACTTATCAGGCCAGAATGTCACTCAGAAAACTGATCCAAATGGATAGTGGGGAAAAGTCTCTGAAGTGTTGCAGGCAATTGCATAATTGAATAGCTGAACATTAATTAGTTAATTTATCATTTACTCAATTTTTATTCCTTAAAAATACCAGGCTACAGTTGAATTCATGAAGTTAGGGAGGCTGGTGGATTTATGTTTGATGATGATTTTATTTTATGTCTTTGTCAAAATAGCCTAATGTTTAATGAAGCGATTTGAGGAGTATCGGTTAGTTATAAGTAGATTAGCTAGAACAGCTTTTAAACTACATGTCCTGTGCCATAAAGCTGATTTTAATGAAAATAGAAGATAGAAGATAGAGCATTTTGATACATGTAGTCATGTTTTCTCTTCTACAGTCATGACTTTAAAATGCTCAGACATTTCATTTCTCTGTAACCAAAAAAGCCCAAGACAATATCGGTAGAGTTCATTCAAATTTATTTCCATGGTGAATGACAAAATTACAGCAACACCCCACAAGATGAGGTTGATCACTGCTCATTGTTTTGTTATTCTCTCTCAGTATGTAGGTAGGTGTAATAGATGATTTTGTAGATCCACTACTGAAGTATTACAGCAAGATCTTTGTAATTCTTGCTGCTGGCTACTCTTTACAAAAGAACCACTTACTTCACCCATCATAACGTTAGAAACCATAGTTACAGTGGAGATCTGTGCCCACTGAAATAATTTGGAAAGTTAATTCCTGAAAAGCCAGACATCACATAGTGTTAAGAATGATTCATGAAGGTAAAAAATTATCAATTCTACCTGAAAATTTAACTTATTTCCTTGGTAGTCTGAAAACTGTTGGAGAACTATGTGGATTCTGTCGGAGCCTTGTATATGAGAACTTATCAATATGCTGTCTGCTTTGAATGTTTAAATGTAGCTACACATTTGGGATTAAAATGGAATTTATCTTACTCTTTAAAGGTACAATTCACACTGTTAAGGCCCACACAAAACATTTGCATTAATTTGCATCAGTTACAATGGCGATTAATAAGCCTCATGCTTCTCCCACCATTGCAGCAAAAGTTCTTCTCAGCAAACCAAAAAGGAATTCATCACTCTCTGAATTCATCAAATGCACAAAAATCTATACCTCATTATGATTAACTCTGTCCACAATACATGAAAGAACTCAGTCCACCAGGACTATTTATTGTACTTGTTCACACATTGCAAAGTCTAATCCTCTGTAGCCTTGAAAGTAGGTTTAATTTTAATTTCAGAGTTGATGTCTTGTCCCTTAGTTCTTGTTTTATATTAATCATAGATTATATTGCTGAAAATATTTTTTGCATCCCATTAATACTTTTGTGAGTATCTCCTGCTATATACTACAGCCTCTGCTTCTATACTCAAGAAAGAAATGGTAAAATCTATTACATAAATAAACTAATGCACGGCCTACCACTTCATGTGAAACATTTCATTAGAACACGTTTTCAAGGGTTACTTAAATGTAGGGCACAAGTCAGGTCAAGTGAGCTTACTGCTCTCGTGTCACTTCATATCCAAATGACAGAAGAATTCTTTTTGCCAACCCTAACATTTCTAAGGAAAATAGCAGATGGATTACAGCTGAGCACTGGTATGACCATGTGAGATCTTTGTAAAAGAGGCCCAACATGTTACAAGAAAAGAGTGATGGCATTCAGAATTCCAAATAAATCCTATATTTCTCCATACAGTTCTCGTTGTGCTTATGTGCTACACAGTTCAAGAGTCCACTGCAATATGCCATGGCTGTCCTAGTGATCAGGAGGAGGTGACAGACGACCTAGAGGCTTTGGTAGGCACTGCCCACAAGCACTTATTTCCATATTCATTGCGAGGTTCAGAAGAGAGAAGGTGCTGCTGCCAGAAGGGAGCTTCTTCGCAAAAATCAGATGAAATTAGGCTCCTTGATACTGCTGAAATTTTTATGCAGTTGTCTTCCAGTAAAGGTCTCTGATGTCCTCAAATATTAATACTTGTAATGAAATGCTCAGATTAGCAATTGCATAAATCCATTCCTCAGGCGGAAGTTTCAGCCTGTGGGATGGCAGGCGATAAAAAAGATTGTTCCAGCCACAGTTACCTTTACTTAAGCTGGTGCTGGGTGCTATCATCCAATTTAGAAGTCAACACAATATGCGAAATATGCTTCTCTGGGGGGCAAAAGCTGATTCATATTATTCTCAGCATACCGGCATGGTGGGTGTGAAATGAGGCACTGCGGGATGAGAGAATGAGGGCAGATTGCATTCGGGAGGATAAAAGGACTCTGTGAAACCTTTTAATACATTTTAACTAAGAGACTTGAGGCCGTATCTTGTTCTCAATTTTGTGCTGACCTTTATGGGATTTTAAAAGAGAGCAGAATTTCCCTGTTCTTAATTTATGCCACTTACCAAAGATCCCTGGAGTCAAATCGGTGCTAATTTACAGAATGTGCAAATCCCCTAAAGTCAACGGGAGGCAACGTAAATCAGAGCATAAATCAGATTAGAATTTGGCCCCCGAAGAAGATTCAATGAGAAAAACTCTGCCCTAAATGATTCAGAAGATGTGGCTAAACCTATTGATTTTTTTTTAAATGAGTCACATTTGGATTGGGTCTCAAAAAATATTATTAAAAACTGGGAGAGAATGATCTTTATTCTAGAAGAAGAAAGTATTTTGTATATCTGCTCAATTGAGTCTTGAAGGGAAAACCTTTACTGATAGCAAAACCTAATTCCTGAACAGTATCAGAAAATAAAATGCTTCCATTAGCGATAGAATCAGAATTTGGTGGAAAATGTTTAGATAAATTGGAAATATTTAAGCAAAGAAGAGATAAACTGTAATTTTATTTCCATAAATAAATAACTAAAATACTGGGATCTTCATGAGTTACTACAGTATTTATTCCAAAACCCCGGATGACTTCAATATTTCCACACATTCGTAATATTTCCTTTGGATTGAATTCATGGCTGGTTTTCACAGGTGCAGTCACATTAAACTCACAACTTTGAATTTAGTTCCTTTCTGTGTATCTGGAAGTCATTCATCAATATTTTCCAGAGACCGGCTTGCTCTCTTTTCTAAAAATTACCACATAAGCCTCTGATACTTTCAGACAGAGCTAATTCTACATTCATTTGTATAAGTACATTCTTCTAAATATAGGAAATATTCTATCAGATGAAAAACAGGCTGCATATGAGGTTCTGTGACAAACTTTAAATAAATTGAGTTTGTTTGGAGTCCTTCTCAATGTATTATTAGATCAATAAATCAAGAAATATCAAATGCAGAAACTTTCATCAGATTTTGATAACATCTTCTAGAGTCATTCAGAACAGATGACATAAGATAGCTATAATTACACTGTAGTATAGTGTCAGATGTTTCATATTTCATAACATTTATTCTCAGAAAATGTCTTAACAGTGTCCTGTTAGTGGAAGACTGTTATCCTCTGACAATGGCGTATTTTTCTATTCTACTGACATTAACCCATCAACTCATAATTATCTTTCTTTCTTCTTCTTTCTCTTCTCTTCTCTTCTCTTCTCTTCTCTTCTCTTCTCTTCTCTTCTCTTCTCTTCTCTTCTCTTCTCTTCTCTTCTCTTCTCTTCTCTTCTCTTCTCTTCTCTTCTCTTCTCTTCTCTTCTCTTCTCTTCTCTTCTCTTCTCTTCTCTTCTCTTCTCTTCTCTTCTCTTCTCTTCTCTTCTCTTCTCTTCTCTTCTCTTCTCTTCTCAACAATAAGAAATTACAGCCAATGGGGATTATGGAAATCTTTTGACAGTTAACTTAAATGCTTAGGGCTACAAAATGAAATTTAGTGTATATGAGCTCAAAGAAGCTATTTACTACTTTAACATTTTACAAGTCATACATTAACATTTAGCAAGTCATAAAAAATTTACATCTTTAAGTGATTTGTACTTAATAGGTTAGTGAAATGCATTTCATTCAGTATGCTGAGAACAGAACCTAAAAAAGGAAGGTATTTTGCACTGTCCACAAATAGTTTATACTACTGGTGGATCAAATCCATGAAAAGATTTTGGGATGTTTTTCCTGTGTAGTTCAAAGATTAGAGTTGTAGTATGACTACAGTAGCAGGCTGATAACCATCTTGAAGTTCTTCAGCTGCTAGTAAAATGTTTGCACCCCAAGGAGAAAGACTTTAAGTAAAAAGACAAATATTAATCACTATGAACATTAGAATGAAATGACAGCCATAGTTTATCAGATTAGATTACAATAAACATTGCTATATGTCTGAATATCTGCCCTATTTTTTTCAGTAGTTTACTGCAGGGTTTTTTTGGTTATTTTCTATGAACAGTGAAAAGATCTGCTATTAAGCACAAAATTCATCTCGCAATTGTGGTACCCAACATCTAGAGAGTGCTGTGAAGGAATTTGCATCCATAGTTAACAGAGATGGTGCCACCAGGTGGTACCCAAGAATATAAAGTAAAAGCTGTCACTTTCGCAGGATCTAGAACCCTTATTTTCCAAAGGAAAATGCTTCCTCTATGCTTCTGAAAAGTATGGTGATAAGCCTCATCACTTTCCAAGTAGACCTTGGAGGCAGAGAGAGAGTAAAGTCAAATTCTTTCTAGGTTCTCCCAGTGCCCATGCACAGGCAACAAGGGCTTTCTTTTAGACATGGACTATTAAAACCTTGTAAAGAGGCATTCAAGGTATAAATTCTCCCTCCTAAAACAAAATGTGAATGAATGAATCCTTGCAAATTCCGAATTTCTTTCAAATGTACTCTTAGCAGGAAAGAAATGAAAAAAGGAAAAATAAGGAAAGAAATGAGAAAAGGAAAAAGGAAAGAAAAAAAGGAATAAAGAAAAGTAGGTTTTTCAATACATAACTCCTTTTAAATTATTTACTCCTTTCTACTAATGATTATATACACTAATTTGGACATGCAGCTATTTTTCTATTTGCATATCTTTGCAACTGAAGGCTGAAAAATAAGGATGATGACAGGATGCTTAGACAGTAAAATACTGTAACAATAACTGGTAAAACATTTCATTCAAAATAGTCACATAAAATAATGCAAGTTGTTTGAAAATCAGAGATTACCAACACGGCTCCTACTTCCCTGTTTTTTTCTCTTTTATGATACAGTTGTGTATTACTTATCTCTTAAACAAAAGACATTTTAAGCTCGTGGAAAACAGCATGCATTACTGCAGTCTGAATTGGGCTCCGAAGGATAATTTGGCTTTTCCTCTGGGAGTTCTCCTGCTCTGCAGAACTCTGGAATGTCACTCAGCTGCACAGAAATGGGGATAAGAACATTGCTGTGAAAACAGGGATAAGTGCCCCAAACCCACTGCTGCCTCAGGACAGGCACTGAAGAAAAGACCTCCCCAAAAGAAATATCAATATATTTCTGCTGCAGAATTTAGGATGAGCATTGTTCTTTGCCTGGTAGCGTTAATTTTATCAATTAATCTTTACTACAAAAATGTCTACTGGGGTATCCCATATCTCCTCCAAAACAGCTTCCTGAAGGCACCTTGATGACATGTACAACTAGTGTGTCATAAGAGTTGTTCTCTCTTATCTGTCCCCTATTTGGAAAGAAAAGGAAAGGGAAAAGATTTAAGTAAAATGTGACAGTGTCTATAGTATCTGTTACACAAATATGCAAAACCAGAAGTATTTTTTAGGTCTTGAATACTGAAGATGCTTTTTGGCCTTTTCATCAAATCTGTCACAAGTTCTGGGTTCCTCTTAGCTCCTCCCCAGCCCTCTCTGCATGCCAGAGAGAAAGAAGTACAGCCATTTGCAAGCTGCACCTTCTATTAGAGTAATAATAGTGTGATTTTGATTCTTAGAAAAATTGAAACAAATATTGCTCTGAAATGTTTTAATATATATGTATTTTTTCCTCTATCAGTAAGAGATCAAGTACACATTCAGA
Organism: Oreortyx pictus; assembly: GCA_036925125.1. Taxonomy (NCBI): domain Eukaryota; kingdom Metazoa; phylum Chordata; class Aves; order Galliformes; family Odontophoridae; genus Oreortyx; species Oreortyx pictus. Next base: position 31,406,599 of record JAUPFR010000009.1, read on the forward strand.
CATGCAGAAATGTTCAGATGTTATACTAAGGGGCATGGTTTCTTGGGAAATATTGGTGGTAGGTGAATGGTTGGACTGAATGACCCCAGAGGTCTTTTCCATCCTTGATGATTCCATGATTCTATGAAATTGCTTAGGGATCAGAACACCTTTTCCTCATCTGATCATTCTGAAGATGGTAAGAGGGATATACAAACCCAGGAAAAATGATGAAAAATGCTATTACAAACTGTGCTGGCAGTAGCACAGTACCATCCACTGCTTTTCAGGTTTGCTTTCTCACCAGGGTGCCGTTCTCTCTGCCTCCTGAGCAGAGAGCAGAGATACAGACCCATTGCTCTTTCATCCTGCATAGGAAATTCAGTGCTTGTAGCTCCCTAATTGAAAGACAGTGGGGACTTGCAACAGCCAGCAGAAGGAGAAGTGGCTCAGTTAATGCTCCAGCTGATTTCAAAGCACAGTAGGTTAAACCTGCTCCTACAGTAATGAAACAGTTTGAAGACAGGTCAGTAGAAATTTGGATAATCGAAAGCTGTAACATTAACTGGGATTTTACTGCAGAGGTTCCTGTCGTGGAGACCTTAGACACTTTTCATCAATTCCCACTTGCACATCACCCCTTTGAATTAAATGTTTTGGCACATTTACTCTATTCTCACTGAAAGTCCGAGAAGATGTACAAAAGAAAAGGGAATCTGAAATGCTCATGTTAGCATTCATGACTTTGTTGACTTTTCGTTATGCTTATATTAAGGTGAATGTAATTTGAAATATCAGAATAGCTCCTGTGGCACTTGGTGCTATCAACACTTCTAGTGTCTTTGTGAGAAATAAAGGGAGAGAAGAGGGCACAGGGATATTCTATCTGGCTTATTTTTTGGATGTCCTGATCATACAGTTGGGAAGGTTTTACCTGGTGGGAGGTTTTCAGAAAGATCAAGGCTGAAGGAGATGCAACTACCTTGCACATCTATCTTGATATAATGACTGCAGTTATAGGGAGGGGAAAGAGCTAAAATTATTTTCAATAAATTGCAAATGTAACACATAATCAAGCACACCAGCATTAGCAATAAATTAATAACTCAGTGAATAGTTTTGAATAGCTGTAAGTTGCTGTGTAAACTAGCAGCACTTAAGTAAACCTCCAGAACTGGTTCAGTTTGTTTCACCAAAAAAAAAACCCAAGACCGGTTAACACCATGAAGCTGCAGCAGGGAATCTTGATCACATTAACCCAATCTGTTTGAATGTACAGTTACAAAAAGGTTTACTTTAAGCAAAACTGATAACAACAAATACCTCACAATAGTTCCCAAATCTCTCACATCCATATAGAATAGGATCCTGAATGTTACAGTTCCTCAAATACTGTTCTCAATTATTTCCTCTGTTTCATCTGTTATGTCTGTCACTCCAGCATGCTGTGTTTAGAGATTTCTGCAGACTTTTCCTGGTTGATTTTTCTTTTTTTTTTTTTCTTTTGCTCTAAAACTGTAACACATTTAAGTTTTATAACTCCGTAACTTTGCCTTGTTCTCATTGAAGTCCCAGTGAAAATATACAGTATAAAAATGACATTAAACATTTTTGCTCGTTGCCTTTCTGCATTTCCCTGATAGAAGTGTTCCGGAGCCCAGTGTATATCCGTCAGATCCTCAGAGATCAGAACTGATAAGGAAGAGATGGTGATTTTTTTTGACCTTCTCTTAACTTTATCATTGTTCATGGTACATACTTCACCAAAATTTTTCTTTGAAGCATTATGTCAAATGTTGACTGAACTGCACATACGTGACACACTGAGGTAATTGTTATTAGCCAAAGCTTACAAGGAAGAATTTGGGATCATAGTACTGAACTTACTTTACTGTTAATTTACAAAAATATTGATTCCATGAGGAAGGTGGGACTACAAAAAAAAGTGAATAAAACTTCATAGGGTTTAGATCAGGCAGTAAGTGAAGTGGTTAATATCTTTTGGAAGAAAACCATGAATATCGTGTGATACAGGACTACCTTTCTTTATTCAGAAAGTTTGTAAATATTCTTGATTATGCCACAATATGTGCTAAGGTTCTTCACATAGGTGCTAAGCCTTTCCTTTTCTAACATTTGCAGCATGCACCGCTACCCTTAAAATGAGATGTCTTGGAAAAATATGACATTGATTTAAAACAGTCCACTATCTTGTAGAATGAGAAATCAGTGTCCCTTGCCATGGTCTTGAAAACCATACCTTGGGTGGCTGATATCCCAATTCCATGCATACCTATAGAGAATGTAATTTTATTCAGGAGAGAAGTCCCATTAAATGCCTGTATTTGTTGAGACAACTTTAGGGATGGATAGTCAACTATGGTTGTGAACCTCAATAAATATACTTGTTTACATTTACTTCTTTCATCTCTTAGTCTAAACAGCCATCACATCCCCTGTCTGTGAGAGACACTAGCATTTGACTCCTATTCTTTCCAGATAAAATTAAGAAGTGGAAGAGGATATTCATTCTTATAGTTTACAATGCTTAAAAGTATAAAAATTCTGTGGGAAGACAGAACATCTAAGAAAATCAAGGAAGTAACCTTCTTCCTTTATTTGAAGACGCTTCCTACCTTCTCTTAGACAGCAGAAGCATACTGTTGTGCATCTACTTAGACTTCACTCCAAAAACCTCAACTGCTAAGACATGCTGTTTTGGTTATTTATAAACTGTTGGAGGATCACAGGGGGACAAAATAGGTCTGTGGAAGCAGCTCACACCACACCTCCAATACACTGGGAGCAAGTCATATTTTTCTCAAGACAGCCACAAAACATTCTCTTCTTTTTAACCAGCATCAGCATGCAAAAATATGGATATGAGGTGTTGAGTGAGCTCATTCTGAGAGTTTCTTTTGGCTTCTTCCCTGTCTGCTTTTCTCTGTGCCACTAGGGAAGCCTGCGACATCCACAGTGTTGGGTATTAGTAATTCCTCAGTGCTTCTCACAACTCCTTGTCACTTATTTTGCTGGAGATAGAGCACTGTAAAAGCTCTATTTACCAAAATACAATTTAAGTCTGAACTAAAGGAATTTGTATTAAGAGGTGAGTCATTCGGGATTATATATATCATTTTCAATAATAAAAAATAAAAATTTAAATTGAAATATATTGCACATAAACAAATGTATTAAAATAGCATTAAAACAAAATAAAACACTACCTCATAAGCCTTAAACTAAGCTATCTTGTGCATATGAAAATAATATTGTCTTTAACAATCACACAATTTTCCACAGTTTTTCCTTCTTTCACTTCACAGTGCTTGTCCCTTCTTCTTATCTCACCTGCCCTTCATTCCTCTCACTTCTTCTTCCATCCTTACTCTTCTCTTCCATAGCACCTGGGAGAGAAGAAGTAGAATTAAATCTTGGTAGGTATAGGAAATATGGAATGGTTGATCAAGGGCAGGATGCAAACTGTGGGGATGGTGATAAAGGATGCTGGAGTTAACCCTTTGCCTTTCACAGTCCTTTTTAATTGCCAATAGTAAAAATTTGCACAGCCTTTTTCTACAATTTTCCTTGTATTTGGACTTGCAGAGGAGCATCACCTTGATTTACAATCACATGGGAAAAAAGAGTGTTTAAAGTTAGTGCAGTTACACTGCAGCCTGAGTCCCACACAGAGACATCACTGCATGTCATTGAAGGATCTGGTCTGAGTTAAGAAGAAGCCAGTGAAATGGATGATACTCAAAATACTGTCAGAAGAGATATTTTCTCTCTAATGCCTTTGAAGTACCCAACCCTAAGACTCACTCCTAACAACAGAAGGTAAAAAATTTTAAACAGACGTGCAATTTGAAAATTGTCAGTGTTCCTTTAACAGTTTTAACAGTTGGAGAGTTGTCTGTAGGTGGGTGGTGCTGATGCTAAATAGTTAAACCTGTTTTGGCTGAAAATTTGTGATTTCCAATAGAAATTCTTTTCTATAGAAGAAAGTAACAGCAAATAGCAACAAGCAAGTATGTCAGGATTAGCTTGATCAGATTAAAGTAAATTAATCCACGTGCTTAAGTGGGAGCTGTGGGTCATTCTGCTTTTGCCTAGTATCTCTGCAGTCACACCTGCACATACAATGTAGCATCACTATGTGTTCTTTCTACACTTACAAAAACTGATCATAAAAGTGTACATGTATCCTTATCAAGTAGAATCAACTACGATACTGTTGCATGGTCAAGTTCCCAAACTCCCAATGAAGGAATGTTTTGCACCATCAAGCACAGCAGAATTTGTATCTAAGGGAAACATTTTAGGTTTACTGTATTTTATCACCAGTTACAGAACTGAGCTGCTACTTTCTTACACCTTTGCAATTTAAACCTACAATTTTGAACCACTGTAACATAATTCTGTTTCAGACTTGTAGTCTGACTCGCAGGGATGGAGAAAGAGACTTTGCCTGCAGTAATGGTAGAATTAAGAAAGACAATTAGCTTCTTTGTCTCACAGAAGGTTTTTGGCGATTGAAGACAATGTTGTTTTTTTTTGGTCAGCCTCTGCCAGTATGCAACATAAGGCAATATGAGACATACCTCTGTGAGTAACCAAACAGAATGGTGTGAAACTGAAAAGACAGGCAAACCACCATCCGCAATTTCAAACACAATTATCTTATTTACCGTAATTTCAAAATACCCCACTTATGTGTGTGTGTGTGTGTGTCCATAAAGGAGCTCCTGCTATTATTCATCCTTGATATGTACACAGAAAATTGTCACTGGTCATGAGGGGGAAGCCAAGAGTACAAATAGCCACAGAGAACAGTAATGCTCTCAAAATTAAAGAATACATCCTCAGAAAGGGTCTTGGAAGGACATCAGCACAATGGAACTTCTCAAAATCATTCTCTCCTCGTGGGCCACTGGGCTGTGGGAGGATTGGTTTCCTGTGTGCAGACTGCTCTGCACTGCTGTGGTAGGGATTATCTCTTACAAATCATCAAGACCCTTAAAAATAACCATGAATAATGCATTTTAAAGATTGATTATATTATTTTACATCCAACTTTTTAATCTGCTTCACCTCTGTGGGAGTACTGAATCTAGAGCTCTTACTCACATCCGTGCTATTTTTGGTGCACCTGTAGTATCACAGTTACTGCATAATTGAATATCTTCTGACTAGACCACATACCAGAATACATATTAGAAACAGTTTACATTTTAAAATGTTAAAGTTAATCATGATTTCTATTTCAGTCAATAGTAATTCTTGTAGATACATGTGCTGTGCCCTGTTGTCTGTGAGCAGTATGTTGGTGATCCATGGAAACACCTAGTTAGAAGTATGAAGGAAATTAATGATGTCAATTGCAATATCGTGAGTTTCGCTGTGACTCTGTTTTGAATGTAGTTGAGACAGCTTGATTTTTAAACTTCCACTCAAACCAAATGTAATATTTTTTCTCCAGCTTTTTTATGTATTTTTACTATTAATATTATTTTTAACATCGGGCTTGCCTCCAAATCCTTCCCCTTTCGTAGAGTCACAGGATCACAGAATTGTTAAGGTTGTAAAAGACCACTAAGATCACCTAGTCAACCTATCACACCATGCCCACTTAACCAAGTCCCTGAACCATACTCCTTCCATGGAAGCATCCCAACACGAGTCATCACTACGTTTTAAACAAATCAGATATGTAAAAGTATGAATTTATTGGCAGCTGTGGCAAAAGTTAAATATCTTACTGGTGACACTTTAAATGAAATCTTCGAAACTGATCGTGTCCCTCTGCAACATAAAATGTGGACAAGAAGTGATACAAGATTTCCATCCAGAGAAGGGGAGTGCTGCTGTTGATTTAGGTCTGTAATTATCAGGGCAATGTGATATCAGTCTCTGGGTATATGTCTCATTGTGGAGATATAAAGTGACATCCCCCCTCAAGCAATGAAAAGCTTGCAGTCCCTATCCTGCAGGCTGCTTTGGAGGGACAGGACCTGAGTTGTACAGTTTCCATGGAAATATTCCACTCAAGCCAGGACAAATCTGCACAGAGCAGCTTGGCAGGATCAGACTCAAAGTTTTCAAAAAGAATTCCATGACAGTTAATAAAAAACTCAATTATAAGTCATACAACATTAAAAAAAAAAAAAAAAGTGGCAGGAAGAGAAAACAACTCATAAGACACCTATTATCCAAAGATATTTCCAATTACAAATTGCAGCACAGCTTGAGCACCTGGGCAATTCATGTACACTATCCTGAAAGCTGATTACAACTTCATGTTATGAGTGATACAATGACTAATACTGTATCAGTACCACTATCTCCCACTCCATTCTTTCAGTATCATGTAAGTGGAAAGTGTTTAATTAGAAAGCTTTCAGTATTCATTTTCTAGCTTAATAGGCTTTTCTGGTTGATAAGAACTTTATTATGGGTTGGGAATGGAAATCTAGCCAGGTCCAAAACATCTTTTTCCCCCTTCCTGTCATTTAAGAAAAACAAGTAACTGTATTTCCTATTCACTGAAACATTGTCATTAGATTGCATGCATTTTAATAGAGCTGTGTCAGTTCAATTAATGTAGGGCCAAGAAACCTTAAATTATATTCTTATTTTTGTGTGTAGTATGGTGTATCAAACAAAGTAATTCCAGGCCACAGATAGGATTTTACTGGTGGCTTCTGCTAACAGCAAAGGTGTGAGCCAGCCCATCTATATGTAAGGGTTCCTTCTTGTATACAGTTTTAGTGTTTTATCCAAATGAAGCTCTTATCTTAGTATTCAGTATGCAGACTCATTTATTTCAGTTTCAAGTAAGTCATTGATTCTCTGCTTGGTACCACTTAAATAAGCTGAAGACGATATAGCACATTATAGAAGGATTTTATGCCAGAATTCCTCTTTTCTTTGCGTGCTTGTTTAATGGGAGAGTGGAAAAGAATTATTCCACATAGAAACTGATGCATCTTGTGATAAGAAAACATAAGACTTTCTTTTTTTTAGGGAATGAAATCTGCCTTGTGAGCAGTGGGGTTTTCATAAAATCATAGAATAATTAAGGCTGGAAAATGCCTCTAATATTCCCAAGCTCAATTCCAACCTACCCCCAACATGCTCACTGATCATGTCCCTCGGTGCCCCATCTCCACAATTCTTGAACACATCCAGGCATGGTGACTTTACCACCTCCCTGGGCAGCCTCACCACTCTTTCAACCTGAACCACTCCGGGTGCAGCTTAACGGAACAGAGTTTCTCTGCAAGACATAGGTTTATTTTCAAAAGTGAAATCTCCAGGCCGACTTTGGGTTATCCCTATGGGTAAGACAGACAAAAAAATCATTGTCACTCTCATTTAAGAGAAACATAGTAAAGGGGTTGTAAATAATACTTGAATCAGTTTCATTTGATTTAGTTTCATATGGTTCTGACAAGTTCTTGGATGTGTAGTATTAGCTGCAGATGTGAACTCTCATCAGTGCTATGCTGAGCATTTATTGTGGCCATCTAGTGGATACAGTCCCATCGTTGATACCTAAGAGTCTTTGGTAAGTCTCAAAACACGAGAACAGATTTGAATTTCACCTCTCCTTTACCTAAGGATAATTATTATCACATGTGCACCAAAATGATAAAGAAAAATGATAAAATGTAAAAAAGCCTTACATTTTCTCAAAGCAACGTTGGGTCTCAGAATCGTCAGGAACAGATGGGTACAGGCACACCTTCATGACTCTTACAGTCGGTTGGAAGCAGTGAAGCCAGATAGCAAGTGAAGCAGATTGCTTCCTGACACAAAAAATGGGGAAGAAATGACTTTTTATGCATGAGATATTTTTTTCAGTTAATGGATGAGATGCAGCACAGATTGTTTCATTGGTTTTAACTGCACAGTTTCAAACTTTCTGTTTTTCTCCACAGTTGTGAGTTCTGGTATTTTCTAATCATTAGCACTGTGCCTTTGCAAATTCTCTTTTGTAGCTCTTACTGACTAAACCAAAGAATTCGACCCATTGTCTACTGCATCCTAGCTGCAAGCACGTGGGAGCCAGCACTGTAGCTGTGTGCCCTGTGCCCCTGATCTTCCCAAAACCTTGTGTGGGGACCCATATATGGATAGTCCCCCTGCATTTACAAGTAATCCAATGCATAAAATCACTCTACTTCTATAAAGAAGTGGAAAAAAAATTGACAGCTTTCATCTTACTCGATGTTTTCCAGGGGAATTTTGTGTCACGAATTTTGGTTACGGTTAAAATGGAATGCATGCCAAAGGGCAGAACAACAAACTTCCAAAACCTACTTTATTTTGATATAGGGTATATTCAGCCATAGCTCTGCCAGGATAAAACATCCTTACAAAATCCTATAGCATTCCTGCCAGGAAAGCAAGCCGTTTTTTGTGTGTGGTTTAACTTACAGGAACACTTTTCTTACATGAAACGAAGGACACTAATGCTGAAGTGCTCAGTTTGTAATCTGCAATTGTAAGAATGAAATGTGAAGGAATATTAGGTAGATGTTGTTTTTTTCACTTCTGAAAATACTTTAATATTCTGTTTTCAACATCATTTTAAAGAAGGTTCAAAGACAAATTATCAACACTTCTAATGTTGCTACTATCTAACATGAGACCAAATGGAATTCTGAATGCATAGAGAAATGCTAGATCTTTTATCATCAATATAATCTGACTTGAGGTCAAAATTCTAATGTCTTTACTAGCGAGCTACTTCAAATATCTGTAGCATCTGATACATTCAAAAAGAAATAAAATTAACTGTTTTAAGGTGTTTTGTTTCTGTGTTTCATGCTGTTAAAATAGAGGTGTTGCATGCGTCCAAGGGCTCAAGTCATCTCATGATGCTGATACTTCGGTTGTGAAGTTAATAATCTGTGTGAGCAGGACAAGATTCCTTAATGCAATAATGATCTAAGCTATGATATTTTTATTTTTATGAGATTGAATAGTTTGTGTTTCCTTAAGACACTGCTCAGTGAAATAAGAGATTTTCTCTTGCAAATGCTGTTACTGACTTTTGCCTATTTGTTGTAAATCTTGTCTCAATTGATATTCCTCTTTAATCTCTTATGATGAATGATGGAATTTGAGCTTTTAAAAAGTAATGAGAGTGTGAAAGGAAACAGAATAAAATCCTAATTTTAATTTTTGGTGGAGAAAACTTGAGAGAGAGATGTCTGAAATCCTGAAGGTTTAACGTAGCAAGTCAATTATTTGAGATCCCATTTTTTAAAGTCACTGTTTTCAGGCTAATCTAATGACTGGGACTGGCTTACCATTTTAACAGCTGCATCTTTCCTGACATGCATAGAATTATTCATAAGACTGACGTCAGAATATGTCAAGGTAAGTAACATTGGTAAGATTAGTCCATTATGAGCCAGTCTTATGCCTACTGGAAACACAATTTTGCAGTTAATGAAATAGGCAGACAGATAAGCCTTTTGATTGCATTCAAAATATTCTGGTTTATATTTATAATTTGGTTTGTGCATATTTTGTTTTGTGTAAATCAGATCATTTTGTAAAGTCTATTTCTGTGACTGTGAAATATGCCTTTATAAATGAAACATAATATGTTGTTTGGAACGCATAACAGTAGTTTATATATTGTTCTATAAGTTTTAGATTTATGCAAGTCACATCAATTTTTCTTATGAATTCTTTTGAATATGTTTAACATATTATTTTTCATAGGAATCCTATTTTTTCTCCAGACTCGTCTATTTTTCTTTCTGGTTTTCATTTGTGTTGCTCTCCTCTTTCCTCTGCTCTTTGACTCTCTCTGAAGGCAAACAGATCTGGCACACAGCACTGGAAGGTTACAGTTGAACAGTAAGAGATATATATAAGACATAGGAAGCATTACAATAGAGAAAAAAGCATGATGCATTATTATTGTCTGCATGACCTCCCTCTGAAGCAGCACACAGCACCAACTTTGATATAATTATTCCTGAATGTGCCAAAGCAGTACTTTCTGAAATAGCCATAGTGTCAGACATGATGAACGACCAATTCTGTAACATCAGTCCCAGTGGCAATTCCAGCAGTGGTGCAACTGCCAAACCCCAGGTTGTCTGCAAGCCTGGCTAGGGTGATGGTGGAGCTGGAAGGATGGCTGCCATGCCCTCAGCTGGTGCTAGTGCATAGCACCCAGCCTCCTTGTCTCCCTTTCTGCCGTAGATCAGGGCAGGTGTTATGGTCCCATCTTCTCCAGCTGAGAGAGAGCATATAAAGATACTCTGACACCTGCTGGCAGGTGATCCTAGCACTTCTCACGCTCATCTTAAGGTAAGATTAATCATTGATGAGGTAAAAAATATGTATTTTCTTTCAGACTAAACACAAAATAGGAACGCTCATGAATTCAATGACAAAAACTCAATTTCTGTTAGTTAGCAATTTTTTATGGTACATATAAAAGAAGTGTATGAGTATTTGTAAATAAAGTTCATTTATATGAGCAAGCTTAGAGAAAAGTTTTAAATTCTGTATGTCTGAAGGTAGTGTTCCATATTTTATCTGAGCTGTAGAGAGGAACCTATTCAGTCAGTTTCCACTTCTGCCACGGCACACCTACTCCTGCAGAGTCCCATTATCATACTTGTTGTGTCCCAGGAAATCAGTCCCCAAGAATGTCACCTCAGTGTTATGGTGAGGATTCCTGACAGAGCAAATTAGTGCAGTGAAGCACTTTGCCACATGACATGAATCTTCCTGCAGTGACTGTGTTGCTGCTCATCAAAGAGAAATCCCACAGGGTTTAGAAGATAAGGAAATCATCTTAAACTGATGACACCCCTTCATCATTTAGCATATTTTAAGAGTACATATATGATGTTCAAAAAATATTTTTTCTTAACTGCTTTGAGACCCTGTCTACTGATTTCCAATCCAATAATGCCCTGTTTCCCTTTTATTTTGTCTAAAAGGTTTTGTGCTTTCCATAAAATGCATGCAAACAGTGGAATGCATGGTGTACATCAGGTTTTTGTCTTTCAGATGAATTTCTCAGTACTGTCTTGGTATTTACTTTGAAAATGTTCACTGCGGATTTTGTTTCTAGTAAAAAATCAACCTCAGTCATAAAAAATAATATAAATATGTTATATGTTATAAATAATAAATTCTATATTTAACGCATACATGTCTTTTTCAATAATTAGCACTCTTCCAAAACCCCAATTAAGGAGGCAAGGCACTAGCACTAGTGAGCAACTGTTATAATCAAGCCTTTGGGGTTCAAAAGCTCAAAGTATTCTGGTCTTCAGATCTTAGTGAAAAGTTATTCCTTTCCTTTTCCTTACATGTCCCCTTTTATGAACCCAAGGCTGAAAAATAGCTGTTCACTCTGCCATTCTCCTCTCACTCTATGCAAATTCTTAGAGACTATTTATAAACTTCTGGACCCTTATTCAGAAATTTTATTCAGGGAATCCTTTCACGGATAACTTTTTACATAGCCAGAGGTAAATATCAAATTTGAGTGATGCCAGTCAGATACAAGATTTAATATAATATTTCAATCTTAAGCCATCACTGTTTCAAAGAACAATGTAATTTATTAGAGTAACAAACCAGCTTATAATGGACTCAAATCAATATAATACAATTAAACCACATAAAATATGCGGAGCACAGTGGCATTTTGGCTCTTCCAACTACTTTATTCTCATGCTTATATGCAGTGCTGTCTCAAGGCATGGGCCCATGGGGACTGTCTTCTGGTCCCCTAATTTGAAAGGAATCCTGCAAGCAGAATGTAGTACCTAATGTGTATGCACCAGTGCCCATCTCCCATCTCAGAGAACTCTTAAAATGATGTGGGGTTTGTAGGATAGCTCAAGATCTTTGAAAGAGTCATCTTCACTTGTATAAACAGAGGATATTGCTACAATGTTCTTTGGATTAAAAGTGCTTCAGAAAAACAATAATAAAAAAAAGAAAACTCTTTACAAATTGTACAAAACTGATTTTAAATGCCTAAAAATAAGGCTAATTATGAAAAATACTTCATAATATTTCCTATTATCAAAATCCTACCTAAAGTGAGCAGTTAATGTACTATAGTAAAATACAGAACGCACACTTATCTGATTACAAAGGGCATCTGAAGCATGTAATCCTTTTAGGCTTTGGTCTGGATAGGTGCGTAATGCCCACAATTTCTAATAATATACCAGCCTTGAGGATCAGTCCTTTAATAAAATTTTCCTCTTTCTTTTTTCTTTAATTCTCTTCTATTTATAAGATTACTTGCATTATGCATGTTAGTCCTGGAGTCTGGTAACCAGGATGTAGACTATTTAAGTATTAGTAGTTTTAATTCTATCAATTTAGCTTTATACTCATGATATGCTAAAACCAAAGGTACAGTATTCTGTTACCCTACATCTAACAAATATAGCTTTTGGAAGTTCTTTATGTTTTCTAAGTATCCCGGTGCCCCCAACAAAATAAATGCTTGGAGATGTTGGGGTGGGGCCAGAAGAGGACATGAAGATGCTGAAGGGTCTGGAGGCCCTCTCCTACGAAGACAGGCTGAGGGAACTGGGGGTGTTCAGCTTGGAGATGAGAAGGTTCTGGGTAGACTTCACTGTGGCCTTACAGAACTTGAGGGGAGTTTATAAACAGGAGAGAGACCGACTTTTTACATGGTCTGACAGTGACAGTACAAAGAGTAACAGCTTTAACCTAAAAGAGGGGAGATTTAGGTTAGATGTTAGGAAGAAATTTTTTACTCTGAGGGTTGTGAGGTCCTGGCACAGCTGCCCTGAGCAGCGTGGTTGCCCCATCCCTGGAGGTGCTCAAGGCTACAAATGGGTCCTGGACATCCTGAGCTGGTGGATGTTGTCCCTCCCCATGGAAGGGGTTGGAACTGGATGATCTTTAAGGTCAATTCAAACCTAAACCATTCTATAATTCTATGATTCTACGGTAAAAGAGCTTTCCACCAACTTAATTTTGCAGCTGATATTGGCATTCTGTGACAGTAACTTCGTAATTATTACTTTCTATTTTAATACTAAGCATGTCTGGGCATTTTACAATAATAAGCTACAAAAAATTGTGCCTGATGCTTCTTTAAAAATCAAGATTGGTGTATCAATTGTTCACAATGGCTCCTAGTAGTGATCCAAAGGTCAGAAGGCTGTGCTGTGTTTAATGACAACTATACAGTGGAAGAATTGTTGCAATTGAATATGAAGGACCAGAAAGCACACACCATCCAGAAAACTTTTGTAGATTTGAAAAGAAAGAGCTGTTTCTCAAGATGAGTGTCTCAACCTAAACATCATGCTTTCATGAGTTTCTAAAGAAAAAATCCACAAACACCTCTTGTACCAAGCCTTCAGCTTCTGCGTGGCCCCACTCACTGTTGTGGTACAACTGAGTCACAAGAGCTGAACTTACAGACATCAATATAATTTTTCCAAGTGGCATTTTTCTAATGCCATAATGGAACTTCAGCTTGAACTGTGGCACCAAAGAAGTACATTATGATATAGGATTAAAATATGTAGATATATATATATATATATTTTTTTTTTTTTTGCAACTGTTAAGAATGCATGCAGCTTTCTTGGTTGGTCTTTTTCTGTGTACTTAATTTGCTTGTAATAGTTTTTGTTTTGTTTTGCTTTATTTAAAATAGAACATTATTACTTTATATTATTCATTCATTTGATATAGTACACATTGTCTGGATTTGATTCAGATACATAATAAAATCAGAAGCGTTAAAAAAAAAAAAGGTATATACTACTGACAAAAATCTTTAAAATAAAATTAAAAGTTATAAAATCATGTACCAAAATGAATACTTTTGAAAAGGACTACACTGCATAAAGCCCAGTGCCACACTGCCTGGGCCAGAGGAGGGCCTTAGGTGCAGGAATTTCTTGCTGTATGGTTGAGATATGACTCCTGTGCTTTGCAATGGAGGTGACATAAACTGGCAGTGACCAAGGTGGCAGCTGACCTGTGGCCTCTGAGGGTGATCAACGTTATTTTTCCAGTGCTAAACTACTTTTCAAACTGAGACAGAGGAGGTCTTTTGGTCCTTACTTGCTCTCTAAATGGTTTTGCAATCACAAATTGCTTTAGCTGAGCTGAGGGCTTCTGTGGTGCTGATATGTGATTTGTTTATTTGTTGGATTTCTTCTCACGCATGTATGCAAAGCCTCTTTAACTACAGGCACACATATTTGTTTACTTCCAGTGATTGCCTTAGTGGGATCTCTTTATTCTGAGACCTCTGACTAGAGTGTCTTTGTCTTGAATGGAGCTAGATAAGCCCTCACTGATACCCTTGTGCTGGTTTACTAAATCATGGCATTTCTGCTTTGCTCCAACATTGTAAGACAAATTTCAATCTCCTGAGTCATCTTTTAGTCTTTACTATCTCTGATTTTTTTTTTTTTTGGTGCGTGTATATACTGTTCTTTTTTTCACCTTTTTAGGAGGGAGGGGAAAGAGAAAGAAAGAATTAGGAAGTTTTCAAGCAGTTTGAAAGAGTTCCTCCACTTAGAAGTCTTAGTTTTGTATCATACAGGATAAGGATGCCTCATTTTTAATTTCCTCATGTTTTTTATTTTTTTTCTTCTGTTTATCAGTATATTCTTATAAATATTCTTAGTGCCTTTGTGCTACCAAGAATCTTTTTGTTTTGCTAGCACTTTTCTGCCTTAATCTGTACTACATCTGCCACTCTTAGGGCTAGGATAATCCCAAATGTTGATCTGCTGATTGTTTCTGATTCTGTTAGCATGACTGGACTTATTTGATTTCACATTATATCTCATAATATATAAATATATATATACAGATTTATGTGTATAAATATAATTTTCTTTAATATCTCAGCAATTATAAATACACTCAGTTCATTCTAAAATGTTAACATACATAAGCTAATGTGAAAAATAAATGTTTTTGCTGGCTTTGATCTGATTGTCAAATTTCTTTTGAAGTAGCAGAGGGAGAGTAGCATAATGATTTGAAAAGATCTCCCTTTTTTCTGTTTTGCCTATATCAAAATGGTTTTCTGAAATATGGGATCAGCTGGACTCTAGCCAAAAGCACTTTGTGGGCATATATTTCTAATGGTTTTGTTATGAAGAATAGCATTTGGTTAATGGACCCATGCAACTGCTGGAAGCATATTGATATACATTCATAGCACAAGCCGTATAAAAGGGGATAAAGCCATAAAAAATCATGCAGAAGTTAGTTGTGATTAGGCGTTTTCTTGCCATTTGCCTGTTTATTATATTTGCTATTTTGTGATGAGTTCAGTAACATTCAATATTTTTCGAGATCTTTTCTGGCCACTCTTTTGGTACAAGACATGTTTCTTATAGCTCTGTCATCCAATTCAGACTTTCCTTAAAATACATTAAACCTTTTCACTGAATTGGCTCCTGCCAAGGGTGCTTCTGTGAAGTACATTTTTTCACACTTTTTCCACTATGACTCTTTTCAAAGATTGGGTCATTTGTGTCAACCTGTAAACATTCTTTTGGCTTATGATTCTTTCCTGTTGTTAATATGGATTAAAGTGATTTTAGTAGTACAGTACTCTAATGTTGAAAGATAATTAGAATGTCCCAGTTTCAGGAGCACAGAAATTATTTTGTTAAGCCAAAGCCATGCTCAAAGCAAGGTTTTGACAATAACCTACACCAGATGCTTAAGAGAAAGGTGCAACAAAACCTATGAGGCACAACAATGGCTAAATAGGAAGCTTCTTGTTATACCCATTGGCTAAGCAACTGAATAGCCTCAAGTACAATACACAAAATTCTCATTTGATCAGCACTTCTCAAACATTAGAAGAAAAAAATAAAAAAGGGCAAAAAATGGTACAAATCTCTGCCTTGTCTGTATACCACAGAATCATAGAATCACCGATGTTGGAAAAGACTTCCAATAAATTCCACCTTTTCCCACAAAGCTCTTGGTGCTTACAACATTTTTAAAAACAACTCTGAAATACCAAGCAGTTGCAAACCTCTTTTGATTATTGAAGGGATTCTTCTTTCTGTGTTATTGGGAACTATTACCTCCTTCAGGCTTGTACAGACACAACATGGGGGCACTCTGCTTGTGTGATTTTGGGAAGATATCCTACAGTACAGGCTTTGTGTCAATAGAAATGAAGTTCTAATGCTGCAGTCTCTAATCCCAATGCCTGTCATGAGTCTGTTTTACTTAAGTATGTTAAAGTACCATAAATCATAATTAATACATAAGAAATATCATACAATCGATAGCACATGCCAATAAAAGAAAAAAAAGGGAAGAACTAATTGAAAATCTCACTGCTTTGTCTACTTTTTAGGACATGCACTCTATCTGGGTGAATAAGTAAAGCCACAATAGCTTGATCCAAATGATTCCAATTCCGTGCTGATTGTTTGGTGTTCTTTTTTTTTTTTTTTCATTCAAGTGCATATTTCATTTTCCTGATAGATTGCTTTCAGTTCTTTCTAGATTTTTATAAGTGGTACTTGAAGAGAAAAACACAAAGGGAATGTTTGGAAACTACTGCAGCAAGTTGATTTCTGTGCTTATGACTAAACTATTAGATGAAGTGTTAGATATACCAACTGATATAGTTATCAAGTGTATGCTCTCCATAAAGCAATATAAAAGGTAAAAGAGTCACGGTTTACAAAAACAATATAACAGATGACATAGGTAGTAAGCAAAATGTAGAAAAAAAATATTCCAGATTGTTGTAGACAGTACTTGTAATCACTTATTCTCAAATCATTTAATTCCAGCTGTACTGGAGTACAAGCTGGAACAAACCCAGGAACAATGTGAAGAAATATGGTCAAACTATATGGTGAGGAGTAAAATTATTCAAAGATAAGTGACTACATCTGCAGAGTGAGATGTGAGGGAACCTTTTCTGAACCTTCTGAAAGGAAGCACCTCTTACAGGAGAGTAAGATTTAGAAATGGTGAACTTCCCTCCCTAGGTGTAACTTGGAATACAGCTGCAATGTCTACCAGCTTCTAGTAAAACCCAGAAAAACTGAAGTAGCAAATAGGCAAGGAAAGTTAAAAACACATGGAAATTAACACAAACTGGATAGTGTTGTGTATAGGATAGGCTGGTTTTGAATTCACCATCACTGAACAAAGAGCAAACAGAAATTATTGTTCATTGTTGGCAGACAGGCTGTCCGACCTGAGTAGAACAAATGTATTTGCTCTTCGTGACTTCTGACATATTGATCTACTGGAGCCATGGATCCACTTGACAGCATCTTTCAAGATAGATGCCTATGAGATCCAGGAGCACTTGCAGAAGCTAGGCACTTGGAGGACATCTAGTTCAAATTCTCACTTAGTGTCTTCCTGACAGTGAATAGTACAGCATATAATACAGGAATATAATAACAAATTCCTTTGATTCCTAGAGGTCTCCTATGCTGGACTTCTGCTGAGGTCTTAAAGGTTGTGCTGGAAGTCCAGAAAATACAGAAAAAAGCATAAAAGGAGTTCAGCTCCTTCCTAATCTCCAGACATTTTTTGTACAAACATAATTACATGTACATAATAATTTGATCTAAAAAGTTCAGAGGTGCACAAATCAGTTTGAGTGAAGAAAATCATAATTTTAGGTACAAGTGTGATTTGTCATCTAGGAGGTTGGAGGCTTTACAGAATATATCTTTTCATTCAGTTATTCAACTTCTGTCACAAATGACATTTGTGTGAGATAATGAAAGCAAACGTTAGGAGAAATCTGTGCCAGCCAACAAGGATCTTAAGCAAGAGCATAGGTTAGCAAAAAAAAGATATTCAGGTGAAACCAGAAAGTCAGTGTGTTCTATCTGGAGTTTATGGTTTCTCTGTAAATAGGTTTCAGAATAACAATAAATAAATATTAAAAAAAATAGTTTAGTTTTAGAAATGTGGAGACCTTTCAGGTTATTATTCACTGTGTAGTATGAGAAAGAGAATCTTTAGAGGGAATTACAGCATAATGTTTCAATTCAGTTTGAAATGCCATTCATATGGAGATATTATTGTCTCTAAAATTCAGTGAAACTGTATAAACTCATCTGAAATGTGACATCTTCTTGTTCCTGTTGAGACTATGGAAGTATGCTAAAAATTAGAATAAATGTAAAAAGAGGGTGTTTTTTTTTTTCTTTCTATATGGCTTTTGCAAGAAAATAAAATATAAATAATAATAAAATCCTCAAGCAGTGGTATGAATCTGGGATTACTGTAAGACTTTTCTGGAAAAGTCATTTATGGCCTTGAAAAAATACCTGAATTACTTCTAAGTGTAGGGGATTGCAGCTATACCACTTCCAGAAAGTTTCTAATTCATAATCCTTAGTTTTTGAATCTAGTTCTTCTTCCAGAGCTTTAAGAAAACCTATTGGTAGTTGAATTTTATAATTGTTAAGTCCCCTGTTTAATTAGGCATGCAATATAAATGAGTACAACACAAAAGTAAATGTGTGGGAGGCTGGTGAGATCATAGTTCTACCACAGCTATTTTATTTAATTCTCAGTGAGTCTGAAGTTTGTGGAGCTGTCAAATTAAATTTTTTCTTCATTAGGTCAAGGAAAAAATTACTGGGATTCATGCAGAAGTAACCGTGCAACTCAAATCTATTACTGAAACTTTATATGTATAAATGCTACATACCACTTAGGGAACTTAAACTGGTATTTAAGTGGGATGACTCCACAGGCTTTTTAGGTTCCTCTTCCAGAGAATAAATAGATCATGATCATAGAAAGTGAGGATGACTTTTTCTCCAGCTGCTAAGCTCTCTCCAAATGGAAAAGTAACAAAATGACTGACACAGAAGCCTAGGTTGAGTTGTGCAGCCCAGTTTCTGCTATATAGTAAATACTGGTGGCCCAGGATAGCAGAGAAAGTCTATTACCCTACAAAAGCCAGAAAGGCTCCAAGAAAGGAAACATCATCAGCACATTTCAATGATAGGGTGAAGTTTTACTCTGTCACTTATTTTTGTGGTACCTAATGTGAACCTATAAGTAATCTCAACGAAATCAATAGTCTAATTGCAATGAAAAGTGCTACCCAATGGGAATAATGATTGGCAGAATTTTGCCCTTAGAATTCAATTAAAGTTATTTACCAGATTGCTGTTTTCAGCATCTTTCTTATGAGCCAATTTCAGGAAACAATTGCAATTACATATCCGTCAAAAAGTGTGATTTTCAGAACAGTAAATAACAACAGCTTATGTGCATTCCTTTACACACCTGTAGGAATTAATTCAGCAGTATAAGCTGGGAAGTGAGACATCCAAAAAACTGCCCATGCCAAGAGAAGCAGCAATGTTCAATGCTCGTCTGCATGCCCCTTAATATCTAGAAACATTTTGATAGTTTATGACCCATCTGATAAAAGCTGCTTCACTTGTCTCAGCTGAATAATACCTACCTTCATACCAAAAGCCTTTCCTAGATAATTAAACTGGTTTCTAGTGTAGAATTTCCTGTCCGTTTGGTCACATCCATTCAATACGGCGCGCAAGCAGAAAACTCGTTTAAGTAACTCATGATTATGGAATCTAAGTGAAATTATTTAAAATGAATATGTGTTTAAAGAAGTGATTAAATACTGGAATTGTTCAATGAAAATTCCATATTCCAAATGGTGAGATATAATAGCTATCTGATCTGTTAAAAGGAAAAACCTTTTAAACTAATCGATCTTCCACACAACAATTTATGTCAGTGCCTTTTAAGATGATCCCTTCTTAAATGGGTGGCTGACGAAGAAATATATCTGATACAACTGCTAACGGAATAGATTTGCAGTGTGCTAAGGCAATACATTTAAGAGGTCTTTTATGTATTTTGAGAAGAGGTTAAAAATCCTGGCAGCTCTTAAGGAAAGATTCTTAAGTGGTGTACTTTTTATGCCATTAGGCTATGACTGAATTGGTTGGTACTATTATAGCAAAAAATACTTCTTTTACTTCTCAGGACTTTAGTTTCAAAGGAACTTAGTATATACGTTTTGCTTTCTTTTTCCTTCAAATAAAAATAAAAAAAATTAAGCACATTTTAAAAAGGGACAGACTGTCTGCAGCAGTTTTAAAAAGTCTGGAAGCATTTCCTCATGCCCACTCACACATCCGGCCCATCGTGGTCATGTCCAAATTATCTAGTCTCTGGCTGGTCTCCAGGACAGACTGATGAAGGTTTTGTTTGCATGATTTTCTTTGGCGTTCTATCATCTGTCCATGTAAAAAAAAATATTGAATGATATTGGAACTTACCCTTTTTATTTGTTCTTATGATAAAAAAGAGGTGGTATCCTCATGGTTTCATCAGGAACATTTTAATCAACAGCATTCTGCAAAGTTTGTCTCTTAAAAGTATTAGTCTGATGCATCCTGTGTCTCCGCAATATTTCTCCTATGCTAGCTATCATGAAGAACACTCTAAGGTGGGAAAATGGCTACAATTTTTCATCATAATGTTTGCAGACAGTGATTGGTAAAAGGCGGGGAGTCTTGTATCACTTGTTCCTGCATATTCTGGTACATATGCTGCAATATGTGCAGCACTGAAGCAGGAAATGTCTGTCCTGAAGAAAAGGAGAAAAAAAGCATTGTCAGAATATGCTTCATTGTTTACCTCCAGAAACAAGCACCAAAGCACGACCCCTTGTTGGGGGCAGGCTGCAAAATGCTGGGCTCGCAGAGGCAGGCATATTTACCTAGAAGAAAATCCTAGTGAGGATCTATACTTTTCTGCAGTAAAAAATGAGCCGAGGCATGCCTATAACTCAAAGTATATCTCTGTACTTAATGAGAAACCACATGCTGCTCACCAGTATGTCTCCATCCAAGTCTGCGCGCATCATCTTTTTAAAATCAAAGAACAGTTGAGATTTAATGTTCACCGGTAAATTTCCACTCTACTCCCTGTAGGAGAATGCTTCCAATTCACAGACATCTTTATATACCTATAACTCTTCATTTTTCGTGTCTCTATATTGCCTATGAGGCCTCATCATAGGGGTGGGCAGCCATCTAAATAAGGTGAGCATGCAAGACTAATAGTTGATTTTCTAATCTCAGTGTAAGACAGTCAAGATTATAGAAATAAATAAAAGTGAATGGGAGAATATGAGAAAGCAATGGGGTAATATTGATTAACTTGGTATGTAGTACATCTTGGTGTACCCACAGACAATGAAAAACAAAGTCATTTCAAGGAAGGAGAGGTCTGAGGGACATTCTGGAGGAGTAGTAGTAATTTTTTTCTTATGTTTATGGGGTTTTCCTGCAAAGAGGGAGTGAAAGTATGGGAGAAAGCATGAAAGTGCCAACTTGAAAAATGAACATTTTAAAAATGGAGTTGAGCAGGATGGTCTTGTTGGAGGTTGGAATGCAGCATGACATTGGAGGAGGAAACAAGAAGTTTATGTTTGATACAGGAGAAGAAGCAGGAGGAGTGCTGTGAGCAAGACAGAAGATTAAGAACAGAATTCTGCTTGGAGATTGATAATGCAAAGAGAAAGGTGTTGCAAAAATAGATATTCCTGATGACGAGAGCCTGGGCTGGGTTCTATCTGCACTGATATTTGTGGTACTTTTGCACTACAGATATTCTGAGCATGAAAAACTTGCAAGATTTTACCTGAGAAGAGTTAGAAATTGACAAAATGGCAGCATCATCCACAGCATTCACAGAGAAGAAAGCTTTTTATTCAGATAAAGCATATGTCCAGGTTGCCTGAGGCCAGCAAGTCCGAATAAAAAAATAGTGAAGGGGCATAATGAAGTTAATGTCAAATGACGCTGTCATCTGGCAAAGTGAGAACATGTCTTTTTTCTGAGGTATACCCTAATGATCAGGTGGTGTGTTTGTCATTGAATAAGTGAGTTAGCAGATAAACTGAAATTCAAAGGCACAACACTGGCTGCTTATCATCTGCTTTGTTGCAAGATTTCTGCAGATTTGATCCAATTAGGCCCTAGTGCCATGGGGACAGGTCATAGCACCATTCCTATGCAAGCATCCAGAAGGTACAGGTTCTTGTAGCTGTTCCTTATGTGGCTGTGACCCTTCCAAGTCTAGATGAGACCTTGACCCAGTGTCACTGTCCATGGGCGGGGCAGATGATGCAGCACTTGTATGTGCTAGAAGTGCCTTGATAAGGTTACAAGGGTTTACAGGATGAAAGTCACGTCCATAGTTATCCCATGCCATATAAAGCATGCACAAAAGTCAGATAATCTGAAGGACAGAGATGCAAGAGAAAACAGGATGCTTCACAGAAAGAAATTAATAGAATGGTGTAAAGATGGCTTCTCTGCCCATGGTATATGTTCAATGAGATAGAGTAAAGCCTTATAAAAATTGAGATACAAGATAGAGTGTCTCCTGGTGAGGAGTTAATGTTATTCTTCAAAGTGAAAGTCATCTCTGATAAAACTTCTCACTTATGCAGTCCTTTCTGTAAAAGCAAAGAAGCTGGTGAGGGGGGAGTCATGTGGACGTCACCTTAAGGCACATGATTGAGTGAAGGGACTCAGAAGGGCAGATCGATGGTTGTTGCTTTGGGATCTTGAGGTCTTTTCCAATAATGTTGACGACTCTAGGATTCTGTGATTCTACGGTGTGCTCTTAGATAAAAGAACATCTCCTTCTCTGGTCACGCAATATGCCACTGTTGCAACTGATCTTTGCTGTGATCTTTGGAAGCTGTAATGCAAAAATAAGGACAGAAAAAAAGGAAGGAGGATTCTTCTTCCTATATTTGTTATTCAGAACCAAGTGTATGCCAAGCTGGCAAGTTTGTATGGCAGTCAGAGGGACCTGGTAAGCAGGAGGGCAGTGTACCCACCTGTGCCCATCATCTCGTTGTGCTGTGGGTTGCATCTCAGAGCAGGTTGGGTGGAGGCTCACAGGTGCTGTCTCTTCACAGCAGCCAGACTCAAAAGCCCACGCATGAATATTTAAACAAAAGGCATTAACAAACCTGCCTGGAAATGTAATAAGAATGTCTTTTGGAAGAAAATATGCTACCAAAATGACAGATAGACACATTTTTCACCTCTTCAGTTCTAAGTGCTCTTGATGTTAATTTGTGAATTATGGTTCCTAATGAAAATTGTACTTTATGCAGTAAGGATGTTATTATATTTTCTTAATCTCTTTTATAGAAGACCTTTTGTTGCTCAGGCTGTTCTTATTTAAAAGCTAAGGCTTGTTTTGTATTTCAGTGCCTGTCGCCAGCTTGCTGACAAAAGTAAAGGCTATGAATTTGCTAGACCCTTCTTTATAATATATTCTGTTTATCATCATTTCTTTTTCATTATGGTGGTGTTATTTTCACTGCTGTACTGAAGGTGCTGTCAAGATTTTCATTATAAATATTGTTTCTGAGGGGTTTGTAAGTCTAAGGGCTCTGTATTAAAATTCTCTCGGCTGAAATTTGGCATGCAAGCCTCAGTGAGGAAATGTTTTCTTTACGTGCAGTTTAAATTGGCTTAGTCACCCTTTTTAAAGAAATTTGCATGGAAGTATCAGAAGCCACATGTACAGAACAGTCCCGTATGTTTAAATAACAAGAAAATAAACATCTATTCATACAAAATGTACCTGCATTTCAATAGATATCAGTCTACTACCACTAAAGATACAGTTGAAAAATCCATGATGAAAAACACTTACTCTATAAATATACATCGGCAATTTTATGACTTCTAGGTCGCTACTGTAGATTTATAAGGTAATGAGTAAAGATGCTGTGTTCAATGTTTGACAGAGATGCGATGCAAAAAGGTAGAAGTTAGTAATGGAGAAATAGATATATCATCGTACCAGCACAGGACAGGCATTTGTTTTTGAAGGGATTCTGTTGACACAAGCAAAAGCAATCTTTTAGTGACCTCTTATTTCATGAGACATTCAAGATGCCTAGTCAGAGTTTCTCTACGTTTTAATTTATAGAGCCTAATTTGTTCTGTCATTTTTCTACTCTCCCTGACTTTTTAGGGATGATACTCCTGTCTAAATCTTATTCCTGTTATAATACCTTGTTACACAGACTTTCCACTCACCTCAAGATGCTTAGTGCTTTTCCTCCCTTACATTTCAATCTGTTTATAATGTGAGAGCAAAAAAAAAAAAAAAAAAAAAAAAAAAGAATTGTAATAGAAAATGATAGAAGCGATATTTTTAATTAAAAAGGCGCAAAAGATGAAATGTAGTGTAGGATGTGCATCAGACAGTACTCAGAGTCGCTGTACAACACAGATTTTCCTGCCTTGATTTATGGCATTATGCCATTTTTGTGCAATAATTAAGCCATGGTAAGAGGATTGAACAGGAATTTTTCTGCTGTTTGTTTTGTGCTTCCCCTGTCACCTGCTGGGCCCCATGAGAAGCACTCGGGGCACCTGTCTGCATTAAAGGGCCCTGCCTGCCTCCAGACTGCTGCTCTAAATACAGCCCAGCATTCCAGTGATGATCCATCCAGATCAGCGTTGTGCTACAGCCTTCTGAGAAAATACAGCAGGAAAAGGTTCTAAAGATACGCTTACAGTCTTTGTCTCAAAGCAAAAAGGTAGTTGAAATTCAGTGGAATAATGGCTTACTTAGCCTGCTGCTGTCCCCTGGTGCCAGTCACTGCCATGTGTGTGTGGCACAAAGTAACTTGCTCGTTTGAGTGATGCACGCTCTGGGTTTCCTCTATTGTATGCTCTGCCAAAGCTGTGTTCCCCACTGTCTGTTAGAGACCTCCAGGAATCTTCATAAACTTACTTCTAAATGTTTAACAGTGTGGAAGGCTTTTTTTGAGTGTGGGATATTTTTTTTTCTTTTTTTTTTTTTTTTCTGCTTTAATAACGATTACAACTCCTCTAACTGTCTTTGGAGAATAAGAAGTTTCCATGGCTTGGAGCATATGCAATATCTTACCTGATTAGTATCAGTGTACATATCTGTTTGTGTATGTGACTGATTGTAAAAGAAAAAAAAAAGGAAAATATCCCTGATGATTAAGGTAAGACGTGTTATGTTAGTTGACAGAGGTAGAGGGGTATATGACAATATATAGCAGGGTTGAGACTGCAACATCTCTCTGTGGTTCATCCCCCTTGTATTCCTCTAGCCTCTGGAAAAGCACAGTAGCTAGAAGGGGAGAGCTCTAGCAATTCAGAAGAGCATTTAAATGAGTCAATTTTTTCATTTTCTTTTCCAAGAGGATAAATACTTTTCCTCAGATAAATACTGTGGAGTCATCTCTAGGAATGAGATTCTGCTAATATGTCAACCTAAATCTGTTTCGTTAACTTTACTCTTGCAATTGTTAAAAATCTTCAAATTTTGAGGTTTTTTTTATTTATGAATATTTTACTCTATTTGTTTTATTCCTGTGCCAACACTGTGTTTAATTTAAACATCACTTCTTCTTCCCCATATGTGAGCTCTATGCTGCATTCATAAAGGAAATCATGTCTCTTCTCAATCTTTCAACAATGGTAAACTCTTCCATTCAGTTACTGGGCGCACTTTGAACTGAAGTACCATGAACTCATCCCTTCATTCCAAGCATTAGCTGAAGAATTGGCTTTCTGCCACTTGTCACTTGAGAAACAAACTCAAGAGAGGTAGAAATTGCACTGATTTATCTCATTGTTCACTTTGTTTTGCCTGTCCCTCTGGTGCCCAGGGCTAAACAGCAACTCCTGAAGCAGCTGAGAAGTGCTACACACAGGAAAAAGATGGCCAATGAATGTTCCTTTGACAAAATACCTGAGTGTTGGCCACGTGCTGCAGTAGTGGAAGGTCCATCGGACAGGCAGAGAGCATTGTATCTTACCTGTTTAGCCTACTACAGGACTGACATCAATAACTCTGCTTCCCTGTCCAGATTGCTGTTTCCTTCTTATGACACATTGTGGAGGTTGCATTACTCATTCTCACAAAGGCACAGGTGCAGTGGGTTCAGTGCCAGTGAGTTCAGTGCCGTGCAATAAAATCAAGGCAAGGTAACCAATCAATTTTGGATGAAACACTCCAAACCCCTCCAAGAAAAATAGAATCCAGAATTAATTTACTCAGTTGTCATCACCATCAATTATATATGTAGCATGTTTAATATTAATTGCTGCTGTGAATGCACTATGCTTCTTTTTTTCTTTAAGAAGTAATATATAAAAAGAGAAAAGAAGTGCAAAACTGATTTGTTAATCTGTGTACTGGTACTGTATATCTTTACTGGATGAGAAATAAAGTCTTCAGAAGTTAGAAATTAAAATCCAAAAAACCCATTTCCCATGCTCCATTGCTTGGCTGCTGGATTGATGCTTTCATAGTACAACTCTGAATTCAATAGAATGATTCACGCTTGGATTCAGAGCTTGAGTTCAGATCCAGGCCTTTGGCTTGAGACCATCCCTTAAAAGTAAAAATGAAGCGACTCCAAAATATACAACCTCTGTTTCTGCCATGTGAATTAAAGCGGGACAAAATCATTCCCCAAGGACCTTGACCCAGGCTAAGTGCACGGCTGCTTAAAACACAGCTTTACCATTTAGGGAAATTTATGGCAGTGTAAGTACTGAACAGTTGGTCACAGCACTTGCACTCAGGGATTGCCTAATGAGTCTGTAATCATTTTTATTTTTTTCTTTCAAGATTTTCCTGCCTGTGGGGCTGGTATGATGTTTGTGGGGAGGAGAAGCCTTGCAGCACACGGGGATCTGCTGTGCAGGGACTCTGTCTGGTACCCTGTGGGAAGGGAAAGAAGGACTGCAGGACATGTTCTCCTGCTGCTTCCACTATCATAGTTCATGCTCAGACTATGTGTTGTGAAACTAGCTTTAATTTTTAGTTTTGAAATATGTCCTAAGTTCAGTGATAAATATATCCAGTTTAAAGTACGCATAAATATGCAATTGGGCAGACGAAAAGAATATTTAAAGTGGGATGTTCAGAGATTGTGTGGGTGTCACACTTATTCTTTGAGAGTCCTGACTCACCTGAACTGCTGCAGATCTATTCCAAACACTTGGAAAACAACATAAACTTGTTGAAAGAACGTTTTGCAGAAAGGTGACCTGAAAAGTAAACCATTGCCACAGGCAAATGCAGGATATCAGGCATTCTTTAGAGACAAGAGTCTGATTCTTCCCTACCTTTGGCAGGTTTTACACCAAAGCATCTCTCTGCGTATCCTACTGGTGTTGTGATCTAGAGTGGAGAAGTACAGCAGAGCCAATATCCCTCAATATGAAGAATGTTTGTAAATCAGCTTTTCTGACTGACAAACAGTAGAGAATTTGACATTAGAATTTTGCTATGAAAGCATTCCTTTCATTTATTTATTTATTTGTTTTGAGGAGATGAAAGCAGAAAGAGATGAGAGTTTTATTCTTCTGAAAAAAACAAAACTAAACTAAACTACATTTAATGTCTTTGAGACTCTCCTCCATTAGTTGTATTTTGGCCATGTGCACTTCCATGACACTATAATAGCGCTCGTCAAGATGCCAGCATATAATTTTTACATTACAAAGTACAACATAAATATGACTGCTTTTTAAGAAATTTGAGCAAGACAAGGTCCTTAGAGAAACCAATGCAAACCTGTTAAAATATTCCATGGCTGCCAAATTTGATTACTTCCCCCTCCTGACAAAAAATTTCCTGTCAAAGAAATTTCACCCAGCTGTCAACAGATGTCCAATTTCATGCAGAGAAGGAAGAACGTGAAAAAAAAAAAAAGCATATCCAAATTCACATCAGCTTGAATCTTACAGGAAGAAGAAGGAAAAGAAATGTTTCAGATCATATTCATAGTTGCATGAAGAATGACAGTGCTACGAATTTAACATCACTGACAGCACAGGCTGACTGCGGGTCCCAGCTTCAGGGGTACAGGTTGCATCTCTTACATTCTGGCCTGCCACAGATATTATCTAGTAATATCCATTCTGTGTTCATTATTTTTTGGCCATGTAGTCAGGGAGATGGATCATAACCTGAACTGCATCAAGCACGGCATTACCAACCAGTCAAGGGAAGTAGTTGTCCCACCCTACAGTGCAGTGGTGCAGCATCACCTCAAGCACTGGATGCAGTTTGGCTTCCACAGTAGCAAAAGACATAAAGAGTGCCCAAAGGAGGGCTACAAAGGCTGGAAAGGTTCTGGATGGGAATATATATGAGTGGCTGATGTTCTTCAGTTTGTTTGATCCGGAGCAGAGGGGACAGAGGGGAGGCTTCATGAAAGCTCTAAACGGGGAATGGAGGGGCAGCACTGAGCTCTGCTCTCTTGTAATGGTCTCTGGTTTAGAGCGCATCATCAAAAAAGCCTCTTCAATGATCCTGCAGTCCATGCTGCATTTCACTGGGTTCTCCTGATGCCTGCATCAGAGTAAAACTTGAGTTCCAGTTAGGAGGGCTAAAGGCTAGAAATTTGGAGGATATACTGTAAGTTTCAGGTCACAGTTTTAAAGAAAACCTGTGAGATCTTGCTGAGATTAAGTTCCTTGTACCAGCCAAGGAGAGTGAGAGAAGACAGCTCAGAGAGTGCCAAAACTTTAACTGGGACATATAGAATTGCTGTGAAGAAGGTGCTACTATCCCTATATTTACAGATGAGGAATTAATTTAGAAGTGACATTTTTCATTTACTCAATGCGTTAATTTCCAGAACAAAAGCAGAATGAGCTGCTGAGACTTCCCTGCTGGAAAGCAACACAAAGACAAGCCTCTGAGAAAATATCCTGCAGGAAGAACTCCGCTGTGGACATTGCTGCAATTCAGAGGTGACTTCCTCAGTGGCAGCAATATATTCCGAGAGCCCCAATGGTAAAGGTGGGGAAGGCTGTCAGCACATTAGTAATTTACAGCTTCTTCAGCAATATCCTGACCTAGTCCAGTCCGTGACCTTTCAGGTCTGTCTTTTGGGGGCATTTGTCACAAGGGGTTGAAGGATTTTGATACACTGAAAAAAAAATAATAGAAAAAAAAGAGACAGAGAGTTCATGAGGAATCCAGAAGGCACGCTGCATTGATGGAAGTAGAAAAGCAGACTAATTCAATGTCTTACTACTACAAAAAATGTAGTGTTAATGCTGGTCTAAGCTGAAAATTAGTGACGAGCTCTTGAGACCACCACTTTTGACGGGCATTACCATCACGGTAACCTGACCCCTGCCAGAGCTAGAAAAGAATTCCATATTAAAAATGTGAAATAACATAATAGGTCGAGACTTGGGTCAGAAAGGTTCCACCCAGACTTGCAGAGTGGTACATCCCTCACTCCACGGCAAAAAGGCTCTCGCATCATGGCAGCCACAAAGGTGGACATCCATGTCAGCGTAGCAGTTACCTGATGGTTCTCTAACAAAAAGAAATATCACTTGCTTTTCCACTCCTGCCTTATCAGATAGACTTCATTTAACATATTTTCTCATTCTTTCACTTTGAATCAAAAACACTTCTGGCTACTTTTGAGCTTAGTAAGTAGAAGCCTTTGTCCACACTTCTTCCTGGCTTTGCTATATGAGACCACCCTAGATAATGCTGTTCTTACTTCTGTGCTTCAGAGTTAATTACAGAGAACAAATTGTTTAGTGCAATAGGTTTGTTACAGCATTTCCCCTCTTTTTCAATGACTAGTGGAAAGATGCTGTGATTCTCAGTTCTGATTTGTGTCTTTGTTGTTGTTTTCTAAATTTACAACCACTGTCTGTGTGAACTTTCTGCCGTTTTAAAACCTTGACGACAAGATTGACACAATTACCACTTTTGTGTCCTCACAGCAAGTGTAGTAAAATATTTCACGATAGCCAGGGAACTATCATATGATCAATCGCACTGTGTCCTTTTCCTTGAAGTCTAATTGCATCCTACCAGCAGGATCCCCCCTCCTCATTGATTACCTCCCTCCTTTTATTTCACACTGATTTATTTCTCCCATTCTCCGCTGTAATTAACAGGGATTTCTGTTATTTTTTTCCAGACATTCAGAAGCTCCTTGTCAAGCAATGAGACAACCACGATGCATCCACTGTCATATGGAAAGATAATGGCCCCAGTGGTATAACTTCCAGCCGCTGCTTGCAGCTGAACTTCTTTAGCCTTTCTATTAACCTTCTGTGTGTCTGTGTGTTGTGTATATGCATTTTTAAAGCACTTCCAGAAAGAGCTATTTTTTTTTTCTTTTTAAGCAAACAACAGGTCAATGACAAAATTCTTTTGCACTCTGCAGCTGCAATCTTCTTATCTCTCACAGAATGGGAATCATTTCTCTCTTATGATGGGCTCTTTTTCTTCGGTTTGTTGAAAAAATTATACTAACAGTGTTGCCCTTTTTCTTCTGCTTTGGCTTTTGGCAGTGGAACAGTGGAAACTGATGAACTCTAACTCTGGATGCATTAGCAGGTGCAAGAGCTCGTTAGAGTGTATGAGGGCTGCTTCAAAAGTAGTGTGTTTTATTTTATTATGTTGGCATACACAAACGTACAGCAAAAACAATATTTTCCGTTCTTACTAATAAACATTACTGAAGAAATAGCATGGAAAAAAAATAATTTAGGTATTATAACTGAAAAGAGTTTTGATTGTACTCAGCTAATTCTGGAAGCAAGGGTGTATTTTTGACATTGACTTGCATCTTTCTGAATGCATGCATAAACTTATTGACTCTGAGACAGTATTTCTCTTCATATTGATGTGTGAGTCTGGAAAATCCAAGGCTGGATGAATTCTCTTCAAGGCTGGATGGGGTGCCTATGTTATTCATGCGCTTCAACAACAATGAAGAAAAGTTACTATGTTCCTTTAAAAGAAAACACCTTCCCTTTAGGGTGTGTGGGAGGAGGTTAGAGTGCTCTGTGCCATAAGAAGCCACACAAGTAGTCAGAGGCAACTGATGCAGAGAGAAGTTGCTTTTGATGTCTTTCTGGATACAGCCCAGCTATTCGCTGTTTTGTAAGGTCTTTATTTAAATGCATAAGTACTACATCAGAGCTTGCTGAAATTCACAGTTGTACAAATAGCAAGCATAAGAGATAGTTATGTTCTATCAAAGACCTGCTTGAAGTTAGGAGAATAGAAATAAACTGTCTTACTTCTGATAAAAGCATTTCATAGCTTGATTGTCAGCTGCCAAGACCCCTATATCCTTTGCCTCAGTGTTTATAACATCTCTCAGGCTAATTATAACTTGTCATCATTTGTACTTGGTTATTAAGCTTTCTTTCTCATACATTATCTGATTACCCAAAAGCTGTATACAACCAGTGCCAGGGCAGTAGCCTAGTACAATGCAGAATTGCACTGGAAAACATCTTGCCACCATGAAGACAATCTCAAAGGAGTTTTAGAAAGTATATTCTAATTTGTCATAAAAGATATTGTCATTGCTGGCATGTGCACAAATATTTGGGCAATAAATGGTTATACTTTAATTCTGACTAGTCTGGTCCTGAAATACTCCATCTGCAATAGCATCCTTATTTGTTAGAAGCTGAAGCCTTTGAAAGAAAAGGCAAGCAGGTTACATAAGAAGGTTCAGGGAACAGCAGAATTCATCTTAAAAAAAGACCGCAACAACTACAGAAGGAACAGGAGGGGCAATTTGGCTGACTCAGATAGAAGTGAGTAATCATGGAAAGTAGCTCATGGAGTTTGCATTATGTATAGGATGTGCAGGCAGACAGCTGTTTTAGACTGCATTTGTTTCCATAATATCACAACCCAACCACATCATGCAGATGACTGAGCAAAACCTTCAGAGCTCCATCACTGAGTCAGAAACTTTGCAAGCCCTTACTGGGCTAATTAGCCACACCCAAGGAAAACTCTTCGGGCTGTTTCTACCCAACAAATGTCTTGAAATACCATGCAAGCATTCAGTTCATCTTGAGTTGTGTTGTTCTTGGCTTTACCCATAATTTGTATGTATTATAATTTATACATATATATAATTAAACAACATTTTTTTTGGTTCCTATGCAAAAGTTGTCCAGAGAAATAGCTCCTGCAATCAGTCATCATCACAGTAATTTAACTCTTAACAAGACCAAAGCTAAACATATTTTCAAATACATTCTTGCAATTGAAGTCATTTCATCAAAATGGGAAAAACAACCCACAACATTCCTGGCATTATTTCACCATTTCAGAGTGCCTTCTGTAGCTGGCTATGATGTGTGTCACCATCTGCCTGCTCTTTGTGTTCTCTGGGCAGCACTTTTTCCCGTGGTCTTTCAGAAACAGAAGATATAGTACTGTTAATTGTAAAGCAATGAAAAAATCTTTGCAGTTTTGTTATGAGGCCCCTCGGTATGGATTCAGATCTCCTGAAACAGCCTCCTGGTGCTGTGTGTGCCCTGTTGAAAGGAAAGAGCCTGTTTCACCGTGTACTAGTTGTCAGTAAGAAACAGAAGAGGGAAGAGAAGCAAACATGAAGCTGAATCTTCCAGATTGGCAGGGAGGTGCTGATGAAGAACTTGTCAGTATGGATCTGTCCTTTCAATCTAGGTTGTTCAAGTAGGTACAGCACTTCCTTGTTGATGAACTTTTCTCTTTCCCTGTTTTACAAGACAATAATGTGCACATTACCTACAGTTTGACAGCTTTACAGGTGTAAGGTTCTCAATATTGCTGTGCACTGCACTGCCACTCTCTTTATGATCTGGCACAAGAGATCTGCAATGTCCATGACAATAGTCTGGCTCCCAGGAACACTAAATTAACAGTGCAATATCAGCATTCAGAAGTGATAGACTTTAATTGAAGGTCTGATAGTGATGCTGAGTTGGTGGCTGGCCACAACCTTCTCCATGGTTTGGCCAGGAGTATAGAATGTCCATAAAAATAATTGAGAGATCTGCTGCTATGCTCTTCCCGTGCCCTGATTCTTCTGTTGCCGTTGGCACAATGGCACATGACCACCCCCCACTGTCAGCCATTGTGAGTCCCAAATTGCTATCCAAATCCTCTTTTCAGGATAGGAGGATGCTATGAACCACAAGTTCCAGGTGTCAGGTGCAGCGTGTGCAAGGCATTTTGCAAGGGATGCTGATGATGTGATCCTATCCATAAATAAACATGGCAATACAGAGATACTGCTGCCTAAAGAAGTTGTAATTATAAAACAAAAGTTGAGATAATAGACAACCTGGAACTATCAGACTGTGAAAAAAATCCAAACAGGCTTCCTGCTTATGGGTTTGCAGAAGTTCCCACAGTGTTTCATGTCTGATGTCCGTTCAATCCTCTGTTTCTTGTCAGTAGTTTTCCCTACTTAAGAAGAATGAGGCAAAGGAATGCAGCATTTTTACAGTTCTGCCTCCTCGTACCTCCGTGTATGACAGGAAATGGATTCTAAGAAGCTGCCAAGAAAACTGTAAAAGTGACATTCAGAAGTACTTCTGTAAAATTCTGATTATACTTCACATCTAGTGAAAAGACGTGAAATTTTCCCTGATATCGGAGTGATCCATCAGCTTTCACTCTGCATAATTACTCCTTGTAAAATCGGTGCTCTGGGAGGGGCACCAGAAAATGCCCTCAAGTTCTTGTGACCTCCAATGGTTGGAAGTCTTACTATCAGTGCTAATATTGCTAGGAGCTGTTTGCAAGAAACCCTGGCTATGATGAAATCAATTGCATGGACGTGTGAGATTATTTGTATATTGAAAGCATCTAAATGTAAGGATGTTCTTTCTACATTTCAGGTATGCAAATTCAGAATACAAAGTAGTTGCTTTTTGTTTCTTTGTTCAATTCTTTATGCTTTAATATCAGTCTTTGGTGTTTTCAGACCAGTGTGGTCTTCCCTCTACGTTGCAAAAACCCTGATTTTGAATCAGTGAGACCTCTTTAGTGCATCATTCTGCTGAGGGGCCCATTCCACTTGGCAGCTGTTCATTTTCCCTCCTCTGACTGCAGAACATCTGCTAGGATGAAGGAAACTCTGCTGTCATAACTTTGAAGCCTACTTACCCTACTTGTAATAGTTTTAGAGATAATAATAATAAAATACTAACAAGTTAGTCCTACATCCCGACTCACTTAAATATGTTACCATACTAACACACTTACAGCCTTTTTATAGTGTTAATTTAGTCTTAATGTGGGATTCAACTACATTTTGACATGTAAGGTACTGCTTATGAATCAGCATGTTCCAGGTTCTGGTACTCCTCAGAACGATTCCTGAACACGATCAGTTTGTCCATACCCTGTTGGCAACATAACCTTGAACTTGAGTTTGAAATGTATCTTGAAGTTCGGTGCATTGTGTGAAAAGGGACACATTCTATAATCAAAAGGTCTTTTTTATTTTAGCATTCCATTCTCATTTTTCTATCTTACTTATTGCTATCCAGTTATTCTGATCTTTCATGTGTTGCTACTAAGCACTCAAAAAGAAATGAGATATTTTCCCCTCAAATAAGGATTTTTCCTTCCCAATGTATCACAGATAAATCAGATGGACTTCAAGCATCAAACACAGCATCCACTCATATTTTTTTTTTTAACTCTTCTTGCCTTTTGCTTTGGGGAGATAGCTATTTGCAAATACCTTACCTACACTAAACACAATGTATAGAATAGGAATGAGATCTGTGTGATTTAGACCAAAGTGCAATGTTTTTGATGTTTTTAAATCTGCACAGTTACTGAAACTGTTGCTATGTTACATGAAGACATTTCGTGGCAGCAGAAATTATTGAAGAGATTGAAGAGCTATGGCAGATGAAACACAGTGTGATGCAATTTGAGTATTTCTCTTCAATTTTTTTTTTCTTTTGCAAAATAAGAAAAGGTTACTAGAGAAGTTTCCTTCAGAAGTAGAGAAAAAATCTCTTGTTTGGAGCATACCTAAGAAATGCAAGTGCCAGCATATTCTTGGAGGGCTGTTTTTCAGTTGTTTGGTTTTTGGTATTTTTCAAAATTGAAATCCTCTTTATTGAAATGCTTTCATCGGGCACAATACACCAATTTGCTTCATACTTAGGACTCCCATAAAGCTCACAGAATGATGCTACTTATGGAGATTTTCAGCTTCTCATTTCATGTGTTTTGCATGTCATGGTCTAAAAGGTAGGTTCCTGCTTTGTTTCTCAAGTCAGCATCTCAAGAAGCAGACAATACTGTTAAATTCATGCCATTCTGTACTGCAGAGTATAAATCTTTAAGACTTCAGAGCTAAATTTCCATAACAGAAATAGCTATAGCAGCTCAAA
The DNA here is from genome assembly GCA_036925125.1 of Oreortyx pictus. NCBI lineage: Eukaryota > Metazoa > Chordata > Aves > Galliformes > Odontophoridae > Oreortyx > Oreortyx pictus. The sequence goes on from JAUPFR010000009.1 coordinate 31,441,869, forward strand.
ACACAAAGTTAGCAGTGACATCGCACTCCTTCAGTGTCTGCTGATGGAGCTGAGCTTGTCAAGTCCATTTGAACATGGTGCTATCTTTAGGGTGAACAGAACAAACAATTTCTCCTTCTCAGTTGCAGAGACTGAATGGGAAGGTCTCGTTCTGCAATGTTGCTTAGAAATGACAGCAATAGCTGAATGTGCTTTTTAAATTTGAGATTTTGTTTTTTGATCCGAAAAACAACTTTTATTCAGCAATATAGAGCCTTTTGTCCAAGTAGCCACATAATAAGCCCAACAATGCAGGGAGTGATTTCCCTGTAGATTTTTTAAGAGTTAGCTCCAATGAGACTGTCAAAAATCCATTGCATAATAAATAGCTTTCAGGCTCTCAACAAAACTGGATTTTTACTTTATAAGAAATTATTTATAAAATAATTTTAGCAATGATTGGAATTAAGATCTCGTGTGTAAGCTGTACTAAGAAAGGAATCATAATGATCTGCAAACAATCTAGAAATCAATATGAGAGCCACAAAAATCAGAGTTCCGGCTCCATTCTATTTAGTGTCATCGAATGCTTCTCACACGGCATCACAATCACTGCCATGGGCTCTATTCCCTATTGTGAGCAGTTGCCTTGAGCTTTCTGCCCTCTTCTTTCTCAGTCAGCATTGCTCACTCTTCCCCACATTAGCTTTCATACCAAAGCACAATCCCCTGAACAGAGGAGTATGAATAAGGGCTGAAACAGTGACTAGCAGAAACAAACAAACAAACAAAAACCACTCAGTGATTAAGGAGTGTACATGGTAGGACTTAATTTAAGGCTGTTATGGCAGTATTAGTAATTTGGATGTATGCCAGGAACCACAATCTTCAGGCACAAAACACACTGAGCTTCCCCCTGCTAGACCCTGAGATGGCTGCAGGGAAATACAACTGGGGGTTAAAATCCTAAACATAAGGAAACTCCACTTCTACCAAACTCCCAGGAGAAATGCAAAACCATCTTAAAGTGCATTTCAATTTCCATATGAATTTCAGCTGGTATGAGGAAGGGATGAAATTTGAACAACACAGATTGTCAAATAATTGGTACAGATCTACATAAAATGTTCTAATTTCCAGAAGATATCCATAAATTAGACATCATGATTTAGAAAGAAAATGTGCGTGTCCCAGCAGTCCTGAAAGGGTATGAGCCTCACAGAATCCTTAAAGCTGGAAAAGACCTCTAAAATCCCCAAGCCCACTGCCCACGTCCCTCAGTGACATCAGTACATTCTGGAGCTCACCAAACCAGAGGATTCACCCTTGGCTTCTTGGGCTTAGGAAAATGATGAGCACCCAACAGAACAAGGCAATCTTCATCTCAGACCCGAATCATTTATCATCACCAAAAGATCTTTGCAAATAGATGATTATTACTATTTTCTGCAAGCTACATTTTATTATGTCAGCAATAATAAGGAATTTTCCCCTCATGTAAAACCAGTAGCTCCATTCAAGCACACTGATTTCAGGGAGATGGTGAGGGGAAGAGCTTTGCCCATCTGTGTAGATCCTTAGATTCTTAGACTTTAGGTGAAGAGAATGTAAAATGAAAGTTCTGTTAAAAAATAAATAAACAAAAAGAGAGAGAAAAAAAACAACAAAAACAAACACAGGCATTGAGGACCAGCAATTTTGTTTTTGATATCGTTTAGATTTACTGTGCTTCTTCTGAGTTTTGTTTGTTGTGCTGTATTTCTTAATGATCGACTTGCTGCAGTAAATAATTCAGGAAATCATCCTGTACTCTATTGTTCTTCGGGCATATGGATTTTTTCTTTTCCTCTTCAAAGTTCAACTTTCTACTGTATGTTGAAAATTTCAAAGCTCTCTGAGGAACAGAATACGGGTTTTGTAATTATAACAATTTCTAGCCTAGCACCTGTACATCTGCTGTTCCCCTTGGGGAATAGAGCAAAACAAAATGTATCAATTCTCTCCGGATAAAATGTGACAGGATTTCCATTTTCTATTTCTCCAGACCACCTAGGCTTATTATTTTTAGAACATTATGGATTGTTATTAGGCAGCAGTGGATTGTTGTGAAAACACAGACAAGATGCACAGCAGAGCTGTTCTGAACAAACCCAACTGCACAAGTGTGGCTCCTTTTGCAGCAACACAACTGCATTCTCACGATCCAAGGCAGAAATAGATGTACGGTATTAGTCATTTCTAGGAAGATAACTTGAAATTTTCAACAATAACAAAAAAAGCCCCACACTATTAGCTGCTTTTAGTCACACAGAACCATCCTCCGAAAGAAACCTTTGAAAGGTGTTCTAGTCTGATAAGTGTAACAAATGCTGCAAATTTCCACTTCTGTTTTTTTTCAGTAATAAAACTTACCTTGTGTGTGCACATATGTATAGGCAATATAAGCCATTATATGCAATTGAACTTTGCTCAGTGTTTTTTATAATACCATTCTGTATCGCAGTTCTGCATGCACGTTATTTCATGTAAAAGGAAACACAGAAATAGCACACTGAGCTCCCAGGTAAATATTGTGCTATAAAATTAAAATACGCTTTTTCTCGACTCTCTCAACTGCAACTTCTTGAAAGCATTACACAGTGAAAATGATCTGCTTGATTTTCGCTTGTGTTGCTCCTAATAACTACAAAATTGAAAGGGAACACCTAGGGGTGTGTTAGGTTTGCAGGGAAAGCCCAGATCCAGCAAAGCTAATGGCAAAAAGCCCATTTCACCTTCTTGTTTTCCTCAAATCACCGGTGAAGACTGGTTACCTTTCTGCCTCTGTTTTCATCCTAATTACATTGCTACTGCTTTTAATTATAGACACACACTTGGCTGTGTCTCTTGTGCTACTGCTACATTTTTGCCTGCTCAGGCTGGAGAGGATCTCATGGTTTTTAGCATCACACAGAATCATAGTTGCAGATAAAAGCTGAGCACGTGACTGATGGTGGGGAAGCATCTCCGTGTCCACAGTGGTGGGAATTGGTAGATTAAGCTCTGGTGTTATCCACCACAGTAATGACAAAGGGTTGTGCATGATTTACAATAAAAAAGAAACTCCTTGTGATTTATTAAAATCGATTAAATGTACATGGGATTGGAGACACATTTAAGATAGAACTCCAAATCCAAATGTGTGGCAGAATGCGTGCAAATTATTATTAAGTATATTGCAGTCAGACACTCACTGTTGCAGACAATTCGTAAAGCAAAGATGATTACACAGTGCTTAATTGATATATAACTGTGAGAGCAGACAGAAGTCAAAAGGAAAAACTGCAGTCTAGTTCTATAATTGTTACTGAGAGATGTGTTAATAATTTTCCCAATAACATCAGAATTCTAGCAGCTGCTGTCTCTCTTTACAGTTACTTTGCCTGCGTATGACCAAAGAGATGCCATTTTCCACCTCTGAAACAGGCTCAGCCCCGAACATCCTCACTTGCAGGTACAGAAACACAAAAGGACTAAGAGAAGCTACCAGCATACCCACCCCCGTCCCTGCTCTTTTCACCATTTCTTCCCCACTGCTGCTCCTTGGTTCTAACTTCAGACAGTCTAGGTTCTTTAATTATCACAGTTTTCTTGAAACACCAAAAACCTTAGACTTAGGAGCATAAGCAATGGAGTAATGGAATGACAGAGTCATAAGGAAATAAAAAGAACTAAAAGCTAAGAGGGGTCAATGACAGCTTTTCAAAGCCCTCCTCAGCTGTAGGTGACAACAATGTAAACAGCTTCTCCTAATTCAATTCAGTTTTGTTTAAATGACTGCCGGAGAGGAATTAAAGCTGCTTTGCCTACCCTTGCACTGAGAGGGGCTGGTCATTATGTTGCAGCTGGAAGTGCAAGGAGTGTGTAGCCCAGCCCAGCTCTTGGCTGCTCTCAGATTTGCCCCTCTAAACATGAGTACAGACTACAGCTGGGTCACACACCTACTACTAATCTAGTCCAAAATCTTCATTTTCATTCAAGCCGTGGCTTGGAATTTGCCTTCTAGCTCATTGCAAAGCTCTGGGATCCTGATTGTCCTCTCAGCATGCATGCTGCTTTTCCCCCACAATCTCTCCTGGAGCTTATGTTATTCCTTGAAGTTTGTGGGTATGCACACAGTGTACTGATCTGGACACACTAAAATTTGGTAGTTGTACTTGTAAGGATATGCCTTGGCTAATTTTGCCACATGAATGTGATCCCTTTGGTTAATGTAATGGCTCCCTGAGGTGCCCAAGGATCATAGGCACTGAGTATAACTAGTAAAACTTCTTCTGTGTAACTCATGAACTCTTTGAAGCTCTGTGGAAGTTGACAAGCAGTGCCTCTAAAAGTGGAGCAACGGTGCTCTCAAGTGAGTAGCAGAACATTGCAGATAGGGCTGCTACAAAGTGCAGTATTTAGATGATGCTGTAGAGACCTAGTTGGTGTATGCATATGCATTTAAAATATATAATTACACAAATTACCATTAGTTATATTTTCACCAAAAAATCCCTCAATTTTTCAGGTTTTTTTTTTTTTAATTATTATTATTTTCCATTTGGAGGTAGCATAAAATACTGAATGTGCACGTCAAATAACAAATATTCATTTCTTCACATAAATAATGACCTGCCATGTAAATGTGGCTTTGGCAATATGGAAAGCTTATATAAATACATAGTCAACTTTCCCCATAGAGGATTCAGTTCTGTGCTGACCATTTGGCTTGTTCTCCACTACTCTCCAAAGCCCTGCTGTCTAGGATACTCAGGCTGCACGGATCCCCATTGCTTCCCGTTCTCCCTGCTTGAGTGAGCCAACGAGTTCTCTCCAAAAGAAAACCTGGGCAAAGCTGATAGGGTGGTTTGCTCTAGGGCTTCTTCAGATCATACAACACTGTGCACGAGCCCTGTGAAGTTTGGCAACCCTCTTCCCAGTATAGCCATCCAAAAGCACCCTACATGCCTACAGCTCTCAAATGCCCCATATACCAAACCTATACTCACTGTGCACAACAGCTTAACTGAGTTGATACACAGCCCTCGTGCTGAAAAAGCATTTGTACAAAAACGTAAATCAAACAGCTAGAAAAGGCATATGAGACCCATGGGAGGGCAAAATCAAATGCTCTGTATTTTGGATCTTGTCAGTCTGCTCCAGGGAGTGGGAATGTGCACCTGTGCTGGCTTGAAGCCACAATCCTTGATGTGGTCTTCAGAGGCATACAGGTTGGATATCAGGAAAAGGTTGGATGGCAGGCCCTGGAACAGCCTCCCCAGGGAAGTGGTCACGGCACTGAGCTTGCTGGAGTTCAAAGAGCAACAAAGACAACACCTTCAGACATGTGATCTGACTTTCGGGTGGTGCTGTGGGGAGCCAGGAGTTGGACTTGATGATCCTTAATAGTCCCTTCCAGCTTGGGATATTCTGTGCTTCTGTGATACAGAATAAATTTTCCATTTTCTCCACTGACAGGACCTCCATGAGCCAGTGTAGATGGTGCAGTGTAGGTGGCAATTGTTGATCAACAGCAGCAGGGACTTAGGGAGATCTTGAGTTTTAGGTAGTTTGCTACAGTCAGTTGGTTTGCAGTCTGAAATGAGAAAAAACTGTCATGTTTCCTCTGTCCAAAGTTTTGCAACTCTTTACTCTTCTATAACTCATAGGACATTGCACTTGGGCAATTGCTTTCTAATCTGTGCTTTTCATATCATTCACTATGACATTTGGAATAAAAACTCAGGATGGTGTAAACAAACCTTTTAGCTAAAAGGGATGTCTAAAGGGGATGGATTGTATAAAAAATGAATCTTGCAGTGATGCTCTTTTATCTTTTCTCTTCCTCTGCCTTATAGCCCTTTATCTCTTCTTCACTTGGAGCACAGAACTTCTTAGTTTCTACTATCGAAATTACTGGACTTTCAGCAGTTTGCTAAATATAAGAAAACACGGATCTTTTGTGTGGTTCAGTAGAGCCCACAATTTTGTTACTTACTAAATCAGAACTCACAATACAATATTATTTAGGGTTTTCTCATACTGCCTCATGATGTCGAGAGGCATAGCAACCACGGCACCAAAATAAGGATGAAAAACTTGACCTCGGAAAATCAATTGACAGAGGAAGGGGGAATGTTTGAGAATTTACAGAACACCTGAATGCAAACTTGAACACAAGCAGACTAGATGTTAACCTTTTCCCTCACTCTGAAAAACTTGTCATAGATATGTAGTCCTTGACAATAAATTGGAAGTCATGACTTCAGTGAGATGCATCAGATCATGAATATGGCTAAGTGCATTGACAAGTTAGTGATGGAAACTTGTATTCTTTACAAATGAAGTGAAATGCTTTTGACATGTTTTTCCATGTTCTACTAATTGAAAGCACTATGGAAACTGATTGCTTTCTACAAATAAAAGGGGAAAATAATATTGTCTCTTTGTCTTAGGACCTCAGCCTGAAAATTCTGCTTAAGAGGAGGGGCTGTGTGGAGATGGATCACTACCAGCTTGGCAGGCAAGCTCCTGTTCATTCATGGTGAAAATGCACAGCTAGTGGTAGTGACTATTTTAAAAAATAGCACTTTGTAGCTGGGAATTTTCTCTTCAGAGAGTGTTACTGTCTTCTTTGTCTCTGGTGTAGTTTCCATGGTAATAAATAGGAGGCATTACTTTCAAAGCCATCAGCGTAGTAAAGAAGACTGTGCAAATCATTTGTTTCCAAGGAACACAACCTGAATTGTATTGGCATCAAGTGGATGGCAATAGCTCTCAATTTCTACAGAGCATGATGGGATTTAATCTGCTGTTCAGATGTTCTCAGTTTTAAACTAATTCTCGTAGTCTGAGTGCACACGATGTTCTGAGTATAAAGCACATCTTAGGTAGACCAGCTTAGTGGTTGAGCATGTACACTAATGTTCAGTCAGTGCCTGTGCTCCATTTTTTATTAATGATTTTCCCTTTATATTTTCAAAGTGGTACCTTTTGAAAGAAATAGAGGCATCTAATTTTCAAGCTAGCATTATAAAATGAAAAGGACTACATGGATAGTGTTTTTTAACTGATAGTAGAGAAAAGAAAGAGCAGAGTATTATGTTGATTCCTCTGCTATTTCTTTAGATTTAAGAATGGCTAGAAAATATCCACATCCAGGAAAGAACAGGGAAAATCTCTGTTCTAACTCACTCCATCAGAAAATATCCTCCAGTTTAATAATCATATTTATTTTTAATTTGATTGCAGTAAGGTGGTTACAAGTAATTTTACTTGTGCAGATGGAGTGAAAATCATGTTGATACATCTGAAAATAAACCCCAGGTTTTATGCCAGGACAAATAATGGTAAAACTATCTTGCCATTTTGATAAAGTAACAGTGAAAAAGAATTCTACAGTTTAGAAGATGATTTCAGGCTGCTTGGATGTAGGTGGTCAAAAGGTATATATGATGCCAGCAAACGGCATTTAACATTGCTATTCTTACACATCAGATTGTGAAGATGAACTCTTAATGAATAAATCTCATCATTTACAACTTCTTTTCAAAGCTCGGTAGAATATATTAGTTGACATTTTTTAACAGGAGTCGAGAAACAGAATTAGTTAAGCAATTATGCAGGTCCCAGTAGTATTTATATATATATATTGGGCCATTGAATCTGACCCTTGATCGCCTGAAATCTGGGGTTGAAGCCAAGGTTATGGGAAAATAGTGAGGTGCTTTTGAAAATCAGCTTTAATAGTTCTGAGCATGTTTAGACACTTGAATTGATCACCAGGCACGTTTCTACAGTTCTTCCCGTTGTGGTTTTTTCCCCACATATCAAATTATTTGTCTCCTTCACACTGATGGTCCAAGCAGTGTTAAAAACTCATTAAATCATATGAGAGTTTAAAATTATCAAACTCATTTCTTGGGATCATACAAAATTCGTTGTGCTTTCTATCTTTCTCTACTGCTCTTTGGATGTTTGCTGAACTGTGCAAATGTTTCTTCTCTAGTAATGAATACTTATTTTTCATTGAGTACTCAGAGCAAATACTCCAATGTGCTTGTTATTTTTTTCTTCTCCCTGCTCTGAAGAAGTTTTCCTTGCATAAACAGGCTGTATTGCTCAAAACCCTTCAATCTGGAGATAAAAATTCCCACACCAATGACTCTTCTGATTTCCCTTCTGATTTTCAGGGACACACACTTCTCCCCTCAGTAATAGACACTACTCAGATGTTTTTTCCCCTTCTCTGGTTTCTGTCTCTATGAACCAGAAATTTATAGCCCACACCAGGGCTTAACAATTCTCATTTATAGAGGACCTGCCAAGTCTCATTCACTTTGAGTGAGAGATGTGTTCACTTTGATTTTAAAATTGCCCTCAAATTAAATGGCACCACTACTGTGGCAGATGATTCTGTAGCATGCTTCAATAAGACCTTCAGAATAGGGTTCCTAATCCTCTGAAATTTTATGTATTTAAATTGTCACATTTGGAATGCTATGTCAGACCACAAATTTGGAACTCTTGTCAGTAATAAAACATTGCCTTCTCCTTTTGCCGTTCTCATCTCTGCTTGCTTTTGTTTGTAAAGAAGATCTGTGTTCAAAACAATGATGTAACCTGCTGCTTTGATTTTATTTTTATTTTTATTTTTATTTTTATTTTTATTTTTATTTTTATTTTTATTTTTATTTTTATTTTTATTTTTATTTTTATTTTTATTTTTATTTGTTTGTTTGTTTGTTTTTGTTTCTGCAGCACAGATAATGCTGGGAATTCCATGCCTCATCCTTCATGGCTTACAGTGTACTCAAAATTACATGGTAAAATCTGAAGTGAAAACCATGTACTTTCCTCAATCTGTCTTTCATATAGAAATAAAGAAAAAAAAGGAAAAAAAAAAAAAGAAAAAGAAGGAAATTAAAAAAAAAAAGAGTAAAAGATGCTTTCATTTTTTTCCTTTTTCATTTATTTAATTATTTTTACAACACTTAACATTACTATTAATATCTACCATTTTAATAATTGCTTTATCAGTGGATTGCTAGCAACACACCTGGTCTGAAGAACTAGCAAGTTACTTTTGCTGTTGATATTTACTCTGTTCCTACCATACCCAGTGCATCCCCTGAAGATGGAGTATCTCTGTTTTTGCAACATTTGAAACGAATTAATGAGGATCCAGAAAATAAACAAACCTCACATACTGACCACACAGTGGAGTCCATAAAAGGAATCCCCTTCTATCTACCTCTCACCAATCTCTTCTAAAGTCCAGTCTTTCAAACTTCCTCTGACTCTCAGACTTTCACTATTGTATTAACAAATCTAGTTGAAGCAAAACATAGCTTTGTACTCAAAACCTGTTGATCTAAATGGAAAGAAATTATTTCAGCTTTCTGATAACAAAACCCATGACTGGAAAAAGTAGGGGAGAACTGAGTCACAATTTTCTAATGCTTGAGACTGTTATTAGCAAAGATTTTGATTGTCCAGTGACCTCTAAACCTTCCTGGAATGAGAATGACTAAGACTATTACTGTTGGGAGCAAAAGTTGATCAAACGCTCCTTCTCCCTTGGTTGTAGAAACACATCCTTGGTCAACAGACTCAAATTTCAAACAGACTTTAATTTCAAACCACTTTTACTGTGATTTTCTACAGAAAAATGCGAGGACACCATTGGATTTGTCCAGCTGTTTGTGCCAGTCAAAACTCTGAGAACCATTGGAAAATAATGAGGTGCTCCTTTATTTTTTGCCAGCAAATGTACTGAATGAGGAATCAACGCAGCTATGAGATTCATGTCCCCAGTTACTATTATTATTGCCGTTAGTATTATTAAATTTTGAGATAGTTCCAACTGGTAGAGGCTAAGAGTTCTAATTTGGATAGTAAAGCTGATAACTTAATATCTTATGCTACCAGAACAAGCCACCACACTGTTAATTATAGGATTAAAAATTAGGCACTATCAGTACAGGAAGGTAGTGCTCTGTCTTTTGCGCATTTTCTGTCCGCTTTTTTTTTCTTCTTTTTTTAATCCAAGAAAACTAATTAGATTAATTGCTAACTGCTCTAGAATATTAGCTGTTAACTGTTTGGTCTGTGCACAGATAGTCATCTGTGGAGTTCCAGCTGATTATCCATGGACATATAGAAGTGTTGCATTAAAAGGCCAAATACCTCATAGTTTACTTAACTACTCCTTAAAATAATTGAATTTATGTTCACAAGAGGGATAAAAGTTCTAAATAACATGGAAATATGCAGTTATTATAATTAGATGGCATTGTTAAGAGCTTATTGTTTTTAAGGATGACTTTTCAGTGAGAGGTTGAATAAAAGTATCTTGCAGTTGGAAAAAAAATAAGGTACAAATGCAAAGCAACTGCAAATTAAAGACATATGGATCTTGGATGAGTTTTGTTTGTGTCTGAAAAATCATGAGAGATATAAAAAATTATTTTGACATATGGAGGAAGCAAATTAATTAATTTGAAAACAACCTTTGTACAAGAACGGTTTCAGCTAAAGTAATTAAATTTAAGCGTTGTATAGTTGTCAAGGTTTGTGTAAGGAGAGGGACTCTTCACTGATATCAGGTTCTGAGAGAGTACTGCAATCTAATATGGTAGGAAACATTGATGTGTAATACTTACAAGCACACTTTACCTTCACAATTATTTCACATAATCAAGAACAAACACATCATCCTGCCTGCAATGCACACACTGGTTATTATTTGTCCTTTACCATTTCTGCACTGGTGTAAACTGACTTTGGGGAAATTCATCACTTTATCATCACAATCATCTTACCTCTTCATCTCTTTCAGCACTTCAGATGGCACTATCTAGCACTGCTGATAGACTAAAAGGATGTTCTGTCCTACCTGCTGCCACTTTTGTCACATCTGGGGATGTACTTGCCCAGCAAACTCCTCCACCAGCCACCTTGCTTGACACTGACGATATTATAATCACCTCTCTGCACATTCTCCAGTTTCATTACTTAATCATGGGACTGTAAATAATCGCTGAATAAAAAGCTATTATTTTAAATGTTGACCATTATTTATTTTGAAGAAAATGCCCTCAAGCTGTCTATGGAGGAGATAGTCCAATAAAATATTAAGAACAATTTTGTCAGTGTAAACTCTGAAATATTGAGGGAGTTATGCTCCTTTTTTTTTTTTTTTTACCTTTGTGAATTTTGGATGCCAAGTACCCCTTGCCTTGAGTGAAGGAAGGTTATTTCTGAAGTAGAATGGCAGCCTGAGCATGGCTCTTACTGTAGTAACAGCACTCTAACTTTATCTCAATACTCTTCAGAGAAGTGAAATTTAGATTTTTGCCCCAGGTTTTCAGGGTAAATCAAATTGCCCCGTTATGCAAATATTGATAGTTCCTCCTTGAGCACACACAGGAAAGAATTTTGAGTTACATAAAACAGTAGCATAATTCAGTCTGCCTATAGGGGAAGGTGAAACAGGAACAATTTGTATTGCACACGTCGCCCGGCAAAAACAATGTTCAAGATAGAAGTCTTACAAACCTCTTGAGTTTTGTGCTTAGTGTGTGTTTGGAACTTCTTGAAACTAGTTAACCTATCCCAAATGAAAAGAAAAAAAAATCCCCCAAAGCCAGGATCTGAATGCATTAAGTGCATCTCCTCTGAATTCCCTGCCAAAGTCACTTCAGTCATCAAACTAGCACACAAATGATATTCATGCATTCTTACAAGAAATTGCCTTTTTCTTTCAGATATTTCTGAAGAAAAAAGTGAAGTTTAATTATGAAGAGATAACCAGAGGTGTTACCCTTGGAATTTAATTATTATTTGATTAAATTTCAAAAAACACAACTATGCTATGACAGGGGCAGAAAGTATAGTAAAATGGTAATTATGAAATAGGAGATATGAATTAAGATAAATTAGGAAACATTTTTTTAAGTGCATGCCTGTGGGAAGGAGAATAAAATAAGTGAATATTCTCTCATTCTTATAAAATATTAACATTTTGAGTGAGAAGAGGGATTAATTGATGCCATCTGCTGAACAGATACAGAAACCACACTACTGTTTTTCTCCTGAAATGCCTTTTTTTGGGGGGAAAAGTGGGGTGCTGTGGCTATAAAGAGGGCTTGGTCATAAAAGTTGCACTCACTATTTCATCAGACAAGTGTTCCACTAGCAACGGAAAAGAAAATAGCAACATGGTTTTTCTGAGAGAGCTCTGCCTCCCTGAAGATGGCAGTTTCTTCTGGCTACAGCTCTGCATTTTGGAACACCCAAATCTTGAGAATCAAAAGCAAACAAGTACAGGGAGATATACCAGTAATGAACCAGCAATGAAAGATGGAGCCTGAGCATTCCTCTGCAGAAGTGGGAGGGTTTATAAATCAATGGGGCTTCTGCGATTTATTCTCAAAGCCCTGCAGTTGCAGTTAGCTCTGACATATTTTGAGCAGCTGGAATTTTAGTCTGCTGGTTTTTCTGAAGACAACAAAATTAAATATGCTTTTAAGAGTTCATATTAATGATGGATAGTCTAACGTGCTTCTTTATATTGTCAAGCTGTTTTTCGATGTAGGGAACTGCCTCCTCACTACACAGATAGCAAAACAGCTGAGAATTGGAAATACGGGAGCTGAGATTTCAGCTTTTTGATACATCTGCCCTTGGAGACAGCTCTGCAGAGGACAAGGGGATTGCCATCCTCAGCATCCCCTACCTGCTCCTCAGCACAGGTCATCCTAAACCTTCCCATCCCACCCTCCTGTTCACAAACACTCCCCATAGGCTCCTCAGAAACGACAGCAGCTCAGTGTTTAGTTTTCAAGGCTTGATGCAAAGGTAATGACCCAGGAATGTATGCTGAGAGCTCAATCTTGCAAATCTCTCCATAAAGCAATAAGTTATACACACAGGATATTCACCCTAAGGCTGGGATTAATTTCATTTGAAATCCCACTTCACTACATATAATTTACAGGAAAACTAATATGGTTTGTGATTTTTTTAATTTATTTATTTTTTTTCAGATTTCCCTTCCTAAAAAATGCAGACCCTCAACTGTCTTTATTTCCCTACTGTTCATCACTTTAGCTCCTTTTCCACTTTGATATCTGTACTGTGGTGTTACATCAATTTTACTTTTAGATCAGGAAGACGCATCTAAGGAGAGCACCTAATCCTGAAGTAAATTAATAAATTAATTGAAACAACAATTTGATTAAAACTGGGGTGAGGACAAACATCCTGTGGTTGTTCTGAGATTCCTTTGTACTGTCCTTTAATTAAGGATTTAATAGCTTCCAGTAATCCAAGGCTTTTCCCCGGGCTGACTAGTTCTCTTAACACTCTTAGGGAAATACTGTCTTTCTTCCCAGCACATCCAGTGAGAGGTTTCCAAGAGTACAAATCTGCCACCAGGACTCCATCCTTGTTTTTTTCCAGAAGGATGCACAAGTGTTGTGGCCTTTCACTGTGATTGTAATTCATGTCACAGTTCAACCAGTGCTTGGTGTTTCAGTGGAAAGGCACTGCTTTTTGGCTAATGATACTTTCTTTAGTAGGCACTGTGCCTAATTTTCAAATGAATAATAGGCTGAGAAGTAGAAAGAAATGATGAAAATGATGCATTTATTCCATTGCAGTCTTGCTTCAGTTTCATGTATAGAAAATGTAACATCTACTGGCAATATTGTATTTTCTGATTGCATCAAGAAGGAGCTCAAATATGAAAATATTCACACATTGGTTTTGTAACATCAGGAATTATTTGCAAATGCAGTTGTTCTGCTTGCAGAAAGATCCAAAAAAGAGTCTTGCTCTGCTTTTCTCACATTTCACCACTAAGGCTACAGGATATATCTTAAAAATCTCTAGAACCAAGCCTGGCATCCTTCAGAAAATATTTTAAACAAGTAATTACTGTTAATTTCAAATCCAGGTGCTAGAATTTTCAGAGATTGTCTTCTTTTCCTATTTTTCTTGTGCTTAAGAAAGCTTACCTAACCCAATGCTTTATCTGAGGAATATCTGAGTGCAGAACTGACTGTCTGGCAAAGACCCACATGCACATTCATAAACGGGAAAGTAGGACTCCTAATACTTGACACCACACAACAATACAAAGATGTTTCTCCTATAGCAAAGTACTTGTGGCCCCTCTTCATCTGTTGCTAGGAGACCCGTTTAAGAATTAATCAGGGAAACATCACAAATGCTGCTAAATCATGCACCACACTACAGATTGTGCTGCTCCAAAGAGATGAGAAAACTTGCTTTTTCTGTTAACCCGGCACAGACTGCTATGCAGCACAATTTCCTTCAGTAAGTACACTGCTGTACAAGTGCAAAATATTTACACTGTGTCTCAGGCAAAGTTGACAGTTATGTCTAGCCAAGAACTTCTTGTACAACAAGGACAAACATGGGCATATTAGAAACTGAAGATGGAAGGATGTGCTCAGTCAGCCATAGGGCGTGTTGGAAGCTTGAAGTTGTACTAAGGTTTGTATTTCCTTCAAAAACACCTGGACACCATAAGAGAGGGTTGGAGGGCCCTGTTCATTTTGCCCTGAGACCCTGGTGTGGGGACGAAGAGGTGCTGAATGTGACAAAACCAGAGGCTGTGTTGTGGAAAGGAGTGATGCTGTCAACTGGGGAAAACATTGCTCACAGTGGGATGATACCTGTATTGGCACAGACCTGGTTATTCCAGTGTAATCGTGCTTCTAATAGCATCTCATTTTCTGGCTGCAGAGGGAAACAAGCCCTTCCTGGATCAGGCATTTTCAAATCAGTCTGGCATGTTCCTGTACAGGAATTGTGTGGAAAAATCATACCAGTTAAAACACACATACACTTCAAATGCTTTAACCAGTGCCAAATCCATATTTAGAACAGATGAGATATTGAGGCTGGCATGAAAAAGAGGGGAAAACTGCCTCTTTGTACTCAAACTGAGACCCCAGGGCTCAAAAAAACAGTGTTGGGGAGCAGAAGGTTGAGAAGTGCTGGAGCTGGAGGGTCAGATTCCCCATTCTGTGCTTCACAGCGTGTTGCAGAATTGCTCAACCTCAATCTTTAGAAATTAGATTTAAGACACTTGCCATCAAAAGTCAAAGTCTCATCCAAAAGTAGCTTATCATGTGTGAGTATAACTGAGAAATGGGTCCATCATAGTTTTGGACTTAGAAATGGGTTTGTGCTCTGATCCAACAGATTTACATTTGTGCCCTAGGTTCCAGTTTCAGGATAGACTTAGCTGAGTTTTTAATTTATTCAGAGGCAGTGGTTATGGAGGGGTCTGAAATGTATCTGAGTATCTTTTTGATAACAAAAAAAAAAATGAGGCCTGGAAGAAAAATCTGTGCAGAGACTCTGCAGAAAGAAGAGCGGGCTATTTGGCTTTTATGGCTTCACGTTGGTTGCATGGCTGGGGTTTGGCTGGCTGATAATTCATAAAGCTGTTTTGTTGTGGTAGTTAAGGGTGCCATTAAATACAAAGGAGAAGAATTAATCTTAGTGAAGGAGACAAAAAATGAATTGGTGTGGAAAGTAACTTATTACTTGCACTGCTCAATATGTGGCCTCTCCTCGTCAGGATGGTGGTGCGTTGGCAGAATGAATAAGCAGAGGCTGCTGCTGTTGCTCATGCTCTCAATCCGAGGAAGAAATTGTTTTCTTTCTGGGTCTTGCAGCCTGATCTCTGAAGTCACTAAGTACATTTTGAACTGAACTGGAAGAAAAGCTGTTCCAAGCCCATTCTCCCCCGAGCCCCAGTTGTAGCACACCTTATGCTAGCGGGTACGCTCTGTCAGGTTGTTCTGTAGGAGCGTTTTGGTAACTGTGATTTTGATTTTCGCAGCATTTATTCTGGCTTCATAGTACTAAGTGGGAAAGGGAAATGGAGTACCTTTTTCCTTCTGTGTGCTGCAGAAAGGCTGTTCCCATGGGTAGCACAGCAAGGAGGCACTAGGGTCTTGCTCACAAGGGACGTGCATCTCAGACTTTGATCCCAACTTTGTGGCAGCAAAACCCACACTGACAGGATCTCTTCTTCCCATGTACGTCACCAGCTGCCACCCTGCTGATGTCAATGGGATTGGATTAGGTGTCTGTGCTTCAGCTTTCCAGAGGAGTGCTTCTGGCTACGCAAGCATCTTTTTTAACACAGCTTTTTATGTAAATATACTGAGCTGATGCGACACCAGCTCAGCCTTACCACTAATAATATAGGAGATTATAAAATTCATAGTAAGTTGGAAAAAACAAAACAAACCAAAACAAAAAATATCCCAAGAAAATATCTACAGTTAAACTGAGAGAGTGGAAATACACAAGGAACATAAATTCTTGCACAGTAGGAGAGGAACTCTCTGGCTGCTCGGATTTGGGTGATCAGTTGTTATAGACACATCCCAGACCTATTTGAGCAGTATCAGACATCAGTATTGGACACTAATAATAGATGAGTCTTACACTAGATTAATCTGATCTGGCAAGGTAAGCCCTATATTCCTAATATTGCTAATTCCAAAAAGCTTTTGATGTAAAAACCCTCCAAAACTAAAGATAACTCCCACAGGCTCTGATTTCAAAGCTGTTCATTTCCATCTGTTGAACACTAAATAGTTTTGAATTCTTTTCCTGGTAAAACTGGTAAAACATCTCTGGCCAAAGGAAACCTAGGAAATACTCCCTCCTCCGTTAGGATACCCAACCTCTCCACTTCATCAGCATCTCAGCCCTCTCCAGCCCACATTTCATTCCCTGCAATGGGCTTTGCTGTCTGTCTTCAAGGAGGATTAGCTGCTAGGTTTTGGTTGAATCTCCTGATCTCCATTTTTTTTTCTATCTGTTGCACTGATCCAAGCAAACAGATGCCTCAGACACCTTGGAATATGCCCATTCTCACTCCCAGTCCTTCTTCTTTCCAAACAGTAATTGTTCCAGCATCCAAAGAGATAAAAAGGCATTAAAGGTAATGACCCTTGTTCTGATTTCACATAAGACTGGGCCTTATCCAACAAAATCCTAATCCCTATTTTACAGATAATTATGCACCCAAAGTGATAAATGTACTGTGACAACAATACATTAACCAGAGAATACTAAAAAGACTGCTGTCTCTGGGAGTAACCAGACATGTTCTGAATGTGGTGTCACCACAGACACACATACATTTGTAGAAGCCTTTCTCTGTATCCTTCACCACCCCCCAAAAAAAAATTTTTTAATACTGGTTGATAATTTCATACAACTTTTAAGTGCAATTTGAAGGCAATCTTGTATGCATTCAGCGCTATTGCATTTCTATAGTTAAGTTTTATAACAGGACATTAGCCTTGAATATCTATTAAAAATAATTTGTAATGTTAGATGAGAGATGGCTGCAAAGATGGTGCTATGCTACTTGAAAACTATTGATTAGATCAGTAAGAAGATATTAAAAGCAAGCATGAATAGCAAGCATATTAAATGATATTGCCACATCTCAGTCGGCACCAGCTTGTGAAGTCATTTTAAGGAATGTAAAATGTATTAATACAATACTTACTTAAAAGAAGAGAACACAGCACAGTCTATAAATTCAGAAGAAAAAAAAAAGCTGATCAAAATTAACAGGTTTTAGAGGTCAGAAACCAAAGGATTCAAAATGTAAAAGCAGAGCAAAATAAGGAGAATAATTTTAGATATTTAATTATTTCATCTTTTAAAGTTTTTTAATAAAGCAGAGTTCAATCTGAGAAATTATTATTGTTCCAGAAAAATAATTGACAAGTACAACTTCAGCATATTTAAAACAGTTTGAAACCAATTAGCTTCTCACCTAGACTTGAAGGAAGGCCAATGCTTTTTCTGTAGTTAAATGTGATCTACATCACATTGAAGTATAACAGGAACTATACTAATAGAAATTGGGTTAATTTTTTTCAAGTTTAGGAACAAAATTAATTGTACAAGTGCATAGAGAATGTTACCATTCACTTCATTCAACGCAGGAAAAATTCTTTGTACAACTATGCAAATTCCACCCAACAAAAATAAAATCTTAGTAAATTTCAATTGAGATCATTGAATAATGCACTGATGTGGGAACAGGGTGGCAAATATATATAAAAGAATACAAAACAAAACCCTAATGGTTGGATTAAATCATTAAAAATTTGTTAGATTTCATATGCGCTTTTAAACTTGGACATGTGAGTCCTTGGCTCTGGGAAACGATGTGAACTCAGACTCTCTGGTTGAGCATACAGTGATTTAATCTCCTCTACAGATGTGTGCTTTTGTATTTATGCATTTTCATTCATCTTTTTGGAAATCATATCAGTTATCATACTTGATTTTTAGCCTTTTGATCACTCCTCCAAGAGTTTGGACTTGCTACCTACGGGGTGAATATTGCTCCAGTACAGTTCAATCACAGCATAAAATAGAAAAATATTTACAGTTTACAGTTTAGGAGAAAGATGGATATGACATACAATGGGCCGCTACCTGAGTACCCTTCTCAGTCATCATCTCACAGGGCTTCTAATATCAGGCCAAAGCCACTGTAGTCACATTAAGCAGATCACTCATCTGATCTGAGCCTGCTCTGCTAATTCAAACGGGTTCAGAAATGCTTTGCCAGGTTAACTTTGTATGAGGAGATGCCATTAGCATCATCACTGTTGGAACCTGAGATATCCAGTATTTGTCTTCATTG
This sequence comes from Oreortyx pictus, assembly GCA_036925125.1. Lineage (NCBI taxonomy): Eukaryota > Metazoa > Chordata > Aves > Galliformes > Odontophoridae > Oreortyx > Oreortyx pictus. The sequence continues at coordinate 31,460,599 of JAUPFR010000009.1, forward strand.
TCTTCATAACGATGACACAAAATCTAAGTTATGTACTTTAGTTCATTTTAGAGAACTAGAGACTGGATGAAAAATTGTATGCAGATCTGGTATTAATGGTGATGGTCTGTGCCTCACAGGACCTGCTGTCCCTGCTCATTTAAGAGGTGTATTTAGCCCTTGCTATCCCATGGTAAATCCTCAAGATCATCACAGGTTACAACATTCTCCTAGATGTTCTACAGGCTTCAGTATTTAACATTCATTTCTTTTCTGAAACGTTTGCAACTCTTTTCCGTTTGATGTGAACTTAGCTAGTTACAAATGCGTTTTCACTCCAGCTCAAACTACCTTTCCATGCATGGTGGCATATGTCTTGTCACTGCTGATGGCAAGGAGGGACTGGAAGGGAACACCAGCTTCCTACAGGCCAGGCCTCCACTTCTACAAGCATTTTGTGTCTTCCATGTGCTGACAAAAAAGGTGTCTCAAAGAAAGTTTTACTTGTGAAAAATAAACTCCTTTTGCAAGTAATTCAATTGAAAAACGGTTCTTTGCACAGATCTCATATTGCAGCTCACAGTGTGCTTATGAAGAACATTATTTTTTGCCCCAGCGCTTGTGGGGATATGGTGGATTTGGGAGGGCTAGTGCAGCCAGTAGGTAGCTTCTGTCCTTGATACAGCAGCCTTAATCAGTGTTATCTCAGATACTGTGACATCAGGTACAAGAATTAGGGATGCTCCTATTGAGTTCTGAAGCATCACCCCTGTTGGTGCTGGAGCCTTGTATCCCTGCAGGCATTTGGGAAGACAGGGACACAGCAGTCCTGGTCTGAAAACAAATCAGAAGGAAACGTACTGAAGGATGACTGTAATGCTTTAAAGCAGTGGGGGTGCCCCCAAGGGCTGCACAGAGCACCTCCTGTGCGCCCACAACACCAGAGCAATGCCAGCATGGGGCTGGCACACCCACTGCATTGGTGGAAATAAGGCTCAGAAAGATTCAGCCAACTGAAATGAAGTTGATGAGGATAGAACTTTCTGTCCCCAAGGAAAGAGCTGCCTCTGCTACAGAACATATTTAATTTAAATGTTGTTAGCCATGTGCAAATTACATATGTATAGTATATCGTAGCTTGGTACTATGAATAAATATGAAGACATAAGCAAGGTCATTTATGTGAAGTCAACAGCAATATTACTGCTGGAACTGAAAGACACATGCAAAAACAGAAAATAAAATTCTAAGTGTACTGCTTACAGGATATAGTTAATGAAGGAATAAAACATTTTATTTTCCAGTATTGTCACTGATACTTTGGTTTCTGTTAAGATTGTCACTGATACTTTAAATTCTGTTAAGATAAACTTGTCCTTCCTTGAATAATATTTTTACTTCCTGAAAACAATTTTTTAACCAGAAGAATTATACACTACCACATCCAGGCTGCCCTGACTTGGTTTCATTATCTACAAAGTTACAAGAAATATGGATATTCGACCTGTCATTACACAAAAAAAGATGAACCTTCCTACAAAAGAACAAAGATACCTTTTTTTTTTTTTTTTTTAACATAAATGTGATATTTCAATGATAAAAATAGAAAAACAAAGAAGACCAACCAGAATGAGACACGGAGTTTCCTGCTATGACTTGTGTGCCAGTTTGACAATTAATTGATTCAGACTGATTGGCGACTTGGCAGGTACCATCAACACAGTTTCCTGCAATCTGCCAGTCCAACCATCCAAAGGATGTTACTGGGTTCTGCCCCACTCTGTTCCCTCTCCCATCTGCTGTGTTATGCAAGATGAGATACAGCAGTCCTAGAGAATTTATGAAGTATAACAGAGAAAAAAAAAAGCATCTTCTGCCTTGCTGTTGATATTGTGGAATCACAAAACACTGAAAAATGAAAATATGATAAGGGAAATTCCCATCTTCTTGGAAGTGTAACGAGTTTCCAGTATATAGAAATTGGATTGAAATAGGAGTACTTTTTCAATACAATAATTAAACAATAATGCAGTTTTATCAAATTTTCTACAGATTCATCTCAGCTTCTCTTAGCACCATCTGAGCTGGCACAGTGCAGACACTGCAAATGGCAACTGCTTTGCACGTGGCTCATTCATTCTCCAGTGGGTGACAGGAAAGTGTGAGGCATGTGTGGGTCATACATCCACTGGCATGACCCTGTAGCAATTACTAGTAACAAAACAGTAGAATCAAGGTGCAATAGGCCACAAGCAATCCTGCCCTGTGCCTGTGGATGTCTGGCTGCTCAAGTAATGCCCAGCAGTATCCCAGCATGCAGCTTCAAGTGCATTTGCTCATTTCATGAAGAAGTCACACGATCCCCCTGGCTGACCTCCTCTAAAGCAGTGGTTTCAGATATTTCCTTTCACTCTGAGGGCCACAGCAGAATAGGTTTAATGTAATGTGTTTGAAGGGAAGGGGTGATACAGGTCAGACTGGTTCAGAAAAGTCCTGTGCAGCAGAAACATGAGAAGGCTGTAGGAACCAGCACCACTCTAGTGCATGATATCTACAGCATCACATGCTATGACAGTGTGGTACGGAGAGCGATATGACACTCCAGAATTGACCTTAAGATATGAGGTGTGGGCATATTTGATATTGCAATTTATCCTACTGAATGATGGATAGGTCTTGAGGGAGCCATTAAAGTAGCAGATGTAGCTTAGCTAGTAAGGCTTTCCATTCTCTTTTATAGATGAGCAATGTTCAAACATTTATAATATTTACGTTGGAAGATTTCCTAAGACTGTAGAGAAGAGACTATGATGATCAATTACAGAGGGATATTCCTGTTGTATAGAAAATGAAGCTGAAGTAGAAGGAAAATAATCTGTTTTCTGTTTTTTGGTTAAACATTTTTCAGCATAATACTGTGGCCAATTCAGGGGAGGCTGCTAATTTTTCTTAATTTTCAGTAGCCCCCCCTCACTCAGATGGCCCTTGTGTCTATGTGATGAGGAGGCACAGGCTTCTTTCACTGTGAGCTGCTTCTTTCTGCAAAGACTTTTAGCTTGGATTTATGCACTAATGACTTCTCCTTCACAGTTTCACATGTGTGCTGATCCTCTCCATTTAGTTGCTGAACTTGTTTATTAATTTTTGCTAAATACGTATTGAGGTATAATAAACTGCAGCAATCTTGTTGCTGAATGGAAAGAGATACAGAATAAAAGCTTATGGGTTTGAGGTTTTTTTATTTTTTTGTGGACAAAAGTAACATTTATAATGCTTACCTATTTTACTTATTTGTAGATTTTTTTCTACAGAATTATTGATATCCAATTTGATATGGATAAGACACAGGCTAAGCCACTACATGCTCAAAGCTTGCTTTAATATTTCATTACAGAAATAAATGTTTTCTGAGTTTGTCCATTTATACAAAGAGCTTTTATGGCAATGACCAAGATGAAAGGTATTTTTTAGTTTGGAAAAGTTTTATAAGTGTATTAATAACTGCATCCAACATGCCTTGCCAGCTGTGAGAAACAATAAAGAAGAATACAAATATCCCAGACATTCAGAGAAAACTGTGGATAAAGTCCAGCGTGGAAAGAAAGAGCAAGAGCAGGAACTTGGAGAAGACACTAAGAGGAATACAAAGCAGGTTCATAAGTAGATTTGAAACTTTGTTTATGCCACAAGAATAGCTGTGCTCTAAGAACAGTTATTTCATTGTTTCAGCCATAATTGTGGAGGACTCATATGTCTGTATGTCTGGAGTTCAATTACGTGCAAGAATAAGCTTTAAGGCTCCATCTAATTGAAAGCTGTCTAAGTATTTTTTTTCCTAGACTGGGCATGAAGCTGTCCGGTGATCCTACTTGATATTTTTTTTCCAGGAAAATATTTTCTTTGCCAGGCAAAGCTAATCCAAGAGATAAATGTGGTTGAAGCAAGGTTTTGTTTGTTTGTGCATAGCATCCTTGTGATATTTATTCATTCTAGTTGGAGTTCGATGAAATTGCATTTGTTTCATTGTGGAAGATTTTTTTTTCACATAGACCAAAACCCGTCATCCTTCTCAAGCAGCTGAAATTCCACCAAGGGAAAGAGATATTCATGCCAGAAACTAAATCAAGCAACACATTGCATAAAAAAAACTTTCATACCAGTTCCAAACAGCAGAGAGAATTGATCCTGATGGAGTATTTCACCCCATCAAAAGACAGGTGCACTTTTTTTCTTGCCTAACAAGATCAGAGATGGATTCAACAGGAGGTTGAAAAATACAAATACATCTGATTTTTTTTTTTTACTTTTTTTTTTTTCAGAGTAAGGAGATAATTTTGAAAATGTTATTTCCTAATGGGGTTCTGGTACTGAACACTTTGTGTATTGAAAAGTGTGCCTTTGCCTTTTGTAGCTGGAAGATCAGTTACAAGAAGTGCAACACGTAACAGAGATATGTGGAAAAATCTATGTCATTGATAACAGAATTTACCTCAAGAATAGTTAGTCTCTCACTATCGTATTGTGCCATCATTTGAAACTTGCCTGAATATTTGGCTCTGTCAAAGGAACTCAAATAAAAAAAAATAACGTGCAAACATATCCAATTAAAAAAAACAAACAAAAACAAAACAGTTTTCCAATGATATTTTTATCTCTAGCCTGTCACTCAATAGGAAACAAATAAAATTGTTATGAATACATGAAATTGAAGCTTACTAAAAACTCTGAAGGACAGCCAAAAACAGGCTTCCAGCTAAATCTTCCATCTTCTGATAACTTTTCAAAGCTGCACAGCTGTGTCCTGAAACTCTTCACTTTCAAAAAAGACAAGCACCACGTATTTAAATAAGACATCTTAAAGTAAAAGGAAAGAAAAAAAAAAGAAAGAAAAGAACACCACACTTTGATATCATTTCCAAATCAATCTTTCTCTTTCCCTTTTTCCCCTGTAGACTGAAATGCAATTTAAAAGTTTGCCTTTGCCAAGGAATATGTTTGACTTATCAGGAAACTGGTCGTAGCCATGTTCATGACCCTAGGCGAGCCATCTACCTCAACCCCATGAGTTGGGCCTGCTGACACCCTGATGAGCAGCCAATGTCTTCTGGTCACAGCATGGGAGTAGATTGCCAGGTATGATCCCTTCCTTAGATGTAGAAGACATCCTAGATCACAAAGTTTATGTCTCAGATAGCATGACCTTGCTGAGATGCTCCATGCCTGTCAACCTCTGATGCAGAACCTTTCCCTAACCCCCAGCTGACCCTCCCCTGAGGGTTTAATCTGCTTACCTGGAGCCGTGGTACTTTTGCACCAAAGCTGAGACTTCTGCAAAGTTGAACTTTGTAAACTTTTGAGATATACCCTTGGGAATACGCTGCAGATTGTAGAGCCTGGAGGGAGCAGGAATGCCTTTTTCCAACCTGATTCAGCCTGACATTTAATCTCCAGAGAAGACTCATGTTCCAATACAGTTATGTGTTTAGCATTTCCTAATATCTAGTTCTTAACAATGGCCCATACTATGTGAAACTTTTCTAGTTTGCTCTTAGGGGATTTAGATATCTAAACTCATAGCCTCAATCCTGTTTTGTGAACCAACCTATGTTCTCAGGCTAAATGCTTTTGCCTTAGGTCGTATGGCATCTAACTTTATTCTGACAGCCTGTTTAGAAACAGATGATCATCTTCACTGATTAGAAATCAGATCTCAAACTGAGCGAATGCTCTTTCTGAAAGGTTAGACTATTGCTTAATCCAGACCAATTTTATTGACATATTGATAATTCTTCCTGATCCAATTCTGTATATATTCAGAAGAGCAGTTTTTGAGTATTTCTGGGTGAATTCAGTCATCCAGTTCAGCTAATTTCCACTGACACTGCTTGTGTTTTTAAACACATTTAGGTAAAAAGCTATTTGGATTTCAGGCCATCGTACTTCCCATGAACATTCTATTCCCAGTTTGGACTGCTGGAAGACTGGATGTGAAGTTTGCCTAAACAAAAGTCAACTCCTTCCCTACAGTCTCTAGAGAAATAGTTAAAGAAATGTTACGTGTTGAGTGAAGTTATATGTTTACTTTTTTATTTCTCAGATGATCAGATATCACTGAGTACTGAATTCTTAATTACTTAAAGATGGCTTCATTTTTGGAGGCTTAAACAGTGATTTACAGCTTCCAATTACTTAGCAGGAAACATATCAAGCAATCAAAGCTGAGCTGTTAATAAAGTACCTGAATGCAATAACTTTCCAGAAATTGCTGCAACTAGCTCAGTAAGATATTTGCCTCAGTTTACCATGTGATAACATGCAATCTTTACACCTTCTTCCCTTCAGTCTTTTAGACCAGGACTGGCTGCATGAAGGACTATAATCTCAGCTGAGTTATAAATTCCCTTATGCCTATCATGCACTCACATTGCCAGCAATGCTCTGTAGAAGATGAAGTTTCACACAAAAGATGGCTACAGCCTCTGTTTTCTTGCAGAGCAGGTGGTTGTCTACCCTTCCTCACTCATTGCTTATGAAGGAGAGCACTTCCTGAAGCTAAAGCAATACGATGAGTTCCCAGCTTTGGCTGAGAAGACCTGAACTCTTTGTGCAGTGCATACCAGACACCAACATACAGCCTACGTGGGGTGAAGGCACTTGTCATCTCTCTTTTTCAAGGTGGTTCACCTTACATAAAACCCTTCAGTGTATATCAAGAGAAGGATAATTTAAAATATATATATTTTTTAAAAACAGCTTTATGTAGACTTGCGATTTGGATGTTAAGGAGCAACAAACGTTGGAGTGTAGCCCTTGCTTCAAAGACCAGTAATTTATGCAGTGGAATTTCATGTAACCTGCATAATCATTCCCTGAAGCAGTGATTCATGCTCTGGACTAAACTGGGACATGGAGCTATAGCAGCCAAGTGGAGGCTAGGCTGAACACTGCCATGCAGGTGATTAAATTGATTGAATGGTACCAGGACTGCGATTAGCCATTTGCGTGCTGCAACCACGACTGTCTTTCAGATATGTGTCATTCTAGACTCATTCTGTGGTTTTAACAAAAATAATAATGTGAGCTTTTGCTGCATTCCCCGAGGAACCCAGCTGAGGTATCTGCAGAAGGGTGTGTGACATTAATGATGCCAAACAGAAACTCTTGCTGAGCACAGCTCTGAGTGGCTGCTCTCGGGGTGTGCTGCTTCTCCCTCTTGGCAGCTTTACTCTAAGCATATCAATTTTAGCCTGCTCTTTGTGCTGGCTGTTTTCGACCCTAACAAAACACAGCTTTAGAGAGCAGTAGACTGAAAGATATTACAGCACCAATTAGATGCTTGTGGGTGCATTTCCACAAGACAGAGAGCTGACATAAGAGCTTATTGCCACTGGAAAAGGGAAACCTCACTCTCCTCATCCCTGCTCCCTGTTACTTGCACCAATCCTGTGCTTTTGCACCAGCATTGCTGCCCAGTTATATAGCCTGCTGGAAAAAGCACTCATCAAAAGAATGAAACCTTCTGTCTAGACGACACAAGTGATGGCTCACACACAAGCCCAGCCAGTGCAGAACTGGCAGAAGATTTGGGGCACTGTGGGGGCAGGGCAAGGCAGAGGAGATAATCCTTCCCTCATCTTAGCAGCAAAGCATCAGAGTACTTTAGCCTGTGTACAGACACAGCCTTTGGATTCTTTTAAAAAGTGATGCAGGATCTCATAATCAGTAATACAAAGGACTGAACTGAGACAGTGGTAAACAGTACTGAGAGACCAGTGCCAGATAGCTACTAGTGCACATGCAGATATGTGAGGACAACAGCAGGACACAAAAGCAAATTATAAAGCAAATCAGAAGTTGATCAAGAACAAAACTATTATTATTAATAGTAATAATGATAAAAATAAAACAGATTGTATATAATAAGGCAGATTTGTTTGGTAGATATTTTACTAGGGTTTCCCTGGCTGCTTAAGGTTTGGGATGGTTTGGCTCCAGTTTAGGCAGTGTAGGTTTCCCTGTAATCATGAAAGCCACACTTGTGAACTTATGGGAATGTATTACTGTGGGTTTTGTTAATAAAATGAATTGCAAAATCATTATCCTCTGTGGATGTTCAGGGGACTGCTTTTAAACAGCTCCTGTTTTTCTTTCAAAGGTTAGTTAGCTTCGTTAGTTGTTCAGAAGTTGTCTGGTTCATCTCATATTGTGATTTTATACTCGACATATGCAAACTACATATACTTTCTGTGGGAAAAGCAACACTCCTCTGCCAACTTGAGTGATTATCACAAAATTGGAAGACCTATTCTTGACAGTCTTTATTTAAGAATGATATTTTTCTATAAAAATCTCTCAAGGCAAGCCATTAGTTCTATTTTAGCTCATTTCTTCTTCAACTGTTAAAAACCAAATGTATGATTGCACTCATATCAATTTATGATTATTAACATTTTCTAAAGTCCATTATAGCGAATGGGAGGGTGGACACGAGCTGGATCAGGCTTTGCAATGAAACAGCTATGGCTTTGCAAAATAGTCCAAGGAGCAGAACTCTCTTCTTATGATTAAGTGTCCCATAAACTCCTACGTATAACTCAGAGATTGCTGGCTTGCTAGCAACTTTACAATTTAGCACAGGCAAAAAGGTAAAGCTAGGTGAATTACAGTTGCCTTCTCCTTGCATTATGTTAAACTATATATTTTTTTATGTTTAAAATTATCACTGTTAAATTCTTATTCCCTCTCAAGTTGAGCTCTGCTCTGTGTAGTCCATCTGTATCTGAGGAGAAACAAAATAAGAAATACCGACTTCTGTAATTATGGCCACAGAAGATAAATTTCCTACACGTCACACTACATGTGCTGCACTAATATAATATGGTGCATGTAGCATTAAACTTACCGACACAGTTTTACTCTCCAAAGAGCATCTGAGGATTTATGCCAGAAATTCCTTCTCAGAAACTCTTCTTTTTCACTATTTTTGTTCTCTCTTTTCTGGAAGTGCTTCTGAAAGGCAGATTAGATATTAAACTGTTTGGAACTCAACCTTCTTGATACTGCTGGGATCCTGAATGTACCAACATAATGTCAGCACGGAAGTGAAGTGTTTTATTTGTTGACTGCACAAATTTTATGAAAGCTTCAGTACATACCGACAGTTATCAACAGTGGAGATAACAAAATTTTATTTGTAAGACCTTGTTAATGGAAAGCTTATCTGTGTACATGTATCAGCAGAATTGTAGAGATACCACTGCCATATCACTACCCAGCTGTAATCACAGAACTAGATAACATTTCTTGTTGTAAAATAATATTAAAAAGACTCTTAACGAACATGTAGAAAATCACACTTGTAACTCACCTGTGTAATATTTTAAATAGCTCATTTGGAGTTTGATCGCATGCCACGAAATTCGATGGAATTATTTCTTGTTCATTTAGGTAGGATCAAAAGCAAAGACTTAACGTCCCACTGTGCCACTTTGGGGAAAATCTCTCCTTATTATAAGAGAGTCCTGTAATTTGGTTTCCAGCTGTAGAAGATTGCTTCTTTCCTTTCCCTTTGTATGTGTCTTATGACAAGAAATAAAACACTGCACAATCACAGTGCAAAACAGAAGCCCCAAGGGCATCTTACAGACACTAGTGGCTCCTTAGGAAATCTTTAAAGTCTCCAAAGCCACTGTGATTGCTTTGTACTACCTACCAAAGAACACTTTCCCACAACGGGTAAATAATATGATATTTTGAAGTATATTGAAAACGTTCTCAGAAGGTCGGCTGCATGCACTCACTCAGAGCTGGTCTTGTTACACTGCAATTGAGATATAGTGGAAATATTACATCTTTAATAGCCAGTGCTTCACGGAGGGATGACAAGTGTATGCGCTGTCCCAGTGTATTGGCTCAACGAACATATTTCTGTGTTTTGCTTCCTTTGTTTACTTGGAATCTTTGGCCAAGAAACAAACAAATTAAAAAAAAAAAAAAAAGTCAAACAAAAACAAAAACACGACTCAAATTCTACTGCAAAAATTCAGTTATTGAAAATAATCAGGTAAATAAATAATAATTATTACTAAAAAAAGGGGATTAAAATCTCAGAGGTCTTAATTCTCCCCACCTTGGGGCAGCAATGGGATGAAAAAGTGCAGGGCACTGCCACTGTCCAACCTAGGAGCTGGCAGCACTGGCAAGGGAGCAGGAGCTGAGTTGAGCCAGGTAAATCATGCATAAAACAGACACCTGCAGGAACAGATTGGATAAATCCTATGGATATCACAGAGCCTGCACAGATTCACCATGTCCTGACAATGGGCCCTGCCTCCTCTTCGTGCTGGTACAGGGGCTGGCACTGCTGCCACTCATTTTCCCTCTCCTCATCCCACCACACAGGTCAAGAAAGAAAAACACAGACCCAATGCTGTATAGACAAACTTGGCAACCCCTGTTGCTCAGTTTTCCTGAAACCCTTCTTGTTGCTCGTGTTGCCCTTGATAACAAAATACGCTGCTTAGTACTTCTATTTTTCTTCTCATTAATGAAAATTCCCCATACACAATACACTTTCAGAACATTCCAGCCTTTAAAAATCAAATGTTTGTTGAATATTGTTCTAACAAGCAGTGTACATACAGCATATGCATTTGACAGGAAAAATAATCTCTTCTTCCCAATCAAAGACAATTTGCATATCTTATGTTACATGACATCTCAGAAAAATGCATTCTGTTCTTTTACCACTTTCACTCCAGCAAGATGTGAGACATGTATAGTATATGATATTAGCAATTCAAGACAGGGCCATACTGAGGAATATGCATATGCTGAAATTTGAGATATATATAAAGAGAAGGGCCTGGGACACAGCAAAGGAAAGATATAAGGGAAATTATGAAAAGTAGAAAAGAAATGATGCAAGAGATTTATTTGTCATTCAGATAGTTCAGAGAATAATCTTTATCTTCTGGGGTGAAAATGCAAAGCCAAGGTGCTCAAGATGCTTCCACTAAGGGCACAATTCAAGTTCAGCCTGTAAACTTTGTACAAGTTTTATTGGAAACAGTAAAACATACTACAGAGGAGCCGCAGATACTGTGTCCCTGGATATCACCTCTAATAACCTAGGAAGTTTACTAAACGAGTGAAAATAAAGGAAGAGGATTAAGTGGTCAATCAGTGGTCAATTCCTTCTTCAAAGAAAATAAGTTACACCAATATTTAGGTTCAGCCTCTTCAGTATTCACACTCATCTAAGCCTCACAACCTTTGTGTTTTTGCTCTTGCATCTGCTTTTTGCCAGACCTAATCTATGTTGTTTTGCCCTGCAGAGCCTGGCACCCCAAAATGGACTTGACCTGCTTGGAGTTGGTCAGTGGGGTGCCCAGTACCTCTGTAGAGGTAGGAGCTCTACCACTGCAGGCAGTAGCCAGGAGTGGGAACTTCCTGTGCTCACCAGCTACACAGTGCTCCTACAGGAAGTAATTGGCAGAAAACAAACACTTATCTCCAAGAGTTAGATCTCAGGTGTCCCAGAATTGCTCAGAACTCCTACCAGGATTTCATAAAATAAATAACCTCGATGGATTATGGCTGACTTCAGAATGACCCACTGTGATCACAGTGGTTACAAACTGCTCCTGCAGATACCCATGAGATGCTGTTCCACAGGCAGACATACATCTGCAGGGACAGAACCAAGGACCATTTCCATTAGAGCCCAACTTCCTATACTGCACATCCCAGCAAGTAGACAGTGGGATACATTTTTACTGCTCTCCCATGACCATCTTTATCTGGATGCATTTACACAAGGTAAGTAACACAGTTAGGAAATTCCCAGTAGCTGTTTTCTTTTTCCATCAGTTTAATTCCAAGAATCTGTTACTGAACATTCATGATGCAAATTTGCATCACCTTTCCAACTTTTATTTCCCAATACATATTTTTTGTAGCATACTATATACTTGATGCTGTATGTCTGTAGAGGGTAGGGCAATTGGGATTGCTTTGTAGCACAGGTGTGAGGAATTACATGTCTAATTGCAAGGAAGAGTACTTAAGAGGGAGAATGGAGGAGGGGGCAAGTTAGTAGGAAGAGAGACAGCTGGGAAGTAGGTGAGTGCATGAGGTTGGTGGGGGGGGGTCTCCTGGGGGAGTTGTGCAGGTATTGTTGTAACTGGTAGTGCAGCTTTCCTGTAGGAGTGTTGGTATTTTTTGTACTTGCTGTGTGTCTAGGTCCGCTTCCAAGTTACAGCTATACAAGGACTTTGTGGTCAAGGTTATATTCCCCTTCAGCTGTACGTGGCTTCTGGAAGTGTGACTGAGACTAATCAGGCTGTTGCACAGAACCATTCTCTTCATGTAGAACCTTGGTTATTTGGCTCTGCTCTGCCTTTGTCCTCTTCTTTTTGCCAGAGGTGCTTTTAAGGAGGATAGACTTATGAAGAAACTGTATCCACTAAGTATTAAGTAGTTTTTAAATCAGGAACTCCCAAGGATGAAAATTTTCCAGAGGAGAGTCTTTCACTTGCCAAGTGATAATGAATTCACCCAAGCAAACCTCTGCAGATACTGCTGTTCTGGCGCTTTGCGTTACTTCCTTACTGATCCTGATGTTACCTTCAGAGTCTTTTTTTTTTTTTCCTAAAAGATAAATACAAGGGTAACATGAATGAGTTGTTCCACTATGAATTTCTTAGTTAATATGTATGTCTTACAGCAAGTTTCCCCCTTAAGACATGCTTATATTAACATTAGCAGAGGGCTTGGACTTTGGTCACAGTGATAAAGTTGAAGATCCCTACCTCCTCCCTGGAGATAAGTGTACTGAATGTGTTTTTCTGTTCTCCTTTTGATCTATCTAGTAACAGGTCCCGCTCTTGGGAAGACCTGCTGTGTGTTACAGCATTTGGCACAGGTTCTCTAAGTCCTCTGCCTGGTTTTTGTAAGCTGTGATATTCCACCTAGGGCTGGAGGTGAAGAAGAAACAAGAAAAGCTTTTCTTTGTGACTTCCACTCTTGTGGAGTCTTCAGGCATTCTTTGTTTGCAGTAGCAGACTTCAGTAGTAGCTTGTGACGTCAAGCCTGCTATGACTGTATTTCTGTTTGCATTATTTTCTTTCTAAAAACAATCATTCTTTGAGGATGAGAACAAATCGTTGGAGCTCCTGGAATCTTCACAAAATAAAGCTATGAGGTATTAATTATTTTGTGGAGATTGATCCCTTCATGTAGACAGCTGGCTTAGACAAAGGAGTCTCAGTAACACTGAAAACATGAAATGGCACAAGTGCAGTTACTAAAAGCGTTTTCTAAGTGCATGCTTCTTATTTTTCAGAAAGCTGCACCTTTGTCCTGTCTTCACTGGTAGAACCAGTGACCTATCACTTAACTGTTTGTTTTTTTATTGAATGTATAGAAGTTTGTGGAGTTAAAAATACCAGCAAGAATGGTGTTGTTTGTTTTGGTGGGAGTACTTACCCAATTTTTTTTTCTGGGATTATATTCTTGATTATAAGAACCAATTATATAATGATGAGGAATTACTTGCATTGCCACACAATGTTTTGAAACTTGAATTTGAATTGTTTTCTTACAGCTGTAGAATATTGTTTTGGGATGTGGCATGAGCAAGGGGAGAACGCTTTCTAGGAGAACAAGGGGAGACGGACTGCTCCTAATCCTAAAGGTTTTGGGGACAGATCTAGAACTGTTTTATTTGTCTGGCATGTTCATATTTTTCTTGTCACTTATCAGATGAGTAAGAACTCAAGAACTTTTCTCTTTTTAGTAATGAAAATCTTGGATAAGACAGAGGTGAAATAATCTAATTTAAGAGTGAGGAGAACCTTCTTTATGCAATTCTGTATCTATTATCACAAGTCAATGTCAGCTATTGACACCTGGTTCAATTGCAACCTTGACACCTGTTTAGTTATGACATGGTGTTTATGAACAGATTGTAGCTCTTCAGTATTTGTGGTTTAGCTCCGTGAAAATCTTCCTCTGTAAATACACAAGTAATAAACCAAATAGGTGGGAAAGCAGGTTGAGTAGACCCAGGAAGAGCATGTGGAATCTTTCCTGGCCCAAAGAGAAGATTCTCCTTGATTGAGAGTCAGGTCATATGTCTCTTTGTAGCACCATTGCAACGGCTGCTTGTGGCTAGAAGTCAATTGATTAATTTTAACTCCTCTGACTCTTCAATATCCTTTTGGATATACAGCACCCTGGGGAGGGCTGGAAACAACCACTGAAATTCTAACTTTTTTCTGCTCAAGTGTCCTGTCTAGTAACTCCTTGAATTTTCTGTTGCGTATTGATAATTTTCCTCTCTGACACTTCCTTTCATTTTGTTGACATGCTTGAAGCAGAGCTGCTTTTATTTCTCTTCTTCTTGTGTTGCATCCCTAATTTCTAAGTTTCTGGCTCTTCCACCTCCTGCACCTGTTATATTTCTGAGGTCATAGTGTAGCATGACAGTGCATTACTGCTACTTTTTATTATATATACTGGAGGCACTGTCAACACAGCACAGTGTAATAGAGATGCCCTACAGCAACTTGATATTAAAGCAAAGTACTTTTCCCCTGTGAGAACACATTCTGTGAGAAAAGTAATCAACTCTAGGCTTAAACAGAGCATTAAGAGTCTCTTCCCTCAGCAATGGTGAGCCTAGTGTTTACTGAAACAGAGAAGCCTGTACAGGCTCTTTTTAAGGTAAGGCTTATGATTATTTAAGGAATTGTCTATGATTTTTAATAGAGATTTCTTCTAAGAGTACAAAACAAGAGGTGGTGTTTTAATGAGTGAGATCTGCCAACTGTCTGATTTAAGGGAAACTTTGCAGAGTCTCTAATACATTATTCAGTGCTGGTTTCAAAATATCATTACATACAGTTCTTGGTTTCAAGGGATGATTCTTTCTGCCTTGGTTTTCAAATGGCTGATAACTAGACTGCTGCCTTATTCATGTATGCTTGGCTAAATGATTGTACTTGTTCATATCAGGATGGAGATTTTTGAGAACTGTGATTGAACTCAGACTGATGTGTCTACTGAAATCATGGAAGATGAAAAGGTTAGGGCGATGTTCTTGTGTTGCATTGCAGACCAGCGGGGGGAGGGTCGGGAAGAAAACAAAACAAAAAAAAAAGCACCTTCCTGTGGTATGCTTGATATGTCTCAAATACAAGCAGTATAAGAACAGTGTTACTTTTTCAGACTGAAGACTGAGAGTTCAACTGAGAATGGAGTTCTGTTCCAGTAGAATGAACTTCTGTCTAAACATTCATTCCTTTGTCCAAAGCCTCCCAATTTTCCTGCCAGAAAGTTTTGACTGCAAACTTAATTTTGATTAACTCATCTATTGTGAACTTGTTTACAACCTTGGAATGGCACACCTGGAAATATAGAAGGCTTAAAAATAAAAGGATGTCTGAGAAAAGCGCATTGCTTCTTATCAAGTCAAGGCTTTGATACTTTTTGTTAAGAGTTCTCAGCCTCCCTTCCCCAGTGCTAGTGGGCTGGGGATGGAACTCAGAAGTGACCCATGATCTTTTCTCTCTGTTCTTCTTTTTCCACATTTTTGCAAATCTACCAAATACTGTTTGTATGTAACTTCTATCACCATAAAGAATGCTCTAAATAAGCACAGGGCAGAACGTCCTCCACTGTCCAGCTGCTGTTCTGGAATGCTTCACAGCAGCTGAGTTATGAAGAGTTCTAAAGAGGGATAATGAAGGACCTTTCCAGGTATTTCTAAAGTGCTTTTCCCAAGATAGCATGAAGGTACTTGTTTAAAAACGGCTGGGTGTGGGAAGCTAATGTGAAGTGGATGGGAAAGGACTCAGCTCCTGTTATATGAGGATGGATGTTACAGCAGATGTTGTTCTGCTGAATGCAGCTTAGTTTGATTCTTTTCTAGAAGCTAGTGAGCAAGGGGGTGCACAGATAGGAGCAGTGTAATCAGTATGATGGGTCAGTAAAATGCTCTTTACTTCAGTGTTATATGTTTATATCACTAGAGTAGGATTTCTTTTGTCAGAGTGGTAGAACAGTTCCATAGAGGTGGCCCTAAAACTGGAAGCCAGGCCAATGTGTAAGGGAAAGAGGAAAAGTTGCTTTCTGAAAATATGTTCTGGATTAGTTCTGCATAACTTAATGCAAAACTGCTGTAAGCAACCTTATTTTCTGATACACTTTTTTTCCATATTAGCTCTCAAGAAATAGTCTTTCTGAACTGTGGAGTAGGTTCTTTTCTTCTGCATAAGTCATCTGGAATGCCATTGCTCAGCAATTCTTATTTCTACCAAGCATCTCTGCTATTTGCAATGGGCAGTAAAATAATTGGTTTTGCTTCATCAATCACATCTTTGCTTTTTAACCAGCTTTTTGATACTGTTGGTGGGGGGGGGGGGGGGGGGGAGAGGGAGCAGGGGCAATGATGTAGATGAGAATGTAGTTATATCAGAGCTAGCTGGAGGAAAGGCTATGTTTATTATAAAAAGTTGTTTTTAAAATTGACTTTCTAAATTAACAAGTTCTCAAATCAAAGGGCAGAGATGTCAGGGCAATACAGTGTTGCTGTAGTTTAATAGTTGACATGAAAATACAAATGTTTCAGTGCCTATTTTAAGTTACTTTGTAATCTTCTATGGTCTCTTTACTGTTGGATATTGTCTCTGCAAACACTGGTGCGGAGCTGCTGTACTTCAGAATGAATCATGAAGGTGGAAGTGTTGTCAGAGGATTATGGAGTTGAAAAACAAATGCTCTTTGAGGAAATGTCTCTAGGAGTTGGGAGAAACATAACTTTCATAATGTCAGGAAGGCTTTACAAAGAAATTCTTAAAATAGCCATCTTTCAGATGTAGACTAAAACTTCAGTATCTACTTGATTCTGGTTTTATGTTTTTTTTTTCCTGTGAAAAATTGGATTTGTCCAGTCTCTAAAACAATACTTTTTTCCTTGTATTTCTTAAAGCTATAGGAAATCACTGTAAGAATATTATGTATGTGGAAATCAAATGTATGACTTTTGTCCTTGAGGAACAGGACTACTTCTTATCTGAGCTAATTCTATACACCTTTAAACAAAATTTAACAGCTAGCCATCTAAATCTACTGATATGCAATAGGTGAAAAGTGCTTCTTACCCAGACATGTCCATGCAGGCTTCATGTGACCTGTCACAGCTTGTGCTGTGGTCCCCTCCTCACCCCATCCAGCACTTCTCACGCCTCATTCACATCATCTTTTTTTGACAGTATGTACATCCTTGAACAACTTCTTTCAAGGAAGAAGTATTGAAGGAGCAAAATGTCATCAGAAATCTGATGAACACCTCAAGGGCTCACTAAGAATTGCAACTGAGTACAGCTGAGTGACCAAAAGGGGTGGAGCCTGCATCCACTTCTCACCCTCATTTAAGGGTTAGCAGCCGAGGGATTAGCATCACTCTGGATAGTGATTGTATTCCTCTTGAGTTGTCATTGGAAGGGACAAGCTCATTTTCCTTTATCTGCTATTGCTCCATGGTGTTTGTATCTTGATAGAAGGTACTGTCATTGCCTCCTTTTGCTATACAGAAATATATATATAAGAAGTTTTGCAACTGTATGATTAATTATATTTTTTATATGCTTCACTTAATACAGCCTAGACCAGCCAAAAGGTTGTCCACTTATGCACTTGTGGAAATGAAACACTCACAAAACAACAAAAATCCAACATTTAATGAATCCCAGACTATTCCCTCTTTGCGGCAAGTTTAGGTAAATATTTGCTTTCCAGTAGCACAACTAGAGTGTTCAACAGTACTCCTACATACAGTTGTTGTCTGCCTATAGCCCCTCACTGATGTTTCAGCTGCAAACCTTTTTCGAAGTGGGTAAGGAACTGATTAACAGTGCAGGTTTATAGAGACAAACTCAAGTCAATTAAGCCCCAGGAGGGTCCATCAATTAGTGTCAGTCAGGAAACTCTTTTCCCACTTAAATTAACATCATGAAAGATAGTACTCATTCAAGGTTAAAGAAACAATTGTTATATGTTTTGTGATTAAGAAAAAAAAAAAACAATAAGCATTTCAGTGGTTACAAGATTCTTCCAAACAAGCATGAGTAATTTTGTCATTCCACCAGCTTTCTAATTTCTGTCTCTTTCCTGCTGGCTGATACAATGATAAATACAGGCTTTTGGACTGGGAAATGTATGGAGAAGGAATTGTTTTATTCTGGTGCAACAAGTCCAGCTAAGTGTTTTGATGGTAAGTTTTGAATCACTGGATGTACTGTGAGACCCATCAAACTGGTTATCTCCTGTAAATCATCCTCGATAGAGGAAATTGTTTAAAATACAATTAAAACAGGAGGATTGATTTGTCACCTTATCATGCCTCAATCAGGTGAAACCCTGCAAATGATGTATGAAATCAGTTGCATAGTGAAGAGGTGAGAAGCACTGAGCAATAACTTCTCAAAATTTTTGAAAATGAATATTCCATTTCCAAAAGTTAATGTTTATCTTAACTCTCATTGCTCACTTTTGGAAGATAGAATGTGTAAGGAAGATGTTATAATTGGAACGATCATTGCCACAAAGTGGGTGTGTGGAGGATCCTTTTTAGCTTTATCTTCTCCCATGAGTTCCCTCTCATGGGCATGGGAAATTCCTGAGTTACTCCAAATATTGCTGATCATCACCTAGTAGCCTGTAGACTTAGAGAGCTTGGCCCATCAGTGGTACTTCTGTGTACAAAACTTTGCTTTACTCAGAATTTTTTTTTGTTACAAAGCTAGCTTTGAAGGCATAAATCATTGTATTCTGATTACTGAGGCTATGAGTATACCCTTTTCTTAAGGCAGATAATGTTTTCCATTTCTTGGGGGACACTTCATTTTTGGAGTATTCATTTTATTGAACTGTTGCACTGAAAGTGTTTCTTATGTATATTTCATTCCATGCTGTGGCTAAGATGCATATTAGTAAGCACATTGCTATTGATTTTACATTGTCTTCCTTTCCATGTGCATATGAAGATGAAATTTGTTTCCAGTCTGTCCCTTACTGTGATCAGTTCGACTTCAGTGGTTTGTGAAAACTGACTGTACTTTTGATGCATGAGGGAAAGAAAGATTTTTATTATGGAATCATTCATGACTTGGGTGAGTTGCAGAGTCCCAGAAACTCTTAGGGGCTGGTGATTTGCTACAAAAAGAAATAGCTAGGTTTTGGATATGTGAGTTAGACTGAATAGGGAAATGGTAGCGCAGAACAGAGTTGCCCTGTGGTGGCTTCTGGGAAAGGTTAGGTGATGCCTAGTAGCCCAAAAAGCCACCCAAGCTCAGGTGTTTTACACAAAAGCCTTTGATCTAATGTTTGTCATCTCTGGTCCTTAGTGCCTGCAGCCATGTAAATGTGGTATTCATGCAATGCTCCTGACAATGTTAACATGTGTAGTGTTTTCCGCACATCTGTTCCACTATAAAAGTTAAGAATTACACAGCTACCATGACAATTTTTTTTAATTAGCTGTTTCTTCATCACTGTATTTAATTACACTTTGCTACAGGATGTGTTTACATCTTGTAACCTCTGAATGAGAGAATACGTGAGCTTTAACACAGCATAGATACGTGTAAAATGGCATGAAGTTTCACATTGAAGTGCATATTTTATACATCGCAAAGTGAGATCTGAAGAAACACTGAAGAACTTTTGATGCAAAATGTCAAAGCACCGTGCGGCTGACGTGCAGCATATATTTGTCTAGAAAGACTTTCAAGAAATCATACTAATAGGAGACTATCATTACCTAGTATACCAAGTCACTTATTAATTTACTGCCAGGTAAAAATTCATATTAGAGTTTATAACTCATATTTCCTTCATTTCTTCAAGCAATGTTTGTCACAACAGCATGATGGATGATGGTCCTTTAGCTTTTTTTATTACACAAACCAAAACAGTTTTTCCACAGCTTTAAATTCAGACTGTAATGGTTAGTGACAGTCTGGTAGGTATTATCTCAATAAGGGAGTGGATAATCCTCTCTGTATGGTACCAAACATTCAATATAATATGAAAATTCCTCCTCCTAAGATGCACAGGAGAGAATCTATTGTCTTCTAGAGAATGTGAATTACTCTTCTTGCTCCAGTGTGACTTGGAGATCTGTGAGTAAGTAATGCAGCCAAAAACATGGCATGTGTGCACAGGAATCTGACAGAGTAACTTGGCATGCCAATGAGTTATGTCAAGCAGGTATTCCCTTTATTACACCACTGGGTGCGTGAGGATTGCTCACCAAGCATGCACACCAAGGAAAGCAGTGACTATACATTTACAGACATTCCATATACATATTCATTACTTTTCCAGGAAATTGATTACAAATGCATTAGATGTTCCCACCTTCTGAGCATGTATCCTAGAATGTGGGTATGGTCTTTGGGCACATCTGACGATATATGGGATCACACCCCCACACAATGAGTTGCAAACAGCACCTCTACTTGCCTTCACTTATCTTCTTTCCTAAAGTTACCTGTTTGCTCAAGCTATGCTTCATAGCTTGAGCAAGTCTATACAAGTCTCCTTGATTCACAATGATCCAAGTACATTCAACTATTTTTACCCATATTTCAGGGAGAATGTGAAAGTGACTTCTTGCATCTTTTTCTTCTTGACTTTCTTTTTTTCAAGGCTTCTGAATGTTTAAGAATAATACTGGCCGTAATTTCAATCTATTTTTACTAACATTTTCTGTTCAGAGGTAGGAGGTATGACTTTTTTTTAAAGCACGAATAAAAACCCACACGGAATATTTTGCAGTTTGATACTTCCATTTTAAATAGTGTCTGCAGAGGAGATTTTGGGAATCTATGACCTTTCTAAGAGAGCTTCTGGGCAACACCCAGACATAGCACCTATTATGCAGGAGTCTGAAATACATTGGCTAACTGGGTTCAGTGGGCTTCTCCTTTTGCTTGTGACTTCAGATCTGTGGTGGTGTATCGGTGACAGTATTTACAGTTTAGTGAGCACAGGTGAAAAAAGTGAATGTGGAAAGTGTTAACTTCAAGATGTGCTTCCTGAAGCCAGTATTCAGTGTATCTTGAAAGTCTTATATTGAGGTGGCAGAAAAGGAAGGAAAAGCACTGCTGTAGAAGTGATTTCTCATCCCCAGAAGGCATTTTCACCTCCACTGACAGCTATTATTAGGCACAGTGTCTCTGAAGCTGCAGAAACAAGCAATCCTCTCGGCAGCCCTATTTGTCTGTAAAAGGTGTGTGGTCTCTGCTGTTTCCAAGCCCTAAGCACCAGTTTGGGAAGCTATGTTGTGGTGAATGTGTTCTCCTCACTCCCTTAGGGCCCGTTTCAGGGTATTCACATTGCAAGCAGTAGCTTGGCTCCCAGGCTCCCTAGTTAAGGAAATACACTTTGAAAATCTACTTGTAAGCAGGACAGGAATTCAAGTAATTTGGGAACTAAGATGTTTTCACAGAATCACAGAATTGTTGGTGTTGGAAGGGACATCTGGAGATGACCTAGTCCAACCCTCCTGCCAAAGCAGCTCCCTAGCCAAGGTTGCACTGGTAGGTGTCCAGGTGGGTCTTGAACATCTTCAGAGAAGGAGATTCCACCACCTCTCTGTGCAGCCTGTGCCAGTGCTCCATCACTGCACTGTGAAGAAGTTCCCACTCACATTTGTGCGCAACTTCCTCAGTTGTTTCACACAAATGAATGGCAACTACCCAATCCATTATTTTCCTGAATGGATCAGTGGGTGCATCCTTCCCTTGGTTTTTTCCCCTCTGTCTCTCTTATTAAAGTTATGGAAGTTGTTTTCTATTTAGCTGCTGATGGGTTGTAGAATTTTAGTTTTCAGTTGTAAGTGTTCTTCATGAGGGGACACATGTTCTGTAAGTGACTTCCAGAAATTACCGGCAGTTACAGGCATTTGGGTGACTTCCTCTGAGATAATTAATTCAATGACTAGTGTTAAACATCTGTGATGTGCCTAGCTACTATCAAAAGTGATTACATTTTGGATGATACTGTTGCTATTTTCTACCCGTAGTGAATGAAACACTAAACTTAGGAAATTATCTTACTATGATGTCCACCTTCTCCTCTCCCTATTTCTCATCTTAGATGGCAACCGTTTGCATTTCACCAATGGAAGTCACCAGATGAAAGGAGTGGTAGGAAATGAGCTTTTTATGTTCAGCTGGAAAGCAGAGTGGATTTTGCATCCTATATGAAGCAAGTTTTCTTGCGCACGTCTGCTCAGGAGGGAAATTGTGCTCAGTGTGATGTTTCAATGAACTAGTGGCTGTTCTGAGGGGATTCTGAAAAGAGGCGATAGCACTTTTACTTAAGGTAACTGCTTGAGATGTAGCAGAAGGTGTATGAGTCTGCCTAAAGTGGTGAAATTATCTTAGAGCAGAAATGTGGCCTATCATCTGAATGGAAGCATGTAGGCCTGGGCTTTGGTCTGGAATGCTGCTGGGGAGTAGGTTTTATTTTCAATAAATTTTCATATTATTGAACATAGGAAAAAAAAAAACTGGAAAGATAGTACCAGTAGGGTGGAAGTTTTAATTGAAACTTTTGATAGTGTAGATTTGGTCATGTTTATATTGGACATAGCTGTTCCATAATTCTTATGGAACAGGTACTAACAAAGTAGGAAAGTTGTATTTTCAGAAAGCTTTTTCCAATTTTCCACTTTTTTGTTTGTAAATGTCTCAAAATGAAACAAGCAAATAACAACAGAAAGCCCTCAAAGCCAGCCTTTGTTGCAATGATATTTCAGTGAAGCTCAGTTTATTTGCTAAAATATTTTGAATCAGAACTTACAGGTTTCAGTGATTATTTTTCACTGCTGAAGAGTTAATATCTACACTACTTCAGTTCTGCACCGAATCTTCTTCTGTAATCAATTTCCTATTAGAGATCAACTTCTAATGCCATTCCTGTGATACACTAGTTTAAAACAAAGATCATACTTAAACCATCTGAAATAATCAAACTGTTGAGCTCCTGCATTGAACAAGATCTGTATTTAAAGCTGCAGCACATCTTGTTCTACTCTCACATTATGTACACTTCTCTGATTCGAAAACCAAAGTAGAGTGGCAAATAAATCTGCTGCAGACAGCAGTAGCTTGTTTCAGAACTACAATTTGTTTCAGAAAGCTTAATTTCTCTTCTGCAAAAATAGTGGATGATCCTCTGAGGCTTCAGCATCCCTCAATTTTTCTTACTGTCCTCTAAAAACAAGGCAGTTGTTGCAGTACAGTGAGCCAACAGCTATAACGTGAAACATCTGTGCCTTGGCATGGAGCTGTACACATGCATGGGTTGACCTGCTCAAGAGAACCAGAAGTCAAGAACTCATTTTGATCTGGGTGGTGGTGAAAGGCAAGTGCACTGGAAAAACAAATTAGAATGAATTAAGAACAGTGTTTATAAGCACCTGTTTCACTGGCTGCTTCACTTGTTTCTTCGTCTCTTGCTTTCCTTTGTGCTGTTTGTTTTGCCTAGTGGTGTTGGCGCTGTGCAGAATTCTGATGAGGGAGCCTAAAACCACTGTCAAGGCTGTTTTCCAGCATGTGGAAGAGAACATCTGTCAGTATTCAACTTGCTGTGCCTAGTTACCTGTGGCAACACTTCCTCCTTTCACAGCTGAGTGTGGTGGGCGAACGTAGGATGAAATCCAGGACTATCACAAACCAGCACTGCTGTTCTGGCATTCATCAGTGTTGTGAACATGGAACACTGACAGTCTAGCATGGGTAACAGAAGTTCAGGCAGGTCAGCATTAGGCTTAGTTGGGGTGGACTAGTGGCAATGCTTTGAGTTCTCAAGCAGGAGGATGTGATGAAATGTATGGTGAGTCATTTCTAGTGAGTGCAATGCATTTGTGGTGTAGATCTTTAATAAATCCTGTACTCCTGAGGTTTTTTTGAGTTTGCCAAGATGTACAAATCCGTTTTATAGCAGGCAGGCGGTAGGTTGGATGCTCCTTGGTGGTGATGAGCACAGAGTAGATTTGTATATGGTGGAGAGCAAAGGATAGATGTCTGGGCAGGTGGCAACCAAAGATCTCAGATAAACCTAAAGAATCCTTGCCTTTCAAAAGGGCAGAAACATTTATCACTCCTACTTGTAGCTGTATAGCAAAGGACCTCTCTGGAGTCAACCAACACAAATCTTTCTGGTTGCTGTAAGAGCACGTTCACCACCTGCTACATCTTAATAGATTATCTTCTGTCTGTAGGCAAACATGCTTTGTGCCATGGGTTTACTCCAGGTTATCTGTAAATGTCTGAAGTGTTGAAATTAACAGAAGGCTTCCTCTGTACGTGAGAAACTTCTTACAGGTTAGTCCAGATTAGTGGGGTAAGGGAAAATGTACAGTGGGAGGCTTCACTGACAGGGGAGTTCAGCACCAGGATGTCTCCAGCATTTTGGAAACATGTAGTTAGTTAGGCATATATAGCTGTTCCTGAGGCAAATTAATATGACAGTACTCAAGTTAGAAAATCTCTACTTTAAAGTGAGGAAGTAAGGTACTGCTACGATAACTTGAACAAGTCAGTCAGTGGGTAACACAGGTGGGAAAACTATGGTTTGAGAGCTGTTTTAGACAATAATGTTTCCTTAAAGAGGATAAATTACACTTAATTCTGCATCTCCTTCTGTCTATGCTAGTTTCAGTCTATGCAATGGCACTGTGCAGGAGGACAGAGTAGCAAGAAATATTCCATAATCTTCTTAAAAGCAAGCGAAGAGCTGGTTCTGATAAGTGCATTTCTTCCGCTTTTGTGAAATCCAGTGTGATCGTATGTGCCTTCTGTATAAAGTAACTTCAATGTGTTTCTTTCTCTTTCTTTCCTATAAAGGACAAATTGTCATTCCTATCGAGTGCTCATGCCTGAGCTACAGAAGGCATTTGACATTGCTGGACTTTAAAGCTCTTTTTGAGGAGTATCACAACCTGGCCTTGAGAGATCTGCAGTTTTGGAGGTGAGAAAGGCAACCACATAGAATGCTTTTAAGAATGGCTTTGAGGATATGAAAAACTAATAACAAGCACATCCACCTCCCTGGAAGGTGGATGTGGGGGAAGAATAGCTGTCAGCAGACTTCTCTTTTTCCTGTTTCACAGAGAATGTTTCATTAAGACTATTGTTTATAACAAAATTGGCAAAAAAAGTAACCTGGAAACCTGCTGAAGTTTGCTGGTCCTTGAATAAATGATTGACTTCTCAGGAGAAGGGTATTTGAATACTGTGGAGAGATCTTCATCCAAGCATCCAGGATATAGATGGAGAGGAAGGAAAGGGCTGATTTGTAAATAGATTTTAAATATCATTGACACTTATCTCTTACTGTAGAGTATATCTGCATAAAGTTAGCAGAAGAGGTGAGTAATACCACTTTGTACTCACTGCTGAGTGAGAGAAGTAGGTGCGTCTCTATTACAAGTGCAGATTTTCAAGGTTTTCTTCTCTGCATCAGACCTCTGCGCCCCTTCTTGGTTTGCAGTTCAAGGCTATGCTAGTGGGGGGAGTATATTCATCTTTCCTAACGGGTTTGCATAGATCCATAAGTCTTAGTGGGAGTTTTAAATGGTCTTTGAAGGGAAAATATCCCTTTAATGTTGTATTGTAGCTTTCAGTCTCAGTACACAGCAGGATCTGTGCCTGTATGTGTATACAGTGCCTGAGGGGCATGGCTTTGAAACACTTTATTACTTGGACAAAAAAAAAAGGTTGTGACCTGTCTTGCTGCTTTGTATTAGAATTGTAATATCTGTGAAGAAGTGAAGGAAAGCACTGCTCACGTTTTACTTCAGAAGTTTGTTCTCATTAAAATTGAAAAATGCCGTAATGACCAATCACTGGTTCATGGGGAAACTGATGGGAGAAAGTGCTTAGGAAAATAACTTACACTGTTGTTCTGTGTAATCAGAGTCTGATGGGCTTCAAGAAAACACATCTCAATCAAGTTTAATATCTCAGCCCAATCTTTTTAGCATGAAATTAGAAAAGTTTCATCTAATCTGTTCTATTTTGTTTCTGTTATTAGTTCACTCATGTTGGTCCTCATGCTTGAAGTCAAAGCATGTGGAAGAGCGCAAGTGGGATTAACTCCTTTCATGCTGTTCTTCCTATATCTCTATGAATCTAATTTATCTCAATATGCAAGATGTCAGCAAATTTTTCTTTTGATTAATGGGCAACTGTAATATCAACAATTGGTATCAGAAGTTTTATCTTCAGTTCTACAGTTAAGCAGTGTATTCATTGAATTAATATCTTTCTGGATCAAGTAATGTTACACAAAATCTGAGCCCATTGGAATGGGGAGAGATGCTCAGTTTTGTTTTTCAGTACTACAAATACAGAGGAAAGTTTCTGTAGATCTGTAACACTGATCAATTCAAACTTCATTGGTGTTTTATATTCTTAATTGCAAATGCTTTGAGATTTACAAAAATAACATTTTCTGTGAATCTTGTCTTCTGTTTTTTTTTTTTTCAGTTGCTTTGCAACTGGTTGATCTCCTGTTACTTGTGACTTTTTTCAAACTTGCAGTGTTTCAGATTTTTAAGAGGTACTTTGATTTTATCAGGTAGAGAGTAAAGATGAAATGAAGGAGAGGTAACAAAAAAAGGGCTGCATATTTTCTGCTTTACGTGGTTGTGAACAAGACTTGCCCTAAGCACCAGGAGCATTATTGCCATAGATCAGTGCACCACCCAGGTAATGTGCTCTTCAGCTGGGCTAACTTGCCCTCATGGTGATTTGATTGTCAGAAAAAGATATTCCACTACAGACTGTGATGTACTTAATGTTTCAGTTGCGGCTGGGACTGTGTTATCCTAGTAAATACTTTGTGTTCCAGAAGTCTGAAACACTATTTGGCTCAAACTGCTGCAGAAAGGCTGTTTCTTTATTATGACCATTACATTTTCCTCCTGCATGAGGTATAAGCAGTACTACTACTGCTCAGGATGGAAGTGAATTGGAGCTGATGATAAATGCAGTGTTCCCAGTAATTTGTAGCTAGCTTTGTCCCTGCTGGTCCAAAGAAGGAAGCTATGCAGTTGCTCAACCACAGTGACTGAAACTAATGAGGTAGCCAAAGCCCCTTATCTCAGCTGATAAATCCTCATCTCCTTATATCTGTCTTCAGTGTTGTCACTTTGGTGCTTGGCTCTGCTGCTAGGTTTTTTCAGAAGCAGGAGGTAACAACATCAGACTTGCTGAGCAGAGTAACTACATGCAGCATTTAAAGCAAAACAACCTTCACAGAAATGTCTCCAACTTAAAATAACTGTTCCCAGTCCTCTAGCAAAATGCTGCTCTATTGTCAGCTTACTACTGTGGGACCACTCAGGCAATTGTATTTGTGAAAATGTGCGTCTTTTGCTCAAAGCACTTCATACCTTAGTCCTATAAAGCACTATTCTATTCTACTACCCCAGATGAAAATACAAAACAGAACAAAGTCTAGAAAAGGCCTCCTCCTGTGGGAGACCTCCAGAAATATCTTATTTTTATCAATTCAGAAGTAATAGCTTGAAGTGATATTTTAAAACTAGAAGTTTGTATGCTTCATAATTTTGTTTAGGCTCTACATCCCAAGTCTGCTTATGAAACTTAAGAGAATTTATTTTCTAGATGTATCTGACGTCTTGCCTTACTGAAGCAAGTCTGCAACTTTGCACATCTTTATCAGTGTCAAAAATACCTGTTTTTGTTGACTGGCCTAATTTATTTTCAAGAGATTCATGTAGTCTATCTTCACAATTTTTTTTTGTCAGTTTTACATATTGTTCTAATATATGTACAACTGTTAAAATCTGACTGATCTTTAAATCTTTGGACTCTCCTTCCACCTTCTTTGCTATGAATTGGTGCTGTTGCCCTTGCCAGTTCCCCTAGGATTTCTCCGTCCTCAGAGTTCTCAGAGATAATTGTTAATGGTTCTTAGATGGCTTAAGTTAATTCCTTGAGTACTTGAAAGTGTCCCTAAAACTTGACTGCATTCAGCTTGAATACTCTTCATCCTGTCCTTTTCTCATTCCTGCCCTACACTTTTATCTCCTAGATAAAATTAATTGTTTAAGTATCTGACTGTAATTAACCTGCTTAGTGAAAACTGAATTCAGAAAATCTTTGGGTACTTGTGCTATTCTGCAATTCTGTTATTTGTTTGACTAAAACAAGTGAACTTGATGGTTCTTCATCATCTGTTATGGAAAATGCATTTATAGACTTTCTTGTTAATATTAACATCTAGTTATAACTTGCTTTCTGTTATAGCCTTTTCAGTTCAATTCCTACATACTTGTGCTATTCTTCTACACTTGTTCTTAATTATATTTCCACTTTCAGTGCAATTCACTATAAAAACAGTTTCCTTTTGATTATCTGAATTGTTAGAGGTCCTGAATCTCTAACTCTGTTCTATCTGCATCAGGGTTATTTTTTATTGAGTTCTTAATTGTCTGTACTCTATCAACTCTCCTGCACTTTTCTTTAGAGTGTATTTTATAATCTCCAGGGACTATCTTGACTATTCTTCCAAAATTGCTGACATGCCCATTTTTCACTGTCAGCTTTCCTTATGTTTCCTTTACAATTATGAATCCAACTGTTTTTTGAATGTTTACATCTTTGGATTTTACTTATTTCTAGGGGGTACCAATTATAGGTGTGCAGGAATAATTGTGTGATTCAAGACTACTTTGACAGGCAAATCCATCTGAAGTCTGGGCATATATACCAGTTGGGGAAAAAAGTTGAACCAGTTGTGTAATCTCAAGTTGGTTATTTAGTCTGCATCTACTATGCATATGTGTGGGTTACATGCAGGTACTGCCCAGTTATGCCTGACCCACTTCTCCTTGCTGTGGCTTTTCCTCTCTCCATCCCCCCACATCACTCTCCCCACCTTGGATGCCTCAGCAAGCCAAGCCAGAGCTATTTTCAATAACTGCAGCTATGCCACTAAATTGTAACTTTCATTTTATGTTGGGAAACTATTCTGAGAGATGCCTAATGATCCTAGGAGAAGGATCTCCCAGCACAGCATAATCTAATGGATATTTAGAGTGGCAATCTAGCAGGGACAACAAATGAAGTCGTGTTCCCTGTATCTGCATTTCACACAGCTATCAAAGTCAGCTTATTCTGTAGGCTTAGCTGGCTCTTCCTCCTCAAAATCACTTCCAGAGACTCCTTGCTGCAGCTGTTTGCCAGTTAGCCTCTGCTTATGTTGTGGGTAGCTATGGCTTTGAAGAAGACAGTACTTTTTGTTCTATCTATGGAACAAACTGCCCTGTTTCTGTTGCTCTCAGGGGAGGGTGTTAGGCTCCCCTGACCTGTTTGGCTTTCTTCTATTCACAACTGCACCAAACCTGCCAGGGTGTAAGCCCAACCTGCCAGGCCATTCAACATACTAATGCAGGGCATCTGCATCCCTACTGATACCTGGTTGAAGGTGTCTGGTGACATCCTTGCTTCAAAGGCATAAGACAGAGTCATTACTTTTTCTCCATCCAGAATTTAAAAGTCAACAAAATGTCTTGTTTTGCACTGAGCTGTGCAAGATGCTGGAAGGAAGAGAAGCTCCTTTGAGCCATCATCTCACAGTCTGCGTGTTTCTTCATGGGAATAACTGAAGACCCTGAAGTAGAGACTGAGTTACTCCTTTAATTTGGTTGTATTGGGCTATTACCCTCTTCGGAGTCTCATGGAAGAGGCAGTTGTAGATAAAAACAGCTTTCTCATGATTTTATTTTTCTCCCTAGAAAAACCCATCTCACTCCAGGCCATTTTCATGTGCATGACCTGAGAGACAGTCCAAGTGGCACATAGTGAACTTTGTTATTAGCATACATGGGAAAAATCCCAGTGCAAGAGAGTTGGATTTGTTTTTGTAATTGGAATACATGCATATCTATCCATTAGGGAAGAACTGATCCAGATGGATTGAGAAGGGGAATTTCTTGTAAATTGCAAATGAAAATGTTTTAGACTCTACAGATTTGGCACAGAAATAGGAGCAGTGGGGGAAAAGCAGTTTATTTACCCTTTGAAGTGAGGAGAAAGCATGTTCCCAAACTAGGGATCATACATCTAGTCATATTGTCTTCCATGTTACATTATAGATTCATTTCTGTTCTTTTAAAACCATCCCTCCATTGTCTATTAGATCAGCTTCCCAACCGGGTCACTGATAGGTTAAATTTGTAGTTGTAATCACTTGATGTTAAAACAGTTTTTTTTCTTGAACTTGCATGGCAAAGAGCCACATCTTTCAGCATGCTACTATTAGTAGGCAAGGAACTATAATTTGCAGATTGGAAAACAAAGTGGGGGAGATGTTTAATGTTTGCCATTAGTTTTTAATTAAGAAATGAATACGATCAGCCAAAAAGACCTTTAATTCTGTATCTGCACTAAATACTGATACAGAAATTCTTTTTTTTTTTTAAGATTGTGAGCCATGTCTCTTTCTCACTGCTGTCAAACAGGCAGTCCTGGAAGCACTAATGCACCTGAATGACTTTACTTAGGTGAGTGTTTTATATTGATTGGGATTGGCACTGGGTTAAATTGGAGGCTCTGGAGCACTCAGTCAGGAGTTCTTAGGAACAGAAAAAATATATTGCATTCAGTTTGTTCTTTTTGCAAATTGATGTAGTGGAACTACATTTCATATCACCTTTCTGAAACTACATGCTATTTTTCCAAAGCATAGTCAGTTCTGAGATGTAGTATAACACAGTTCAGTATTCTGATTTTTTTTTTGGGGGGGGGGGCAGGAGGAGCAGATTTCTTGTGTTGAAAAATATCACTTTTTTTAAACATGTATCTTTACATGATGGGAAGCATACAGAATGAGAAACTTATGAAATAATACTGGACTTGCTTGGAGGCCTCTTTGGCCAAACCAAATCAAACTAAATCTATTCAGCCTTTTTCTGATTTTCCAATTTTCAGTTATTTCTTTGTAATAGAAATCAAATTGCATGTAGTCACAATAGTTGAGAGAACTGATAGTTTCTCAGTAGTATTGTTTCTCATTTTCTAAACAACTGGAACTATATAACGTAGGTTTTGGAGTAGATGAGAGAACTATCTACTTGTGCAGCAGATGAGTTTCCAAAGGAGGCTTTCTAACATAGGTGGTAATTGTCATTATAGGTGACAGTGTAGTGACAAATAGAGCCACTTAAACCTGGCTGTTGGTATTTTTAGCATGTTTAAATTATTCAGATCTAGTTACTTCTAACTTTAACCTGCTGCCATGGCAATAGAACTATATATTAATAGACTCAAGCATGTGGCTGACTAATCTGCTAAACCTACCTAGCAGTGAACAGGTTTGTGTTCAGCCAGTTCCCTCCATGCAGTGAGAACTGGGATGGAAACATCCAGACCTGTTCAACCAACCACGGTGCTGCTTCAGCATAAGTGTGCATTTCTGAAAACTGGATAACAACTAATTTCATCTAATATATATGTCCTGACTTCACTGTGTATTAAAGAAATAAATTCTCTACTTTCTCACAATGTAAGTAAAACAGTTATTAAAGCTCTTCATCTAAGTGGGAATTTACATGTTCAGGATTAAAATGTAAGATGAAACATAAGGTCCGGAGCTCTGTGTTCTGAGTTTCTTGGGCTATAGCTTCTAAGTAGAAGAGGAAATTTCTTTTTCTCTGTTTAGTTGCTCCTTGCAGTGCAGAAGCTTTTCCTTCAGCACAAGGACTAAAAACAGATCTGTTATAAAGAGTAAGTGATAGAAAATCAGTCCGCCTCTTGATAAGTATAATTTCAATACACTTTTTATCATCTCAAATTTAATATTCTTGATTAATATAATCAAATAGTATTTTCTTGATTAGATGCTACAAGAAACCTGTCCTAGACTTTGAGAGGCTCATTTAGTGTTGTTTTCAATTGGGCAATGATATGTTTGTAAGAGGTAACTTCTTTGGTAATCATTGTGTTTCAGGACCAGCAATTAAACACTTTGATACTTAGAAATGCAATTTCCTGTATTTCATTCAGCAAGCTTACGGAGACAGTTGCAATGAGTCTTGACTTTCCTCAGTTTGAGGCAGAACAGGGAACACTCTTCTACTTTACCTTCATGGACACCCATGACTTAAATTATTATATGCCTTTTTAAACAACTCCTGAGACTACTACCTGTGTGGAAGAAATTAATCCTATCATTGACCTTGCATAGTTTTGGAACAGAGATCTGGAGATACGATATGCAGTGCTGGCTCTTCATCCCCGATTTATTTTCACAGCCTTCTGAAATAATTATTGCAAGCACATTTATATGTAACATAACTTTTCATTAAATAAGTGTCTGTCCTCATGGCTATTTCCATTTCCATTACAATATCTGTAAGAATAATTTTTGGTATAGCCCCAATTATCATTAATGAAGCAAATAGTTGTCTTTGTCAGAAGCTTACCATGCACTAAATCCAAATCAAGATTCCTAGCAATGAAAACCTGAGAAAACAGCTAAATCTAGCAACATCTTTCAATTATAGAAAATCCCTAATTTTATTTAAAAATAATTCCCCAAATTAAACCACAAGTCAATTGAAGTCAAGAGATTAATAATAAATCTACAGAAGATTTGACCCGGAAATTTCAGATCATTAGTTGGAAATTATTTATGCTGCACACTATTTTAACCTTTCTTCCCTTCCATCAAAACTAGCCCTCCTGAAGGAGCAATCCATGGTCTTAAGGAAAATATAAAAATCTTCCAACAATTTATCTAGTCTTATAAAAGCTTCTTATTCACATTACTTAATAAAAGCATTTGTCGAGTGAGTGGAACTAAAATCTTCCTTCCAAAATATGTGAATAATAATTAATGAGTGCAGAACAAAAGTGTTAGTTTAAAAGGCTTTTGGAACCTTTCCAGTAGCAATCAATATTTATATACTCCTTAGCTTTGTAAGGCACTAAGCAATCACATTACTTAAAACTGTCCAGGATAGGTAAAATAAGGACAACATGAATCTAGACAGATAAAAACTTTTAGGGCTCATTTCTACTCTACCCTACTGCCTTCATTCCAGTGAGCTTTCCTGTCAGCTGTGGTCTTGAAATTGGACTAATGGGACTATAGTACTGTTTGCTTTAATTGGACTTTCACACCAGCACGGATAAAAGTTTATCAATTGAGGCATTAGCTGGTATTTGTGGCTTCCCTGTGAATTGATTTCTTGCAGACCACAGTCAGATCTGGTTGTGCTGGGAAATGTCAAGATAGCTCTCATATTAAGACATTTCTCTTCCCTTGTTTGTTCCAGTGACTAGCTGCATGATTTTCTGACAACTTCTACCTCTTAACTACATATTCATACGTTCAAACAGTGAGCTCTACATCTCAGATGAGAATCTGAAGACAGGAATAAGCATATTCCCCTCTGCCTGGCTGAGAGTTGAGGTGAGCTAGGCGATCATGAGCCCTGTGTAAAGCAACCCAAGGGCTTTAAGGAATGCGAACACTTGTTTTGCCACATCATGTTAAAGAACCCTTTAAGTACATGATAACAACAGAAGACAATCATGATGATGAGTTACAGCCATAAGTGGCAGGTATGACCAAATGGTTTTTTCCCCTTCTTCACTTTCCTGGCCAGCATTTTTAGCTGCTGAAGGGAGAGTGTACCTTGTGTTTCAGGACTTCTAAGGAACTGTTCAGTAAATCACAATTTCTCTTCCACCTGCCTCTGAGCTTTGTATAACAAACAGATTTATTGATAATGTTAATTATAACCACAATATAGCTTTTGTAACCATTGAGCAGTGCATGCGTGAGTGTCTGGGGTTTGTGGTGGGAACTGTAACTCTGAAGATCACCTAGGAAAGTAATGGAACGTGTGTTTCATGGTTTGTTCCCAAACTCTGATATGTGAGTTGAGAATTCTGAAATTTCTTGAGAAAAATAATTTTAAGAGTTCTTTATGGCACAGTATCGACACTATTTTCTATGCCAGTGACAGTGGTAACTTTCAATTAAAAACTATTTAACCTTGGGCATGAACTGTCCAGAGAAATTGGCCGTGCTTTTATTTTTTCTGGCAGATGCAAACCCACTGGCTTATGTTCTCAGTGACCATTTGCTCTGCTGTTTCTAAATGGCCACAGACCAATAAAGGGATGACCTTTAATTTTTCCTTCTGCAGTCTTGTTTCTGTAGGATTTTTCTTTCAACCTTCATCTTCTGACAGTGATGCTGAATGTAGATGAGCTAGTGCTTCACTCCTCTCTGGATGATTATTTTCAGATAATTAACTGAAGTCCCAAATGCATATTCTAGACTTCTTTGGATGTTTTGTGCTGTGGATCTGTCCCTGATTTTGTTTCTGAGTAAAAAGAAACTCTCAGAAGTTGCGTTAGGTTTTGAATCAGTAACTTAGTTTCGTACATTAGAAAAAGCTATGCCCAAATAATGTAGATTCCTCCTATTCAAGCATCTGAAGATTGATGCAGTACATGTGTTTGTTGCTACTGCCACCAGTAATCATAGTAACTACAGGACCACCAGCAGACTCTGATTCCCTATGTAAAACACAAGTTAAAAAAGAAAATGCTAATTAATGCCTATGGAGTATTTACTTATATATGTCTCCAAAGACTGCAGTTTCATTTTGCTTTGCAGAGCTGGCTCTAACTATGAGAAGGAAGGGGAAATGTGCTCTTTATGGCCAAAAGTGCTTTTCTAAAGTGGATATTTAGTGATGCTCTTGACAGGAACTTATTCATCCAGAGAAAGTCAATAGGACAACCGCAACAGACCCAGCAGGATCCGTACACTCAATACTAATGGCAATGAGGTTTAGTTTGGAAAACCAAAAATCCAGAGAGTCTGTATAACATTAGTGATTTCTCACTCTTTAGTTCTGTATTTTGCACGTTTTCTTCTGCATTTGACTATATGAAGATTAATGTAAATAAAAGCATGAAGGGAGTAGTGTAAAGAATGTAGAAAAGGCTGACTTGTGTTAGTTACCATTGCGTTAGTTACCAAGAATACAGTGGATGGTTAAAGAGGCTCATTCATTAGAGAGTTCTGTATATTGAACGTGTTTCCATTTTCTTTAATGTATGAAATATAAGTTGAGATTTTTATTCAAATAATGGTCTTATCAACCATTTTTTAAGAAAAAAATGATTTTTGTTGATTTTCTTTTATTGCACTTTCCTTTCTTATTCATCTAGCGGCTTGGTTTACGTTTATCCCTTCTGGGTCTTGACATACACGAGTGACATTGAACGGCTAAGTTCTCCACTCTTTTTTTTTTTTTTTCAAACCATGTGCTTGCAGTGCTGGAGCTTTACTCTG
Source organism: Oreortyx pictus (assembly GCA_036925125.1). NCBI lineage: Eukaryota > Metazoa > Chordata > Aves > Galliformes > Odontophoridae > Oreortyx > Oreortyx pictus. Next base: position 31,496,005 of record JAUPFR010000009.1, read on the forward strand.
CATACACTGCTCACAGGTTTGAGAACATGGCCCCGAACATCAGCTGCCCTTGTGGCCTGCTGGTTGGCTGCAACATTTAAACGTTAGGAGAGTGCAAGGAAGTAAAAGGGTCAAAAATCAATTCTGCAGTCAAATGGCTCAGGGGACTTGATATCTCAGAAACTGGTAAACAACTCTTCCTGCAGTGGGGCTCGTGGAGAGTCCTGGAGCTTTATTGCTTAGAATAATTAAAGAAAAAACATTGACCACCTGTATATCTGTCTCACCTTTGCTCTGTTTGGTGTATTAATTCCTATAGCTTCTGTAAGAGGACACTAGAGCTGAGTTTTTGTCCCTTTTCACAGTATGGTAGAACTGCTCGTTGCAGCCCATTGGGATCTGCTTGACCCTTGCTGCACAGGGACTAATTAAATGTAACAAGCTGGTGCAAGGACAGCCAGACCTTAAATACCACAAATTCTATTCCCAGTGTCTCCACAAGCGTTTGAAGTGAAGTTGCAGACCAAGAGGGAGTTAAATGCTCATAACCTGGTGCCAGAGCTAAGGAAAAATGGGAAGAGGGAATAGAAAGGGAGAGGGAAATGGAGGGAAGGAGGCAGCTGAGCCAAGCGCACTGATAACGGGGAAGTGGTTTCCATAGCAACAACAGCGCTTTGGATGGTTTCAGACAAGGGTACAACTGGGTACAAAGTATCTGATTAAAATTTATTGGCGGGGGTATAAACTGTGCGAGACATAGCAGAACCAACCTGTGTGTGGGAGTGTGGGTGCTGGAGATGTGGGGTGATTTGGGTGACTTTTGTGTTGTCTGGGCCATCTTCTGTGCCAGCAGAGAAGAAAAGGTTTGGAAAGTGGCACGTGGGGGAAGATGGCGTGACCAGATTCTGAAGGCAGGAAAAGGAAATGCGTGACTCGGGTTCACATCTTAAGGAAAACTTAAAAGTGCTTCACATTGAGTTTTCTTGAAGAATGCCTTGATACAGAGAACTAGCTGAAATTGTTTAGAGGATAAGACAAACGTACTTATTTTCTTCTGAGATATACTGACTCTTAGCAATAGTTACTAGCTGGCCTCCTGTGCTTCTATTTCTGATATAAATCAAGGTGATAAGTAAACATCCTAGCAGCACACTCCTAAGCCAGATGTAATTGGAACTCTTTCCAGTAACATTAGGTCCAGTGGCAAAAGAGGTACTATTAATATTTAGACCTCTGCTTTCTCCCTATGTTTGCTGCTTGAAAATGTGCTATGTGGAAGCTGTCTTTTCATAAGACTTGAAATTTAAAGTCTCAGCTGGATTATCCTTAGTAGTTATGTATTTTGTATTTGAAAACTCTGGTTTTAAAGAGTAAGGTGCTCTAAATGTGAATGCTTTAACCACTATTTAGATGCCTATGAGTTCATTTTATATATTGAAGGTAAATGTCAGTTTCATAGCTCAGTACTTTGCTCTGTGCTTAAGTTTCGTTATCAGTAAAATGTCTGTACTGCACATCTGTCCCACAGGGATGTCACAAGATTATTTGTATAAGGATTTATTTATATAAGAAATATAAAATTGTTTGAGATTCCTGTATGGCTGTGCATGTGTGAAACGCTATGACAAGGAGAACTTCAGAACTTTGGATTTTTATCTGAAGTTCTGAGTCTTCGATGCTAGACTTGAAATCTTATGACAGTATCCTTTCATGCAGTGTTTCCCATCAGATTCACCTTCTGTGAGTGTTCTGTAGTGAATAGGAAATGTCTGCAATGAAATGTAACTCAGAGTCTAGCATTTCTTGGTTTACTTTTTGTTTTTAGATCTCTCAGATGTTGCAGTTCAGAATCAATGTGATGTATAGACAGAGAGCTCAGCTGACCTATGGAACATAAAATGTAAAGGTTTTCTGAGCACTCGGGTTCTCCAGGAGCAGTAGTATCATAGTAAAACTCATTTGGTCCTTTTAAGCATCTAGGATTTGATATGAAATGAAGGGGATATTGTAATGGAGTCATTGCTGTAGTGTAAAAGCACCCTAGTGCTCTGTAGGTGCTCAAAAATTTTAACTGAGCTTACTGCAACTTCCTAAATTCAAATGGTAATCAAAACCTAACAGAGTTCCAGTTAACTAGCATATCAGCAGCAGACTGGCTGGACTCTATTTTTCACTGTCTTGATGTTATTATACAGATAGGAGCATAAGAAACAGGAAATATTTACAGTTATTTGCTAACAGCAATTAGATGATAAAACCAACCCTGACACTGCAAATTTCCATACCATAATATCAGTCTGATATTCCTTAATAGGCTTTGATATGTTCCTTTTATACTGACTAAACTAGACAGTTTTAACAGTTTTTATATTTTCTGTTCTTGAGTGTAAGGCAGAGATGAGATTTTGCATTTCCATGAAGGTTGGAATTCCATTTCCTTCCAATTCTTACCTACTTGTGTTGTGTTTGAATACTGCCGCTGGACTTCTGGCAAAGGATAGATGTGTACAGTCCACTGCAAATGCTGACAGTGGTCTGAGTGTCACAGCACAGTGCCAGCGTAATGTTCTTCCCAAATTGCTGCTCAGAAGTTGTGACCCAACTCCCCTCTATATCTTCCAGTTATAATTCCTCTCCTGCCTTGAGTCACCACTGAACTCCAAATGAAGACGAGATGACTTTCATAAAGCTTTTAGTGTGACTGCTCGTTTTGTTGGAGTACTGTGTATGATAGATTGATGCAGCAGGATTAAGAAATAATTTATTATTATCTTCATCAATTTAAAGTCTCCATTTGATATAATGAATAGAGAGTTTATCGGAAAAGCTTTTATCCTTGGTCATTGACTTGAGTTCGCTTGGCCTGCCTTCTGGAGGAGATGCACTCTGGTAACTGGTTTGAGATGAAGAGAAGTGATACAGGTCAATTCTTGTTTGCATTTCTAACTAGGGAAAGTAGCCGGCAGAGCTGCTGTCTGACATATCTACTATTTATCTTCTGAGTAATAATTATTTCTTTTTTTTTCCTGAAGTGTTATGCCTTACTACACAACATAACTTATTGGGAATGCATCTGAGAAAAGAAGGTGGAAGATTTGTATTCAGTCACTGTCTTTACCTGACTTTCTAGGCTGTCTTCTAAATAACCATGGACAAATGAAATATTTGTTTTCTATCTATACAAAGAGAATAATACAAGAGCGTTTTCAAATAATTTTCTTTTTGAAGGTAATTTTTGAGGGCATGTCAGTAGGTGGATGTGGTACAGGGAACACATAATAAAAGATCATTTCTCTACATGTTTCATACGCAATTTTAAATAACAAAATCTACTGCCTCTAGAATGTGAAATAAATTAATCTTTTAACTTCAAATTTGGTAGTTTTTTATGAAGTGACATAAGATATCAGAAAATTAATATTAAAATTATAAATTATTGTTGCTTTTCTAACTCTTCATTACATGGAAAAGGTTTGTTTGTTTGTTTGTTTTTTGGGGTGGTCACCCAAATAAAATAGGAAGAAAGAACAATATTTGAAAAAATTTAAGTTAATCCATGATATATGTGTATAATCAGGTAAAAAAGTTCATTACAAGGAAGTAAATGATTCTCAGCATGAGTGTTGTTTACATCCTGCATTACTTAAGTTTCATTTTGGATATAGATCTCAAGATATTGGATGAAAAACTATGGATGTTTAAAATACACCTAAGGCATCCCAATAGATTTTTATTAAATTTGATTCTTGGATGAGATCTAAGATATGTATTTGAAATGTAATCTTTAACTCCACAAGTTCCATGCTTTAAAAATTGTAGTGGTATTTCTACCGCATTATAAATGTCACACAGTTCTAATCAACTATTAGAAATGTGTTTTGCCTATTTAAATGGTTTTGTGTTGTTACCAGATATCCTTTCCAATGATATACTGTGGAACTCTTTTTCCTGCCTATGTAGTCCAAGGGGAATAGATAAAGGAAATGTATTTTCCCTTCATCAAAGCTGGAATAAACTTACTCTTCCAGTTTGCACCACAGGTCTATGTTGCATGTTTTATGCATTGATCTTTCTACCAGAATAGGTAAAGAAAAGCAGGAGTGTAGAATGTATAGTAGAGATACAAACTGCACCTGAATGTGGATAAGGGGGAAGATTTACTCCTGTCTATGGGACTTCTAGTGATGCCAAATTTAGCAATGACTTCAGGATGTGTGCTCCCCACCACTCATGGCAAAATAAATGAATAAATTGTATTAATTGTTTTTGTTGTTATTTTTAATGCAAACTGTTTTATGCCATAGAAAGGCTTTATAAAAGCTACTACATTCTATCTGTGAGTGTGTAGTGGAGAGAAGCACTCCCTGGTTAAAGGCAGGTTATTCAGATGAGAACATGAGAACTGCCCTATATGACCGCATGGCATTATCGAAGTGAACTGGAGGAAGAATGGCTCAATGAAGACATGTTTTGGCAGCAAAGGAAGGGGATGATGATGGAAGGGAAGAGCCATGTGGGAATGAATCCTGCCAAAATAGCGAAAGACAAGGCTTTTCAGCAGAGCAGAAGAGATTTCTCATTAGCAGAGGATATGCAGAGCACCTGGCAGCAAAGATAGTAATTGGGGTTGGCAGCTGAAGGAAAGTGTCACTGAGCCAAAAATCAGAAGGTGAACGGGGCACAGGAGGAGGCAGACAAGGAGAGAAGGTAGGCAAAGCTAAGGGGCATCCAGAGTGGTTCAACTTGTGTGCTGTTGATAAGACAGAAAGAGATTGGTTATATCACAGCTCCTATTTGAATTTGTTTGTCTTCACTATTGCAGTGTAACACAACTCTTCCTCTCAGAGTAATATTTCTGTGTGAATGTGTGCCTGTGTATTAAGCATATGTATGTATATTGCCTTCTGACTAATTTCTGAAGGAAAGGAAAATATTTTCTTCAGTTTTGGGAGAGATTTCTAATATTTAAAGATAACTTGTAAAAGTAAGTTTGAAAGCAATGCAGCTGCGGTCCTCCTGAATGAAATAAAGTCCTCCCTTTAGTTTTCTGGTTCTGTGCCATGCTGGGAAGTTAATGTCAAGAGAGCAAATTCAACTTTTGGAGTGTCATTTACCACCTAAATATTGAGTGGTTTATTTATAATTTCAACATTAATCCTTGTGTGAATGCTACACCATGCTGCACATCAAAATCCTAAGGGACAGAAATCAAAGAAATTTTTCATGGAACTATGAAGCATTTGATATGACAAATACTTCATAAAATTAGAAAAGTCTTATATTTTATAAGATGAATTACACGACTTGTAACTGCCCTGCTGTGCTTTGGGTTCTGTCTGCTGATATCCAGCATTTGGAGTGAGTATATCATGGACCTCCTTATTGGTACTTTACAATCATATTTTTTCTTTTTTTGGTGTTGTCATGAAATTTGCGCTGATCACTCATCTTAAATTTAGTTTTGGAAGTGTTCGATGGTTAATTTAAAGTACACTTAAGGAAATATTTAAGCTCAAATTGCTGCTCTGGGATTTCTGGGAAGAGGGAGGAAAACTTTATTTTATATGCTGTCTTTTTCTCTAAGGACTCCAGGGAAAACAGATCTCTGGAACAATCCACACACATGACAAGAAAAGATACTGTTTTTTCCTAGTAATTTATCACCTTCTATATGATGGAAAACCTAGTTTTCCAACAGAAATATCAAGCAAAAAAACCTTGAACACCCCACCTGAATCCAACTCATATTCAACACAGGTGAGAAACTCAATAACCAAAAGACAATCTTATTTGCAGCGTTTCTTATGGACTTCAGTCTGCTCATTACAAATTCTAATGGGGAAGCTAAGGTATGACCCAGCTGTGTAATTATTGTCTAGTTTACAGCTAGATTTCTGGGAGAGATGTTATTTCATGAAAAATCTGTTTAGACATTTCATAACACATCTCAGATGAACACCATTTTCTAGCATGTTTTCAACCAAGCAAAATGTGTTATGTCATTGTGGCTGTAACAGAGAATCATATTTTTTAAACAGTTGTCATTTTTCTTGTGATTACTGTATTGTATTATGAATCACCTCTTTTGGAAGGAAAAAAGTCATCTCTAAGGTACAAAATCTTGTACCTAAAAAACACTGTGTTTTGGAAATAACAGGACACAGTAGTCCTTCTGTGCCAGTCTGAAATGCCAGTAGCTCTTTAGAGAAGTAATGCTTAGGTCTTAGAAGATATCACTAAGTATTACAGATATGACTTTTCATATCAAACCCAGCATGCTGCAATACCAATAAAACCCTTCAGTATCAACGAGCATAACTGACAGCATTTGGGTATCAAATGATCCATCTATGAACTACTTTATTTTGTATAAAATGGCTGCAGAGATTTAATAGGCAACAGAAAGTTGCTATAAAATACCATAATCTTGCACTTAAGAGGTCTGCTAATTAGAATTGTCTATCAGAGATTGATCACTACCTCATAAACTATACAAGATACTGCTGCATCCAAACAATTGTGTTATCTTGAGGGTACAAGGAACTGCAGTGCTCAGCTTGGAGCTGTCAGCAGGATTTCACAGAGCGAAGGTCTCTTCTATCACTGCAGCCTGTTCACCAGCCCTTCTGAGAACACCTAGGGCATTGTGAGCTTCACAGGCTGCTGCTAGAAAGCAGTGCTGTGCTCAGGGGAAGAACGTATATGTACCAGTCCTTTTAATGGTTAGAAAAATAAATTGTCACGTCATGTTCACTCCCCCTTGTTCTTGTTTTGCATATAAATGTGTGCAAGGAAGACCTAAACTGAATTCTTCCCTCCCTGCATGGTTAGTTCTCTGCTCTGTCTTGGAAGTGCTTTGGCCCTTGTGGTGTTTTGTGAGATGTGTTGTGAAGGCGTTGTGAAGGAATCATGCTTTCTGCTGCTGCATAGCAAGAGGTGAATACTGTTTTGTTTTTGGAGCATCCTGGGCTTCTGAAGGTTAAAAGGAATTTGAGATGAAGTGTGGATGTTAAAAGTGTTGATAAAGATATATAGGAAATGGGTGTGTGGAGAAAAATGGGTGACTGCTACTTGGAAAATGAACTGAATTCTAATGATATTGTAGATCAACAATGTTTTCTTTTTTGAGCTCACAGTATTACCTGATTTTCTCTAAATTGTGTCCCCTAAGTAGGAAAGAGTGTCCCCTGCTACCTGCATGTATCCCATAAAAGGCTGATTACATTTTCTTAAGAGAAGTCCAGGATTTGCTAGAAGTAATCACGTCCAAAATATTTATATTTTCCCTGTCAATTGATACTCTTGTAGAGTGTCTGGGGGGAAGAAATCTGAGGAAAAAAAAATCATCTCCCATTCTCTCTCTCTCTCCCTCTCAGCCTGATACGGTAAACCACCAGCAACTCTGCCAGAGGGGACAGCAGAGATCGATGTAGTTGATTGTTTGTGTTTTGGCGAGAACTGAACCAATACAATGACTGTGCCTTAAACTTGAGGATAAAGGAGCTGCAGCATACTTGAGACCAGTCGGTCAGCCTACTGCCTATAAAATGTAACAGTGGAGCCTTAGGTGTAAGTGGATTATCCTAGGATACCAGTGTTGTGGCATCCAGATGGAGAGAGGCACAGGGAGGTCCCTGGTTTGAACCATTTGCCCCTGCAGGAAGCCTACTCTGGGAGCTTATGGAGATGGTATGACATCTTTGCGCAAGATGCTCCCCTGTTTAACTGCCGTGGTGGGGAAAAGGATCTTCTCCAATCTGCCATTCTTTCTCTCTCGCTTTTTTCTTTTTTTCTTTTCTATTTGAAAGCTACTAGGATAAAGGAAAAGTTGATGTTGATAGGAGAGCAAGTCGTTCATGACTGAAAATAAAATTACCTTGGGATACTGAGTTGAAGAAAACAAATCTAGCCCACATCACAGATTTGTTTTGTGGCTGTTGTGACTAGCCATGGGAAACAACACCCTGCACTTAAGGCTTGTTTGCAATGTTTTGCGAATCAATTATCAAACTGTGAGTGTTACAAAGGTTAATTTAATACAGGATTAATGAAGAGACTATAACTCATCCTCCCTAGTGTTAATCATTCAAAATATCTTTACTTGCTAACTGACTACTGTCAATTATCGTCTTGAAGAGATGCTGAATAGGTAATTTCTTGTATACTGATTCTTGTCAGTATTTTATAAAACACTCAGCATCTCATTCAGAAAGCTTGAATTTGGAAAGTACAAAGAACCCTGTTAGAACAGATGGTTTCTGTGATTGACGCCCTAATGCACAGTTTCAACTATGTCTAGTCACTTTAACAGGAAAGTGTTTTAAGGATTCACCAGTTGGCTTGTCAAATTAACATCAGGCACTAGTTTGAGTGTAAAATCACAAGCATAAATTATTTGGTGACCTGCGGGTAGATGAAGTATTAGATAAAAGGAAACTTTTAACTTGGAAAAAAAAAAAAAGCCTTTTTCTGTGCTCTGTTACCATCATCAATCACAAAATGGTTTAGGATGGAAGGGACCCTTGGAGGTCATCTAGCCCAAGCCGGATGCTCAGGCAGGGCCACCTAGAGCAGATTTCCCAGCAGAGAGGTTGGCCATCAGCAAGTAGAGAGGTCAGAGCTGACCTCTTTTCTGTGGGCTGTACTTCACCCTGAGCTGCACAGAGCTGCCTACTGCCCGAATACAAAATAACGGAAGGGATAAAAGAGGATATTTGGAATTCCTTGATGCCAGGGTCTGATTGCTCCCTGACCCAGCTACTGCTGAGATTTTGACTCCAGATCATATTTAAGGCAGATTCAAAAAGGCAGATTTAACAGGACTGCTATGAGTGGTGGAATAATATCTTAACATCATGCGTACGTGGTTCATTAAGTATAACAAATGTGAGAACGTTCACGCTGTCTCCATCTCATCTTTTTGTGGGAAATCTGACTTCCGTATAATCTGCACTTGGCTTAGATGCCAGAAGACTCTGATTCACAGCACAAAACTTGTAAGAAGTCTTTCCCTCTAGGGGATGTAAATTTCCAATTCCTACTTAATTTTGCAGTGAATATTTTAATGCCAATAAAACATACCTGACAGGAAGTTTTTCTACAGGATTGTAGAAATTGGAGGAGGTAAAGAAGATGAGGAAGGTAAAGAAGATGAGAAAACAAGTAAACAAGGAAAGATGGGGGATAAAGTCACAGAGAAACAGTAAATAATGAGGAAGAGAAAAAAAGAGCCAAAAAACTAGAAAGATTATTTTGATGAAGAGAGGCTTGAGGAGGAAGTAGCAAGTTCAAAACAAACAAGATGCAGACTGTGGGGGAGAGTGCTGGAACTCCTGACATAGGATGTTGAGGTAATTTGTGCTGCACTGCTTTTTTCACAGTCAATTGTACTTCCATGTGTTTAGCATAGATGCCGTTGCAGGTTAGGGGAAACAAACAAACAATCAGAAAAGGCAGGGTAAAGAGGTCATACATTCAGGTGGAAGCTAGACACTTGCACTGAAGTAAAATTTTCTGTGAGTGACTAGCTCGTTGGAAAGCAAACTTGGTAGGCATAGGGCTGCTATGGGTGGGATGGGGTAAGGGCAGCCTTTTGCTTTTGTCTGCTCTTAGGATTAGAGCATGGGATTTGATGATGCTGTTCTAGCCCTGAAGGGCTGTTCCTATGTAAGGAAAAGGAAACCATGCTGATGGAAAACCATGAACAGTGTCAGCCATGATGTTTATAGAACCTAAAAATAAGAGTGCAAACAGAGAGAGATTTCCAAAGGGTTAATACCCATCTCCCTTTGCTCTTGTAGCACAGTGAGTTCCCTGTCTTTCTACTGCTTCTTTTCCTTCCAACAAGGGGGCTTCCACTTGCAGCTGCCTTTATGACATTGCTGAAACCCATCACTCTCCTTAAGTACACTTTTGTCCTTATGACTCCCTAGGCAGTTATTATCCCTCATCACTCACTATTTAGACTTATACTGTGCTCAAGTATAGTTCTTGCTAATCTCTTTCACTCTGAGGAATTCCTAATATATATCTAGAGCATATGCAAGATTTTCTTTGGAAAGATGAATATGAGACACATTGCTCTGAATTACACACGTAATTCAGGAGTGTTCTGCACATTTGAGTTGTGTGAAACAGTTGTTTTGAAATAAGTTTGTGCCAGAAACATATTCTTGGCTTTGTGCTGTGCCATAAGACTGTGCCTGTGCAGGTCAGTACAGGTCCTGCCTTGATGTTAATGCCATGTTCTCAGCAGAACAAGCAGGACACAAGGTCCTACATCACTCTTATTACAGATATTGAGTGGTAAATAAACCACAGAGGCATTAAATGGCTGGGATTCTGCTCCATCAGAGCAAACAAGACTGAATCTTTGACTCTGAGTCATAGTTTTGTTTCTCCTCTTTACTAAACCAGGTCCCCTTACGTACCCCTTACATAAAGGCAACTCCAAGCCCTTTATTTTTTTTTTTTCCTTTGCAAAGTTTCACAGGTGCTCTATGTATTCTCTTGGAAATGACTGGAAAACTTTGATTTAACGTGATTAATTTTTTCTTTGGTGAACTATGGAGAATTAACATATACTTGATATTTTTAAAAGTACTGCTGGTGCTGCTGTGATGCACAAATGTTTTGCAAAATGTCATCTCTGCTTAAGCTAGGAATAATTCACATCTGTGCAAGAAATATGATGCTTCAAATCCAATGAATTATATTCCAAAATTCCATACCTAACATACAGTCAAAATGGAGGGATTACATGTACCTGTAAAATAGAAGTAATTTTCCCCGCATCTCAAAGTTAATTATATATAATTTAACATATATAGAACATAATTACAAGCTGTATGTTTAGTTTGAAATCTAAAGTGATAAAACCCCACACAGTTTTCCAGGGAATAATTTGTATAAGTTTGCAGTCATTCGTGACCACTGTGCTTTGGAACAGTATTGCATCACTGACAGCGGTTTGTCATCTGTTGCACGAGAGAATTAGGTCAGTTTTATTGAAAGTATAGAGGATTGTTTACCTCAGATAAAATTACAGGGTAATAAATATGAGTAATGTCAAAGTTTAAGTACTCAAACCATTGTTAATTATCCATTTCTAGATGATTATTAAAAGTAAAGAAAAAAAAATACAAAGTGCATGGTATTGCTTATAAGATGCTTCAAGATAGAAAATAGTATAAGAGTGCCTCCAAGTGGCACCTATCTAAATTCCATTCAAAAATAAAAAAATAAAAAGTTGAAAAAGGCCACATAAGGAATTAGCTTGCAAAAAAAAAAAAAAAAGATAAAATCATGTAGTTTTTAAAATTCTTTTTAATTCTTTATATCTTCACAGACATCTGTGTATACTAGTTAATGGGACATGCTATGTATTATTAGGAAAACAAAAAAGAATATTTAATCTAAATCAGTATTCTCAGAGAGCTGTCTTTCCTTTCTACATTTGTGTTGGTCACTCTCATATTAATTTTAATGGTTAAATTGATCTTTGTCTTGGTGAGTTATGTTGTAGTCTTGGCGAGTTACGTTGTAAGTATTTCCTTTGAGTTCTCTATTTGCCTTTTCCTTTCTTTTGCAGAGCTTTCCTGTTACAGTGTCCCATTCTCCCAGCTGGCATCTGAGCAAGGGCAAAGTGCTTGCCTCTGATCCGCATCGTGCATCGCTTCATGGCTCTGTGCCGCGCGTTCAGGTTGAGCTGCTGTCATTGATGTCCATGCAAGGAGTAACGGTAGACTACGCAACAGGGAGACTCTTTGCCCTACAACTGAAGGTAAATGAACTGGAACGACTAACTGAAAGAGAAGATCTATGAATTCAGTGAGCTGTGATGTGGTAGTACTGAAAAGAGTGGAAGAGTTTGTAGGCTCGGTAACGCAGGACAGTGAAATTTGTAGGCACTGCCGTGCGCTAGAAATCCATGAGAAAAGAGAGAAATGAGTCGTCCTGTGCTCTCTGAGGTCTGGGCTTTGGATAGACCAAAGAGGCATTTTAATATCAAAATCTTCCAGGTTCTAAAGCTCATTGGAACTAGTAGAAAATCTGTTCAAAGCATACAGAGGGAAGTACTTTTCCACTGGTAGTGAACGTGTGGAACTGATTGTCTCAGTAGGCTGTGGAGACAACCCCAGCATGCTCATAAATAAATCAGACAAATCCATGGTTAACAAATCCATATAAATATGTTGGAGGAAGGAACCAAGCAGAGATATCTCCACTTGGATTTTCCCTAATCCAATAAACATGAATGTTGGAGAAGACAGCAGATCGTGATAAGTAACTCAGCAGATGGACTCTTAATAAAGAATTATAACCCATACATTGAGAATCATTAAATATGAATTATATATTTTTTCTGTACTAGAAAATCTGTAACTGTAGTCATGAAATATAAATGTGAAAATTACTCATAGTAAGATAACTTTACATGGTATTTAAGAGTATTTTTTTTAATTTAAGAGTAATTATAAACAGGAAAAAATCCACAAATTCCATGAACTTGTGGCTTTTTTATGTACCTGTCTGAAGTTATTGTATCTTTTTAGAGAAGGAAATAACTCGATATCCAGGAGAAAATCACTGTCAAGGAAACCTATTAATTTAAATATTCTTCTATGATTGACAGGATACAACACCCACAGTTAATATGTAGTTACTTAATGGCAGACTTCAGAGTTTACAGATAAATTAATAGAAATCAGGAAACTAGTTCTTACTTTAGGGTGAAATAGTATAGTACGTATCGAGTTGGTTTTTTTTTTTCTTTTTTTTCTTTTCCTTTTTAAAGTAGTCTGCTTGTTAAGAGAGAGAAACAGCTCATGTACATCATAAGAAAAGCAGAAAATATAAAGGAAGTTGAATCTGTATTGGACCGTTTTTATGTAGAGGATGGTATAGACGGCATTTAATGACACTTATTTTTCAAGCTGTTCTGTACATTACAGACTTGTGTCTTAAGTTTAGGTGCAAGATTAATAGCATCAGCAATATCAAATGGGAAAACTCAAATGAAAATATTTGATGTTTGTAACCTGCATTGTGATTTACTTTTGCTCTAGATGAATGATTGCTCTTTTAGAAGAATATTTCCTGTGTTTGTCTGAAGATTGATATTTTATAGGTTTTTAAAGATAAATCATGTTTGGCACCCTTCAAGTTTTATGTGGAAAGTACCTTCGTTTCTCTTCAATGGTAACACACAGTTTAGTAATCCTTGCAATGTCTTTGTTGGAGGAAAGAGCTTTGTCAGAGATCAGTCTGAGGGAAAGAGAATGAAGATTTAAGAGAACAGCTAAAATAGCGAGGAAATTTCGGAAAGCATTATCTGAACAACTTGTCTGAGGAAACAGTAAATGAGGAAAAAATACAGGATTCTCTCAGATTATAATATATGGTTTAAATATCACCCGATACTCCACCCTTTGATCCATAGAAATTCTAAGGCAGTTGAAGATGAGTAGTCAGAATTGAGCTGGCAGGAGATGAAGGCTGTTGGAAATCATATGTATTATTTACCACTGGTATGGAGAGCATCGCCTAAAGATGGCAAAAAAAAAAAATAATAATAATAATAACAATAACAAGTTGCTTACACTACAAAAAAATCAGTATACCCCAATTTCAGCCTGTGATTCTCTGTTCATACAGAGAATGAACATACCTCAAAAGCCATTTCCTTTCAAAACTGGATCTTCAGATTTCACTATTCCATCTATTTTCCTCCTTCTTCTTTGAATGGAAGGTCTTATAAATCTCTTGGATTACTAGTGACTACCTGTCAACAATAAAAAGTAATTATGCCATATTATTTATGTGCAATCTATTTTTCAGGAAGGTGTCAGTAGATATAAGTTACACAGACACTGAATTCTTTATGGGGAATATCTCAGGTTAACAAAAAATTCCAAACTATCTTTATAAAATTCATTCACAAAAAGCATAGCTACACATCAGAAGAGGAGTCCATAGAAAAAAAAAAAAAAAGATGTACAAGCAATCATGAAGAAGCAGAGCTGAAACAGCTGCCTCTCAGGTTTCATGCAGTAGAAGTTTTGCAAAGACAATACCATTTCTCTTCCTTTGCTAGCTGTAGAATCATTTTTTACTTTATTTTATTTCCCAAGTCCTCTTCAAGAAGCGCCTTCTGGTATTATCCTACACTCAAAAGACCGTGACTACTCAGAGAATACCCTGGAGCCAATAGGGTAGCATAGGTGGTGACTGTGGACTTGATGATGGTTCAACATTTCAGTAAAAATCTCGAAGAACAATGCATCAGAAGAGGTTTGGGCTGGATTCAGCACAGCTGATTCAAGATTATGTCATTTTTGTCCTTGTCAGCTCTTTTATGTCCTGAAGGACAACAATAGTCTTCTGCTGAGAAGTTTCTTCTGAGTGTTGCCTGATATTACTGCTGAAGGAGAGATAATCTGTCACTCAGTGGCTGGAAAACAGAGAGAAACAGGATGCTGTGTTCAAGTGTCTGGTTTGAAGCAATCAAAATTTTACCACCTACCATCTGCTGTGGGAGAGGGAAACTCTTACCGCTTTGCTGTCCACCATAGTTGGACCCCTGAAACACTAAAGCTTCCTTATTCTGCTTTCTGTCAGTGTTCTGTACCACATTAATTTGATCCTCATTTTTGTTCTTTTTAATCATCTCACAAAGAAGAAAAATTGAAGAGATTTTGTGATGGCTACACTCCATCTCCAGACACTAAGAAGATTACTCCTCTGGCTTTTAAATCTCTTTAGTTCAAAAGCTTGTCTGTTAACTACCTATATCTCAATAATCTTATCAAAAACCAATTGTTCAGGAATGCTTTAGAAAGCATTAATTCTGAATTAGGTAACTATAGAGAACATTTCAAACTCACAAGTATATAATGAGTTTAATTAAAAAAAAAAAATAGTCTTCATGGTTTTCTGAAAGTACTACATGTATCTCATCTGCTGCGTTATCAAATACCATTCCCAGCATGATTCAGCAACAGTCAGGAGTGTCATCACTGCAAAAAAAAAAAAAAAAAAAAAGTCAGGCTCAGGCATGCATTACAATAATAGGGGAGACGGACCTGTGCAATAATTATTAAGTACTTTTTAAAAGTATAATAACCTCACATAGCACTGCAGTTGGAACCTCATTTTACTCCCTAGATGAGTAGAAATGTGAATATATAACCATAAATATCTTTACAAAGAAACAGAGGTCCCTCAGATTTTCAGTTTCTAAGAAGCTAGATTCACAGTCAGGATAAGGCTAACCTTAAAGCATAGAGAAGAGCAACAAGAGATGACCATTCCTTCTGATTGGTTTGGTTTGCTGTTCTTTCAGATGAAGGGAGAATCCCCATGCCCTCCCCTACAGAGATCAGCTCAGCAACACAGTTCTGCCTCTACCTGGACTAGTCCATCTGTCATAAAGGTAAGTGAGAGATTCAAGCATGAGTTTTCTCTCCAACAGCATCTCCTGCGTTGCTCACGTTCTTATTTTCCTGCTTGTTCAGATCTTCTGCATGTTCTGTTCAATGGTTAGCAACTCGAAGGGTGCTCAGAACTACGATGATCTAACTATTTTTATCCTCAGGAGCCTCATGAGGATAAAGCAAGGGAGTAGTTCCCCTGCAGTGGCAGAAAAGAGGCTCTGGCAAAGTCAGCTCTATGTAGGAACTTTTGGAGACATCACTAGGAGCCAGACTCATCAGTCAACTTCGTTTTTGTAGGAATTACTGTAATTTTAAGCAGTTCTATGAACAGCCTTTCTACTTCTTGTCCCAGATATCCAGGTCTGTAAAAGACGAAATGTTCAGAAAGCACCTACCCAAAGAGAACTCATTGTATCAGTGCAGTTAGACATCTGTCCCACATATCCCATACTTTCCCATATTGTTTCTGGTTTTCCTTTGAGACTGTGGCCATCCACTCATACTGTCAGCAACTGGATTTGTTTATGTGCACTTGTATTTGTGTATATATCTGACATAAACACCTTTTTTTAAGTGACATCCCCCAAAACAAAGCAGGAGTGGCTTCAGTTGCTGAGGCAATTCTCACCCACCAGAGTGGAGGAAGAACTGGTCCTAGTCTGTTGCTATAGAAATTTTCAGAGGTGTGAATGTGGCTTAATAGTGTCATCCTGGAGCACCATAAATCTAAAATAATGCCTGCCAAACTACTACATTCCAAAAATTCCATACTAAGGGAGTTAATAAAATTGATATGTGTGTAAATGGCATTTATAAGTTGCACATTACCAATAGCATGCTCAGCCCCACTCCAATAAAAATCGGTTGCAAAGCTCTCATTGATTTCATGACATTCAAGGTGAGGCCAAATATCTAGCTGTGATTAAGTATGCAGTCTTGACAATTCGATGAAGAAAAGATAAAAAGGAATGATCCTATAGAGAACAAAGCTTCTCGTCTATTTATCAACAAACGCATTCAAAATCTTCTATCGTTAAATTATACATCAATAATGTTATAAAATGGAATGGGGGAAAAAAGCAAGTGTCAAACTAAAATCTTTGATGTGAAAACTTGCGCATGATGAAAAGCAAAGCCCAGTTTAGCTGTCTAATAAAATCTGCTAGGTGTATAAAATATATGTACCTCTTCTGTACGATATGACTTTCTAATAATCCTTAAATCATTTTTGGTGATAATTAATGTTGGTTAAATAATGTACGTAGCAAAATTTTTGAAATATTCACCTACAGCCCGTCAGCAGCTCTTATGTATTAGTATTATGAGACCAAAAGATCAGGAAGGTTTTAAAAACAAGTTCATTTCGTGTCAGTGGTATGGCAAATACAAAGTAGCTTTTGTTATTTAGAAGCCGATGATGGTCTAGGCTACTGTTGTCAAAGAGAGATGTTGTTCTGACCATAATGCTACTATGTCTCTGGGGTCTGTTCCTATTTTTTCAGAAATAGATGTTTCTGGAGAGTTCAACCAAGCAGAAAGCTAGGGAACTTTTTTTTTTTTTTTTTTTTTTAATATATTATGTCCTCTCACTTCTTCTATTCACCTTATGTCATTCTGATCCTATGGACTCCAGTTTTTTAAGCAAAATAGGTTTTTGTCACAGGATTTTTTAGTAGAGGTTGGATGTTGCTCCTCGTAAATCTTTACTCCTTTTTAGTCTACTGTGATAATGGGTTTCTCTGTATGAGGCAGAATTTCTAAAGTTCATGATGAGAAACAGAGATATTCCTATGCTAGTTTTCCTTTTTTCTGAGGTTGCTGATACTCAGTGGTCTGCTTCCCAACATAGTTCTGGCCAGGTATACCCAGGCACACTAATGCACTTCAGGTAGGTGGGGATGGGGAAATAATGATTATTTGGCTATAACTGTATGGATGGAAAAAGTTATTTTAGTTATTTCAAGATGTGTCAGTTTCCACACAATAAGTCACTAGCCAAACTGCAGCTGAAAGGCTAGTTATTTAGTTTTTAATAATCCACACAAGCAGAATTTTGTTCCTTTCTGTAAAATACAGTACTGCATATTGCAGCTTATCTATTAAACTACCATGAAACTACCACGTTTATTGTGTTGAGGTCATTGTTTATTATAAAATACTTTAGATACTAAGACTGAATTATTCTGAATAGGCAATTTTTAATGGTATGATCCTGATCTTGCCCTTGTTACTTTTCAGTGTTTGCTTTCCATGGGGGTAGAAACCAAGAACTTGATTCTTCCTGAGGGCTGCTAGGACTTCAGCTGGTCCTGGGGCTCCAGCTCCAACAGTGCAATGGTGTCTGCAATGGAGACCATGACTTTCAGAAACTCTTGAGAGATTTTGCCTCAGTTTCAGCAGGAGATGTCAGACAGGTTGTATGGTTTATTTTGTGATACAAAGTTCATCTGAGAAATGAAAAGTAATGCAGATTTGCAGTCGCTTCATTTTTCTTTCTCATCTTTTCTTCTCATCTAAGCATGAGCCTCAGCCCCTCTTTGTTTCTCGTGAAAGTGTTGGAGATGGTTTCCAGCAATTATTCTGAAACAAAGCAGATCAGCATAGCAAAGTTAAAGCAATAAAAATAACAGTACAGACAGGAAAAAATATTGCATGATGGATTCTGATCTCCTGTTCTTCAGCATTAATCACAGTATTGATTTTAACAGGAACAGCTTCTCAGCATACTGACCATAGCTGCTTTTTGTTCTTCCTATTTTACTGCAGCTGATTAGTATCTGTCCTTCTGTGCCCAGAGCAGAACCATTCTCTGGAGACAGCGCTTTCACAAATATTTTTTTTCTCAGTAAAACAATTACTTGAAGAGATAAGATGACTCAGCTGGAGTTATTAGGACTAGTGTTCTGTTTGGATTATTGGATTATTATGGAAAGAAAAAAAAAAAAAACTGATTTTGCAAAGAGGCCTGTTGCATTGCATGCCCATAAACTGCAGATTATTTCCTTTCAAACAATAATAAAAAAAAGTTGCAGTAAAATACCAAATTGTGATGCAATGTCCTCCAGAACAGTGAGAAAGCTGCTTAAGAAATATCAGATTCCCAATTGTTACTAACTTCAATTTACTTCTGAGCAGTACAGCTGTTCAAAAACTTTTATACTTGATACATTCTTCAATAATCAAATACTGCTATCAAGATGTTTAATTGCATTTCTGCATCCCTGCTATTTCTCCATTCCCTGCATCTTCCTGCTTTGTGACAATACAGTTATTCACTGACCCAGCAGACCTTTTGGGAATAGGTTAATGCCGCCATATGGAAATGCAGAACAAAGTCAATGGCAGGAGGAACTGAATGCATATCTGTGGTGTTCCAGCTACAGGACGTTTGTGTGAAATCATGACCTGCTGATGTACATCAGAGTAAGTTTGTATAAGAAGGTTTTACAATCTACAAATAACCTAAAAAAGATGGCTGAGTGTGTGTAAGAGACTTACCCTCAGTACAAACTGGGAGGGCAAGTGCTGCCAGCCTTTAGCTACCAGCATGCTTCTGTCACTGTTATCTCTTCTTAATATTTACATATTTATATTAACACTAAAGATTATTGAAAATTTAGATGATGACATATGAAGAATTTTCATGTTTCTTTGCTATAAGAATTATATCAGTACAATGTATTTTCTCGTTATTAAGGTTGCCCATCTTTGTTATTTCTTCTACCATCTAATCACCATTTTATATATTCCGGCAAATGCATCTTGGCTTCCCTAGACTGGTACTTTAACCTCTGAAAAACTATTTTTCTTGAACTAATGTGCAATTTTTATTCAATCAAGGGTGGCTGGGCTTGACTTTGTAACCTCTTGAATGCAATAAAATCAGTAGAGTAATGTTTAATGACACACAAGGCTGAAAATATATTTTAAGACTTTCAGGGCTGTTACATCCTCAATACCAAATTTATCAGACAATTAAAAAAATATATTAAATATTCACTCTCTGTTCAACTTGACAGAGATGTTGGGTCTATTTAACAGAATTTATTAAGCTCGTAGGTCAAAATTAATTTGTTAAAACTATTTAATGCAAGAGATACTGCCCTGTATCACATCTATCTAGTTCTAGCTTACAAAGAAGCTCCATACCAGATTTTTAATTCAATGCTCACCAGTTTTCAGAGCATTTTTTCAATCCATTTTACAGAGTAAATTTGACTGTGGTAAAATCAAATAACAAAGACAAATTAGTTGCATCTTCTGTTAATCATTGATTATAAATTAGACATGCTAGCTCAAGTGAAATGTCTCAGAAGATGTGAATATTAGAGTTAATTGTTTAATTTAGAAAAGAGCTAGAAACTTTGTTTCCATTTGTGCTGGTTGTAATCCTTAGAGATTAACATGTTTGGATTCTCTCTTTACTTGGTAAGTGACAGTCTTTCAAATACTGAGTCTTTTAGACTGATCACTGTTTAGAGAGCAAAGGATACCTGGACAGCAAAAGTATTTGTTTCACTGTAATGTTGACTCTCGTTTGTTGCCGTGTTTTCCATCACACTATTTGCACAGAAAGATTAAACAGTTTAGAAAAATTTGTAGAGCTATTTAGTAGGACCTGATGCAAGTAATTAAATAGAAGCTTAAGTCCAGTCAAGACAAATATAATAAGCATTAGTTAAAGAATTTTTCTAGGAAAACAGAAAAATTAACAAATTGTTAGTCAACAAAACTTCTTAAGCTTAATTACCATTTAAAAACATTCGAATAATTTATTCCAGCCATATTAAAAGCTATGCACAGGAAAATTACCATTTAATTTGATGTCAGTCTAGTACAATGGAAATTAAGTTCCTGGCTTACATTTCTGGCTGCTACTCAGTTACAAACAAATAATTTAACCCATCCCTGATATGGCTCTTTATCCTGTATTTCCTTCTTGAAGAATTTGTCAGTCCTGTTCCTATCTGCTCATTACTAATGGAAGGCAATAGGTGCCTTAGAAACACTACTTGATAGCATTCTGAACATTCTAAACATTCTAATGACATGAGTGACAGTCAACTATGGGAAACAATTTGCATGAGACTTTAGCACAAAGATATGTGATGATGTGCAAAGAGATGATGTTGTTGACTGAAGCTCAGACAGGGAAAGCAGAAAGAGACGTGCAAAAAAATGATTATCACCAATTCAGTGTTGAAGTGCTGGGACAGTCCTTACCTTTTGTCATTTCATTTGAGAAAATTCTCTGAAGGATTTTATCAAGAAAAAAGGAAAAAGAAAATTGCTTAAATATGATTTAATCCTTGGTAAATAGCAAAGTTTTCACCATCCCCTCTGCTATTTATGGCACCATTTACCTGGGTTTACATTGTAGGCTGACTTCTGAGTACACTGGCTTGTCAAGGGGCATCATTTCAAAGTTTTGACAAATTGCACCTCTATAAATGCATGTAATCTTTAAGCAGCTGTATAATTAGGACAAGGAACATTTGGAGTATCATTTATTTCTAATATATAGCTTATGTATAACATCCACCAAACCTGGAACTGGGGCTTGTGCCTTTCTGGAGAATGCAGCAAACAAATGGAATTTGCAAAAGCAAAACAACCAATTCTGTTCATGTATTTGATTGACATAACATCTAGAATTTTTCAGATTTTCCTTTTTGGTTTGGCAAATTACAGCTTCTCTTCTACTTCTCTCTGTTGGACTTGGCCCATGATGTAAAGACAGGGACTGAAGCTCGATGAAATATTTCTTGTTCAGTTTTGTGGGTCTTCTCCAGGCAAAGGGAAAGGTGGCCTCGGGAGGGAGAGTCGTGACTGGGAACAGGGACTGGGCTGCTCTGAGAGCCAGGAGCTGCAGGTGGCAACAAGGCCAGCTGCAATCAATACTTGCTACAAAAAATGCTGATATTGAGATTTCTATGTAAAAGACAGTTAAGTGCATTATTTAAATGCTTTCATGCTTTCAGAAGACGTTTAAACTTAAAGTACATATTAAATTTTATGCCTAGATGCTTTCCTGAGCTGGTGCCTGAACCTGAGCAGAAAAAAATTAAACCATGCTTCTAATGGCAGAAAATACTGTCTTAATGAAATCAATACAAGCATTTATCTTGCCATTTCAAATTAGTATAATGATCAGAACGAACAAGCAAGTTTAGAAAGTGTAACCTACCAGTGAAATGATGAATTGGACTGGTTTCAGAATATCTGGTCAGCCTTCCTGGTGATTTATGAATGTCGAGAGCTTAATAACAGAAAAAAAATGGGTTGAGTCTTTCTAGCTTGCTGTTTGTGATTGCTGTGCTCTCTGTTTTAAAATAATCTTTGTAAATAATTGTATTAATATACTATAACTCTGGATGTAATACAGAGATAAATCTATGCTTACATAACTTACCTCAATTTCTGGCTGTTTTCCACATAAGTTACTCCAGTTCCAGATTTCCTACTAGGTTTATCATAGAATCACAGAATGGCTTGGGTTGGAAGAGGCCTCAAAGTTTATTTATTTCTAGCTCTCTGTCTTGGGCTGATTGCTCCCCAGCAGCAATCAGGGGATTCCCACCCAACCTGACTTTGAGCACCTCCAGGGATGAGGAACACACACTATTCTGGGCAGCAGTGGCAGGGCCTCACTGCCCTCTGAGTAAAGAATTTCTGCCTTACATCTATCCTAAATTTCCCCCTTTTTGGATATCTACCTATCTATCTATCTACCTATCTATCATCTATATCTGTAAAATATATATTAATAATATATTTTTACTTCATTTCCCCCCAAAACCTGAGAACTTCCCCAGGTTTAACAGATGGTATATGCCTGAAGATGTATGTTTTATATATGTTATGTGTATATAATATGCAATATATTTTATATTCACTGTATTTTTTTTCTTACACACGTAAGTCTTGAAACATATATTTCAATTTGGTAATTTAAACATCTCTAACAAAAATAAAAGTAGGAATGAAACCAAAATAAAGAATAAGGGAGAAATGGCATCGCGTTTTACTGCATTGCCTCCAGTATTTCTACCACCAGCCCCAAAGAAGATATTTGTTAAAGTGGATTTTTTCTAGGTCATGAACAATACAAATAAATAAAAGGAGAGGCATCTCTACATTGCTTTCTGTGAATATCCTCATTTCTGAATGTTATTCAGGGGTTAGTCAAAGAACACAAAGATTTGACACAGCTATTTATTCACATACACCTCTCTTTACTTCTGGAAGAATTCTTCAATGGTAGTTATGTAGTCCATTCAATTTTTTATTTAATACATATAAATATTAATGTGATGTTAAGCAACATGTAAATCATATTCAACCTACAGTACAAAGCAAACTATTGGACTATATTAGTAAAACTGGAATT
This sequence comes from Oreortyx pictus, assembly GCA_036925125.1. NCBI lineage: Eukaryota > Metazoa > Chordata > Aves > Galliformes > Odontophoridae > Oreortyx > Oreortyx pictus. Next base: position 31,518,808 of record JAUPFR010000009.1, read on the forward strand.
ATTTTTTGTAAACCTTGAGAAGGTGGGGAACTTTTTAGCTTTTTTTTTTTTTTTTTTTACTTCAGCATCAGAAAAAAGAGTTTGTTGGGGTCAATTTCACATAAAGTAAAACTGTACTACTTATTAGTTGTCTGTGTAGATTGGAAAGCATCAGTAGAATGATGCTGACGATTGGAATGAGAAACTGTATAACTACAGCGGTAAGACATTTTAGCCTTTGCAGTGTGGTGTTGTCAAATCAATGCAAAATGAATGTGGTGTTGCCAAATCAACACCAAAATGACAGTTAAACCAAGTGGCAATATATTTCCCTCCCTCCTTTATATATTTTGAGAATTTTACTTAAAGTTTATATTCCTTTTTAAGTATTCTTAGTTACCTAACATATTCTGTCACGTTGGTGTTTATTATGAAGTGAGATGACATCTATAGTGTCCCAAAGATTGGCTACGTATATTCATGTTATATCCCAGATCCTCATGAAAGGTAAAATTCAAATTTTTTCTGTACAAAGTTTAATCTGATCTTCTCCTTTGGTAAATTAGACACTAAAGCCTTCAGGAAATCAAACTGAATAATCAAACATTTAATAAAAAATGCATCATGGTACGTCAGACTATGTTATCAGCTTGGAAAGAAAGCAGCGTGAAATGTTCAGACAATAATGATTTTCATGAATATAAACATCAGTGATGACTTCAACTTTATTGTGCTTCTGAAATGTCTAAACCCTTTTGCTAGATTAAGTTTTCTTCAAATCTTCCTGACAAACAGTACTTCATAAAAAAAATTTGAGTTGATAAATGATTGTAAATGAACTGATTATGAATATGAAGTGAAATTAGGTCATGTCAAAGTTATTTGTAGCATGCACATTTGTAAATATCTATCACAGTCCCATCATTGGCACTGATAGGTCCTACTGAGCAAGTCAACTCTAAATCTTCCTGCCCCACTTGTAGTCCTTCATTTTAAACCAGACAAAGAGAATGTCATAATCCTTCAGGAGGCTTTTTAGCTCGCTTCTGAAATGAAGAGAAGGAGTAAGTATATACTAGTATTAATAGTTTATATTTAAAGCAAACAGACAGTGTTTTGACAATGAAAAAATGGAACTGAATGGTAATGTTATCACTTTTCTATAATTTGATAGAAATTGTATATTTATATATATATATGAGTAATACATTGTTCTATAAAAACATATACTTTTCCAACTATCCTTCATTAAGATTTTGACTTCTGTTCCTGTTATTCTGCACTACTGGAGAGTTGCAGCCTTATTGAATAAAAGAAACCATGATGGTGTTTTGGGAGAATGTGGGAAATTGCGGTAGAATTAGCCAGTTTGATATCCCTTATAAGATATTTACACCCATTCCATCCCATGGTTGCCCATAGCATTTGCTGAGCTGAGTAAAACAAGAGTGAACAGTTAGCATGGTGTTTTAATTTGCCTTTTCCTTTTTGATATACAGTCATGATTTTCATCCTTAGAAAATGAAAAGGCTTATGTATGACTCATGAACTGGAAGATCATTTTCCCCTATAGCGTAAGATTTAATTTCCCCATGTTTGCTGAAGGCAAATTCCCAAAGGTGTCTCTGAAAGTTTCCTCCTAGTGAGGATCTAAAATTATAGTGAATATATTCAGTTGTAATGCTCAATCTTGTGTTAACTTTAATGCAGGAAGTTATAGAAAACTTTACTTTTGATATATATAATGGGACATCATTTGTTTGGTGTGATAAGACATTAAGTTAATATGGGGCTCTTCAACTTTTATTTTACTGCTTTTTTCTTTAAAAAGAATTGTCTCTTTGCAGTGACTTGCAGAAGGTGAGGCACCTGCTTTACCAAGTACAGTTAAAGTGCCTGAATATCAGTTGCTATCAAATGACTGGTGGTAAATGTTCCTCTAAAAATGCTTATTTTACAACAGAAGAGTACAGGTGTAAATGTTGTTCTGCAGTGCATTGTTTGTTGTACCTAGCAGCGCTTTCAGACATCTGTGAAGCAACCCATTAAAGCAATAACACCAGTGACAATCTCAAGCAAACGGGTACACGATAAAAGTACTAATAAAATTCCCCTATATTCATTAATGTACCTTGTAATAGACCAGTTAGAAGACACTTTGTTCTTTCTTTCATGCAAATAGTTCTATTAATGGAGCAAAGAGAATAATGAAAATGTAAAAGGTACACTAAAACACTCTGATGAATATATGGGCTGAAGTTGGTGTTTCCAGGGCTGAAATATTGAAAGAAAATAGAACGCTAATGTTCTCAATGTTACCATTGTGATGAATCAGTTCAGCACTTGGTCTAGACCATTTCAGAGATTCAGGAGAAAAAAAAAATAATAATAATCTCTTACCAATTAATGTCATTTTTACCATGGAAAGTGAAGCACAAAACTAAAAGCACTGTTCCACTGATAGCTAAGCAAGTGGTTTGAGAATTAAGAAATCTCAAATGAATCTTAACTCATTTCAGTTACATTAATTTGTACCAATTTGGAGGAGGAGGTGGGGGTTTGACAATGTCTTTTGTTGTTGTTTGAGAATATGTTCACAACGTATTTCACATTTTATTGGAATTTAGCTCAGATATTTTAGCTATCCAAACAAAGCCTGAATAGGATACTCAGGAATGACAGGTGTCTGTGTATAAGCATTTAAAATACCTGTATGATATATCTGAAGTTAAACCATACAAAGAAGAGTTTATGGTTACAGGTTTCAGAGGTGCTAAAGTTGACCGAATATTTCAGTCTCTAACCCAACATATCACTGAAGTTTTACTTATCACTGAATATATATATATATATATAAATATATAAAAAATATATATATATATATATTATATATATATATATATATTATATATAATATATATATATATAAATATATATATATTATATATATATATATATATATATATATAATTTTAAATGACTCAGTCTCAGTCTATTCACTGTGCATTTATTAGTTGCACAAAGGAAGCCTGTTGGAAAAGTTACATCTGTGTTTAATATAATTAACATATACCCTGATCTGGAAGTGGATTTGTATACGTAATGCGAAGCTCATCATATTTAGTAGAAACATTCATATACTCAAAATTCAGCACTGGCTTTATTATCTAGCTAAATCAGGATTAAAGAAACAAATCAAAGTCAGATTCTTACTGATTCTAGGTGAGTTTTATTGAAAGATGTACTATTGTCAAATTTCTTGAAAGGCTTTGAGTTTCCCTAACCATGGAAATTAAAAATAACATTGTGGCACTCTTAATTTTGTTACTGTCGTATGTTATGTAAGTAATCAGTTCACTGGGATATGCTCTTATGGAAAGGGACTTTGCACTGCTAAAGCTGTCCAACTGTGATAGAATTATGCAATCTAATATCAAAAACACACACACAAATGTTGTGCTGAAAAGTAAACAATTCCGCTGTGGGGTTTCCTTCCGAAGGATAAATAGAAAAACACTGGTGGTTCTTTAAAGGAAAAATATCATCTGCTTATTCTCCTAAGGGGCTTGATGTTGCATTGCATCTCAGAGATTACATAAGAAATTGACCACCCAGTAATCTCAAACCACCTAGAGATAGTATTCAAGTTTTCCCTTAATAAATAAATAAATACTTTCCTCTCCTCCAGCACTATGGACTCTCTGGGAGTGCTTTCTTCTGCGAGTCCTTCAGGAACTCCCTGCTTTGAGTGCTGACCCTCCCTGCCGTACACAGCTGGGAGCCCTGCGTTTACATTTTCACTTTGAGGATACATTCAGAAGGTTTCTCCTTGGCCCTTATAGACAATTTACTATGAAAAAGGAAACAAGCTTTTTACTTTTTTTTTTTTTTTTTAATAATTCGTTAACCTAGAAAGAAAAGCCCTATGGAGATATTATCACTTTCTATTATAGCTGATGGTTCTTAGAGTGATTTCTGCAGACAGTTTCCTATTACAGTTTCATAGTGTCCTATTGATTTTGTTTCTCTTAAGGGCTTTCACACCAAAAGATTGTATATAATAAAGGGACAATAAAAGAAATTGCTAAGAACTGAGGATTATTATTCTGTGTTTACTGTTGTTCCAACTATCTGATAAAAAAGGGCTAAAGCAGTGTACTTATGACTACTGGGATTTGTAGGTAGTCCTGTGCAAATGTATGCTGACCCCCAACTTACTGAAATGGAAGAATCAATAATAAGAAATCCACCCACCATTTATTATCCTGAAATTGTTATGCAGAATATGTATTAAGAGGGAGCATTTCATCTACAGACTTTACTGTATCATGTAACATATCTCTCCTTTCTTGAAGGCACCTATCATATCAGTGTGGTTATTATATTGCTCTAGCATAATAGCGTTGTACTGACTATCCAAATTCAGTAAATTTTTCTTTTTCTTTTTTCTTATAGTCTATATTTATGACCAAAATAGCCACAATTTTCTTCGCATGAAATATAAGCATAATATAATCTTTCTACTCCTGACAGGAGAATATCATAATTCTATTCAGTCTTCAGCCGTTCTTTAAAAAGACTAATGATGGAATTTTGTAAAAGAAAGAAAGGAAGGAAGGAGGGAAGGGAAAGAGAGAGAAAGGAAGAAGAATAATCAATTATTGGAAAAGTAAATCTGATAAATGATTTCCTATTCATGATGGCAATTGCACAATTGTAACAAATATTACAGCCATTCCTTCAAGCTTTTGTAGTCACGAGTAATTGTTACTCAAGTAAGAGTTCTCACTGAATTTAGATTAGTATCTGTCTTTGATGCAATCAAGATAATTTTGTGTTTCTTTTGCAATAAAATCCAGTTAGATAAAAACATCTTGATAGTTCTTTGTTTCTGCAATGTATTGGTGATTGATGGTATCAAGGAAACTCTAACTTCCCCATGTCACCCAAAGTTACAGACTTAAAAGTGGCACCATTCTCTCATCTGCAAAACTCAAGTTGACATTGGTGACACCAAGAAAAAACATCTGATGTAGGAATGTGGATTCTGAAAACTGCTGAACATCTACAATTTAAAGACTCATGAATGTCCTTCACATGTCCAGCACTTCTAATAATAACAGCGTCCAAATAATTCAAAATGAGTAGATATGTTTGAAAATATTTTTCTTTGTATGTAGCTAAAGTTTTGGATAATATTCCTTTGTTTTTTTTTTTTTTTTGAGAAATCTGTTAGGTTTTGCTTGATTCATACAATATTTACATAGCCAAGAAAAGGAATGCTCAATTCACATAAATAATACACTGAAATACTAACAAAAGTATAAAATATTCTTTTAGTTAAAAGAAAGTCCTAAATTCACCTACAAACTACAAAGTTTAAACCCCTGTGGTTATTAAAAGCATTATGATATACACAAAAGATGTCTCTTCAGTTCTTCGGAATATGAAGTGTAGATAATTTGGTTTTAGACTTCAGTATCCAGGGAAAGAAAGAAAAAAAGTAGAGTGGAGTAATAACAAAATGACCTCATTTACCAAGATAGAAGAGCACTGTTTACTCTTTGATGTAAAGAATCTCCTCCTTCCTTCAAATGAGAACACATTTGTATTTACATTTATGGAGACAGAAGCATGGGGTGAGCAGAAAATTCAGATATTATATAATGGATAAAAGTGACACTTTCATTAAAAGTGCTTCTGATTTAAAAAGTTTAATTTAGATGTTTTTTCACACACACAAGAAAAATAATAATAATTAAAAAAAAAAATCTTATTGTCATTGGATTATTCATCTCCAAGAGACTATTGTGGCCTGTAAGTAAGGCATGACTCAGTTCAAGAATCAGAGGCCCTGAGACGATAGTACTATGGATTACACTTGCTTTCTTCCTCTTACACTATTTTTTTTTTCAATTGAGTAATTGAATCCATGTTATAACCAAACTGGTATAAAAGGTCAGAGCAAGAATTAGTCTCCTCTTGGGACACTTTACCATGTGTCCTTGCAGCTCTTAAGGACATTTCCACTATGTTTAAAGAAATAGACTGCAAACCTGGGCACCGACCATTTATTTTTGGTTGAATTTGCCTCCTTGGTTTGTCCTCTACAGCACAACAGGAGACACTGTCAGCCATTAGCCCACAAAGGACTCAGATAAAGAATGCAAGCTGGATTTGTTGTTTCTTCTTTCTTTTTTTATTATTTTTATTTTTACTTTTTGTAGCTGGGCAGTGTGTAATGAATAAACTGTACAGAAATGGAAACCTTTAGAAATGAAGATTAACATGTGGCCTAAGGTTAATGATATACTATCCAAAGTTTCTTTTCTTCTGTGAAGGCATATCTTGGCTTACATACAGCGTAGCTATTGAAATTATAAAGAAGAAAACATTCTGGAAGAGGAATTATTGCCAATATTTAAAAATAGGGAGTATAATATGCAATTTAAAGCTCATTAAAGTTATCTTCCTAGTTATTTCTTTAACAAAAGGATTTGGACTGGATTAATTCTATCATAACCAAATTTAGAGGAGCTGATGCAATGCTTTGCTGGGATTGTGCTTTATAGTTACATTGCAACTCCTGGCTTCTGCTACTCTGTGTTCATCCTCTCTTCAAGTTTTTACTTTGAATCTTTGACTTGGTGTGTGACTGTATGTAAATATGTCTGTAAGAGCAGACTCAGAACTACTACTCTTCTTTGTAGGAAAGAGGTCTGAGAAAAGCAATGCATTTTAATTTATTAATGTATAATGACAGGAGTGCTTCATATAGAAAAATCCATACGATCCAATGGAAATGTCCATACATTGTGAGGAGCAAACTTATTGGATGCAAGACTCTACCTGTTCAAGTGCTCATGAACTAACTTCCTGCATTCCAGATGGTCTACCAGAGGCAGAGAAAACTTTGGGAGCCCCAACTCATGAAGAGGCTCTGCTACAGACAGAGGGACAGGAGGGAGCTACCTCTGAAAGTTACTTGGTTCACTTTACGACCAAGCATCAGTGAAGAATTCAGAACTTTATTCACATAGCTGAACTCAGCAACACAGAGGAAAGTGAGAAAGAAAGAAGAAAATGAGAGAAGGATTAAGCCCTTGGTTGATTGCCCTGATTGACTGAAAAAAACCCAGTGCCAGATGCAGACAGAGCCCCATCCTCAGCCACTGCTTTGCTGTACTGAAAGCATGAGAAGAACCTGATTTATGGGCATAATCCATCTTTTCAGAGACTAAGAAAACAGGGATTGGAGTGAGACACTGAAATGTTTAAAAAAGCAGCAAAATGTGTACTGCTGGCTGTAAGTAACTTTGAACAGTCAGATACGAGTGAAGGAACAATAAAATGTACAGCAGCTCAAAAATAATTCCTTTTGTAAATTTCTGCCATTTTGGATGCAGTCTGTGTTCTCTACTGTTAAGAACACTGATGATTACATGTGGTGCAAAAAGCTGGGGTAAAAAAGTGAGTTCAATTATTATTCAGCACACTGACCAAGTGGAGCAAAATAAATAAATAAATAAATAAATAATTGCTAAGCAAATTGTATTGAACCTCTGTCTCAAAAATGTTTAAATCAATAGTAAAAGCAAACTTTATTTGACTTGCAGCCACAATCTAATTCCATTCCCAAATTTTCCACAGGCTAAGTAATTACAATTAACCAGTGATTAATGCTTTATCTAATAAGAATTTTGTTGAGGGACTGAATGTACAATACTACCCCAAAATCATGGGGAAAAGCAAATTAAAGGAGTGTGTCACAGACATAGCTATAAACAGATATATATATAAATCAGAAAATACATTATTATTTGATCTCTTCTGCAACATTACTTACACCTGATTTATGGTGTTAGGGTATACATTTTCATGTTAATATTTTTTTAAAGGCTCTTGCTGAAAGACAAAATTATTTTCTTCTTTTTTGAGGGGAATAAAAACAAAGGTAATTCTTGAGCTGACTGTAGAAGTTTTATTCTTCAGAACTATTTCCTCTATTAACTTATGTCTTCTGTTTTTGATTATGCAACTATATTTCACTCATACATACAATACTTGTTCTATGCAGCTATAGTTTCTTGAAAATTTTTTTCTTTGTAACCTCGGGCAACATTCCCAAAACCTTTAAAACAAAATTATTTCTCTTAAAATAGGGACAAGAGTCTCTCATTTTATTTGATAAAAACAAAATATTTAAATGTTAGAACTTCTTACATTCTAGTCATTCAATCTGTAATCATAGATTACAAAGAAAAAGTAATTCTAGATAGAATAGAGATATTCTAGTGCATTTGACTTTGTGAAAAACATTGACTTTTAACTCCTCTTTATTTACACAGCTTCATCAGAATGAAGGGATTATTACAAAATGTATTAAATTTCAGAAGTCAATATTTTTTCCACTATACTGTTCTTCTTTGCTGCATCTCCAGATAAATAAAGCTGTCACTGATGTTAAATAAATACTGGAGCTTGTAGCTTACCTGATCTGCCAATTACCTCTGATACCTGTGGTACTTGCCAAAAAAGTTCTGTTTATCCAAAAATGATACATGTAGGAATGGATCTTGTTATAATGACTACCCAGCATCTCTGCCATTTTGAAATGAAAATCAGGGGATTAACCATACATCCATTATCTTTATTTCATGCTTCATATCTTAACATCTAATTATTTGAGGAATCAAGGAAATGGCAAAGGTGAATTTTCAGAAGGTGAATGAGGAACTTACTCTGTCATCTGTAACCTGCAGCATTTTTTATCTGTGCCCATGCACTACTGGGATATGATTAACTCCAAGATACATTACAGCTACCTCCAATTTCCATGTTGGAGTGCTCTGGTTTCTCTTGTCAGACTCATGGGCTCATGGTGGAATGGAAAGCTCTGCTTCACATGCACAGACTCAGGAGATAGGAATACAAAGCAGTGGAGGTGAGATACCTGACACTGCTGACAGAACTTGCAGTAAGTCCATCAAAAATGTCACAAAGAAACTCAAGGACTTAACACGACTTGCCCAGATCAACATCTCTGGGAGTCCTCAGGGTAATGTGGCTTTTTGTCAGTCGAGCTCATCAGGCACATAAAAGTGTGCTAAGAGAAAAAATACATGGATTAAGCTCTGTGACCTTTGTTACATAGAAGATTAGGCAAAATTAGATCTTATATATATGTGAACTGTGTGTTCAGATACGGTATCTAGGAAGAAAATAATAGCAATTTCACAGAGCATGGAAGGATTTCAATTTCAAAATTTCAAACCTGCTTGGTTTTGTTTGCCTTCTTGCTTGTTTATTTGTTTTTGTGTTAGTTGGTTTGCTTGGTTTTATTATTATTTTGGAGCCTGCTACTGCATCTGAAATAGTTAATAGATCTTTACATTAAGTTCAGTTGTTGCTTAATATTAACAATCTTTTCTTTTTCTTTCTTTTATTTATTTTATTCTTTTTTAAAATTGCAGGCATACTTTGAAAGTTTAATCAGCATTCTAACAAGTTTCCAGTTTGCTGATTCTTCTGGTGCAGAATAACTTGCACTGGGGAACTTAAAAGGCATCTCTAATTTCTGTTACTGTCAAAGGCTGGATGGGTCCAACATTTCACTTTGAAATTATGTTCTTCTTATGAACTGCTTATTAGGCAATTATATGTGCTGTTTAAGCTAGAACTAGCTAGAGATTGAAATAAAATTATTTTTAAAAGACTCAGTGGTGGTTCTTGTTGAAAGGCAGTTATGGCTGTGCAGCTGTCAGATAGGGTTTGGAATAATGAGACACACAGGTAATCAGCACAAACTGGCAGGAACATTTTTCCAGCGATTTCATTCTATGGGGACCCGATTAGAAAAATGTTGTGCTTATTACTTTTGAACCAGCATTTTAAGTAGGTCTGGCTAGAAAGAGTTGCATGTGGCATTACTATTTCAGGCATCCATAAACTTTAAAATCTAAGTAACTAGAGAAAGGAAAATTATTGTATCGAGGATTATCATTTTAGTAAGCAAGTCAAACGAATGTTTTTGCTACCTACAACTCAAATGTTCTGCTCCTAACTTTTGAAAAACATTCTAGATGTGATTGGCTCCAATGCTGGTAAAATAGGGAATTGAGATCAGGTTATGATTCTCATCCTGCCTGTACAGGCTGGTGCTTTCTTGTACATGGTGAAGTGTTCAGTCTGTTCTTTGGTTATCAGTTCTCACTTACAAGGCTTTCTTCATCCAAATGGACCTCAAACCCACTCGTAGTGAATTCTACTTTTCTTCTTGATTAAGAAGTTCTTGTTAAGTTTGAGAACACATAAACTGATTATTATAAAGCTGAACAGAATAACAACAACAAAGATATCTGTGTTTGCAGTAGTGCATATAGCCTACTTATCATGAAGTAGGAAAGTAAGGTGGAGCAATATCTCTCTGCAACCTCTTGCTACTGGCACCACTCACATTGCAGTATAGCTCACAAGTCCAAAAAGAAATCTGCAGCATTAGCAGAGAGGAAGAGAGGAATTTTCACAAAAATAGCAATGACTTAAAGAAGAAAAACTGAAAAACATTAGGAGATATGGAAGAATAGCTGGGATTTCTTAATTCAGCATCCAGTGCCCAGAGTATTGCACCGGGCTGTCCTGGTTCACAGATGCTATTATTCAGATGTGATTCAACTCATGCTGCTGTAGAAATGAAGAGCCAATGCTCTTCTAATAATAAATGCCTTTCACAGTATTATTTTTGTTCGTGAAAATGAAGTAAAGGGTTTTATGTATGTATAATATCTATATTCTACATATATATATGTAGAAATATTATGAATGACTATAAGCTAATGACTAAGACTGTATTAAAAGATGACATTTTTACAGCTGCATAAGATCCATTTTAGTCTCTCTGTCATCCATTTTGCATTACTGAAGCCTAATGAAGTTTTTCCAGGTATCCACCAGATATGTCTTTATTACCAGAGCAGATACTGCTTATAGGCAAATATAGATTACACTGATAAAAGTAAGAATAAAATCCAATCATTCTCTTTTGATGTTGAAAATAAATAAAAGCACAATAGGTGGCATCACAGAGCTCCCACTGAGTCTCCTGAAGGGGCAAAGAATTCAGTAACAACTTTGGAACCACATAGCTAAGCTACAAAGTAGTATCCTTTCTTAAAACTCCAGATGTAACGTAATTCTTTTAAAACTTAAATAGCAATTATTAACTAAAACAGCACAGAGTTGTTTGTGTGTTTAAAAAAAAAAAAAAAAAAAAAAAGAAAGTTATTCAATATTGGTTACCTGGAACTGTGTCATTGTAAGACATAACGATAGGCCAAAATGGAAGAATATTTATTTGGTAGTCATCTCTTATATGTTTTCCTATTAGTTTGATCTGAATAAACTCAACAGATGAGGATTAGTAACATGCCAACACAGCACCAATTGCCTGGAGCATCGTATGGTTAATTGGTTATGAAATGACTCTCAGTAGGTAAATCTGCTGCTATTCTACGTTTTATCTGAATAACTTAGTACAACCCTTGTTAAATCTGTGCTGCTCTTAATACAAAAATGCATTTCATAATGCTGGACCAGACCATATAAACTTGACATGAGCCAGTAGTGTAGACTTGCAGCCCAGAAAAGTACACTGAGCTGCATCAACAGATGGGGGCAAAGGGCAGGGGGAGATTGTCCCCCTCTGTACTGCCTTCGTACAGCTTCATCTGGAGCCCTGTATTCAGGCCTGGGTCTCCAAACACAAGAAAATTGTGGAGCTGTTGGAGTGGGTTCAGAGAAGTTGCTCAGAGAGCTAGAGCACCTCTCCTGTGAAGAAAGGCTGAGGGAGCTGGAGTTGTTCAGCTTGGAGAAGATTAAGTTCTGGAGAGACCTCACTGCAACCTTCCAGTACTTGAAGGGAGTTTATAAGCAGGAGGGCAAGTGACCTTTTAAATGGGCAGTGATAGGATCATGGGGAATAGTTTAAATCTAAAAGAGAGGAGATTAAGATTAGATACTAGGAGGAGTTTTTTCACTCGGGATGATGAGGCCCTGGCACAACTGCCCAGGGCTGTGTGTGTGTGCCTCATCCCTGGAGGTGCTGAAGACCACGAATGGGCTCTGGGCAGCCTGAGCTGGGTGGTGGCAATCAGCCCGCAACAGGGGGTTGGAATTGGGTAATCCTTAAGGTCCCTTTCAACCCAAATCATTCAATGAGTTTATATAGGAAGGTAGGAAGATACAACTGGTGTCCCCTCTATTATGAAAGATAGACAGTTGGACTGGATGATGTAGTAGATCTTTTCCATCCTTGGTGATTCTATGATTACATGATTTATCCGGAAGCAATTTACCCAGTGGGCTCTGAAACATTTTCAGACCCCCAGCTTCCCAATGCACCAGCTGCATGTATCGTCCTTTGCTTGTTCAAATGAGCAAGACTGAACCAAAAATTTAAAAGAATATATATCTATATGTATTTAAAGGAAACAACCAGAAGAAAGCACCTTGAAGCAGCCAGACATAGGAAGGAGAATGTGAAAATGAAAAACGAAAAATTAAAAAAAAACAAAAAACACAAAAAAACATAAAATGTTAAGTGTATTCCTGCCCTGAAAGAACTGGATTAGTTTAAAATGAGGGTTGTTTTCTTCAGCAGGAACACACATAGAGGCATGAAGAGGACTGCTGACATCTAGTGTTTTCTGCTTAAACAAATCCTCTGCTCAAATATTCTTAAAGAGCAGAAGGGTCTGGATTTGGTTGCAGCCCCTGGGCTCAGAGTGCACAGAGGATGAATCCATGCCACGTGTTTTGTAAGGGAGTTGCAGAGGGAGCAAGCAAGTTCCTCCTCTCTATTGCCTGTTTGTATGAATTATATTTTTAAACGCCTATCCTTTGCAGAGTGAGGTAAAGGGGACTGCAGAGGGAGCTGCGTTTGAACATTTACTTTCTCCTTCCCTGATACTCTTGATTTCTTGAACCAAGAAACAGCTTTTAAAGTCGAGATCATCAATCAATGCAAGCAAAAGCCAGCAAAAGACACCAGGAAATTCTTGCCTGTCTGCCTCGCTTCCCTGAAACCAACAACCACATTTGACTCTATTTGCTTTACATGCCTAACAAGAAAAAGCTGAGAAAGAGTGCTTTCACCGATATCGCAGATGCAATAAGAGTGCATAAATATTGAATGTCCTCACTGTGATTGTCAGTATGCTGCCTTTTAACAAAACATAATTCTTCTATAATAGTTTCATTGCAGAATATGTTTTGCCTCCCCACACAAGTTCATTCTCTTTGCTCTGTCTATTTACAGTTTGAGCGTGCTGTCTGGTTATGTTAGGACTGTCATTCTTATGCTGTCGTTATTATGTGGATTGTTTTGTTAGCTCTGTTGCTGTTAGACTCATTATTTTCAGCCTGCTAAATGTCCTGACCTAGATTTGATTGCCTACCAGGTGACTCATTATTTAAATTAACTCGTAGATCTACATCAGGCACTACAATCTAATTCCTTGAATTAGATTGCCTGCTGATTCTTCCTCTCCAAACCACTGATAGTTTGAATGACTGTCATTTATGAAAAAAAATCCCTTTATGTATGAATCAGTATTTAGATATTAATTTTCTTCTGTGGCTGAAGTCTGAAATTTGTTTTTCCAAGCCTGAAATACACATAGCGATGTGAACTATAGAAAATACTGAAAGCACTCAGTATAAAGCCATGAGAATTTAATATTTTGCCTGCAATAACCTTTATGTAAATATCCTAGAAAAATAATGTTTGGCCAGCATTGAAGGCTGTCTCTACCTATACTGCAGATGCTTTGACATAGCAGCTGCAGGGGAAGTTGTGTGCTAAACACAGGAGGAGATCGTAACTTCCCTGAGCATCTCATGCAATCTAAAGGTTACAAAGAGAATGTCTTTTTGCAGTGATGGATGGCAGCCCGCATGGGCTGCATCGTTATTTGGTGTGGGACAACTAGGGCTGGTACTGCTCATCAGTGAGAATATCTGTCTCTCAAAGATAAGACATGAGAAAGACATAGACATAGACCTTAGGAATGACTCCCAATCTGTTCCCTTAGAATGACTCCTGTCTGTTCCCAGTCCTAAGAGGACTGTTCTGAGGAGGGTATCAGCTTTCCTTCATGTATTTGTCTGCAGGAGGGAACTTTGCATAAAGTTTCATAATTAGTTCATTTCTTTGTAATCATTACCCTCTATAAAATGATTTTAAAACGCGTCACTCTCGTGCCACTCTAATTAATATTGTTTCCAACTGATGAGTGGTTTTGACTCTGCAAGGTCAGCTGTTAAATTGCCACAGTCACACTCAACTCTAAGCCTGTTAGTATTCCATGGGGCTGAAGTTTTTCCCTTGGATATTCTGCTTTTACAGCGGTAAGCACTGTCTTCTTGTCTGTCTGCTAATGTTTACTCTGCATCTTCTGAACACGGTTGCAAGGCACGGGGAAAAAAAAGTAACAATACTTTAGGTTTTGAAGCTGAATCTGTAGAAAGAACACAATTTATCCCTCCAGCACAGAGAGGGAAGGGAAAGCCCTGGGTGCTGCAGGCTGCTGCTTCCTGCTGTGCGAGCAGAGGGGCTCGCTGCTGGGCAATCTCAGCTCAGTGAGCATGCAATCACAAGCCTAATTGTAATCAAATGAGTAATCCAGGACCAATCCATAAAACACACCAGTATATAATTAACATTAAGAGAGTGCCTGCTCCGATTGGTCTTAATAGAAGATAAGCACATCTTAATGGCAAGTGTATAGTTGGTCAAACTGGATCTTTCTAATCTCTGTATATTCCTGAGAAGAGAACTTTGTAATCTCTATGAGTATGAAGGATTTATTTTTTGAGCATGGCCTCTAGAAGATAGCAGAACGTGGGGTAGATGAAGAATTTATGAGAAACATATATGTGTATATAAAAAAACAAAGAAAAGCAGAGTGCATTTAGTCGAAATTAAATACCCTGGGGACTACGAGCCAGTGCATAAAGCACTCTGCGTTAGTTTCTGTTGCACAGGAAGGATGAGGAAGCATAGGATATTGCTTCTGCTTGTTAAGAGCAGAACATTTATTGTATTTGTATAGCTCTGTGGGAAAGGAACTGCTTGTAACACTGAAGACACAAAGCTCTTGGTGGCCAGAGATTGATCCAGAGCATAAAATGGCAGCCATATCCACAGGAGCTCATACAGTCTGATTCATACCCACCTCACTGACTCCAGCTTCCAAAAAGCAGCCCAGAGAGTCTTTGCATTTCAGCATTTCCATTGCTGGCTTCCAAAATTACCTGTTATTGAAAAATTATAAGGGTATTAAAAAATTACAGGGGAAAAGAATAGGGAAAACAGTTGGAGAAGAACGGGAACTTGCTCTGAGCATTGTTGGGAATGCAGAAATACATGCTAGCTACTGATGGCAGAGGCACATAAACTATCAAACTGTTCTGCACAGCTAGGGTAAAGTCTGCAGAATTAAACATTAATGCTAAGCTGCTTAAGATGAACACTGTGACTCCAGTCTGTGTACATTAGAAAGGTTGACAGAAGACTAATTTCTAAAGGGGAAAATGTTCTAAAAATTAAGCACAGCCATCAATAAATCAGCCAAGCTTAAAGTAAAAATAGAGGTTTGGATTTATACTGACATTTGAATATAATAAAACTATAAGAATAAAGGTTTTACAGAACTGTGTCCTACAGCAGTCAACTATTTCTAACACTTAATGTCTTTATGCTGGAGATTGTGTTTAAAGAATTGTAACCAATGGTATAGTTCATGGATTTGTATCAAACTTCGCATGGTACTAACACTACAATAATAATTTCTCTTAGAATATATATACCAGTGCAGATCTTCAGAGTGCTTTACCAGCATTATTTAACGACATGCACAATAGCCCTTTGAGGTAAGCATTGTGGAGATGAAAAGGCTGAGACGTGCCAAGATATTTCTTTAAGCTATTTGGTGAACAAGCAGAAGGGTGAGAATTAGAATTTAAGAGGACTTAGCTCCCCAAAATGACTAAGGATCTTTTCTCTACAAAGGTTTCCAAGTGTGATTAAGCTATTAAAACACTTTCGTTCAAAATGCAAATGACATGGGGGCTCCAGCCCACTCCCATTCCTCTGGCCTAAACTACCTCTTTTCGCTGCTGAGGGATAGATCCTCAAAGAGGCTTTGTAATCTGCCCCTTTAGCAAAGGGCTTACAGCAATAAGACCACACACGTATGGAGTTTAAACACAGCATTAGCGCCTCTGTGGATTAAAGCCACGCGGTTCTGCACCTTAAAAGACGGAGCTTTAAATTTACATTTTAGTGACACAAACTGCTTAAGAGAATTAATTTTTAATAGGCGAGGTATTGTCTCTGATGAGCTTAGTCCAGCAAAAACCTGAAAATCCCTCTGCTCAGATCTTCTCGCTCATGGGCTCATCCAGCAGCACCAGGCCTGCTCTGTTAGCCTGTGTTTAGGTGATGCTCACGCGTCCCCTATCTAAACAAGCACAGGGACTCCAGCAGAAAATGAGAGCAGTCTGCAGAGCAACATGCTCTGTGCCTTCACTTTCCACTGCAGAAAGCACGTGTTATTTTGAGATGTTTTGGTTGAGCTGTGTTTTAATCAAAAGCTTTCTTCTTCTCTCTAGGGGTGAAATGGTGAAGAATTGTGTCTTTCCGTCTGACTTGCAACCAAAGCAATCGGTTCTCTTGTTTTCTCTCTTGGAAAGAATTTCTCAGAGAACGTAACTTGCTTTTGAGAAATTTTACTTAAAAATTGTAATGCTATCTGGCTCCCAAAGAAGATGTCCCAAATGTGATAAACCTGGCATCCAGGCTGACAGTGTCTGTCTTTGTCTCTCTGTGGAGATAAAACTAAGACAACATGGAGTATTCTGCTCTTCAATCAGGAATGAAAAACACGATTCAGCAGTACACTTCAGGGGACATTTCATTCACTGGCTTATCTAGAGGATGATCAGTCGTGTTGGTTGTTTAATATTCAGCAGCCTTAGCCTTCAGTAAACTGTGGTCTAACTTATGGTTATTACTATGGCTGCTTTTGTGAACAGATTCTGAGTTAAATGGGCTCCCTGAGTGCTTGTGTGGTATTTACAACGATCCTTACAGTAATCACTAATATTTGATACTGAGAAATAGTGATGTCTCTCTTTTCATTTTTCTTTTTTTACATGAAATAAGAAAGTCGAGAAAAATGTAAAAGTTAAAGAGAAACAAAACAAGAATATTCAGTTGGACACTCTCAGAGACGATTACTGCTGCATTTGAAAACATATTTATTGTATAATTTTGTTATTTTCTATTTCAGGATTGTTCTATATTTTCTTTATACAGAACATCTGTTTCTTTTCCTGACTTTTCTGTGAGTCTGATGGGGTCTTGTTTATCCTAACTTTCACAATCTGGAGGAGAATGATTAGCAGTGATATCTGGAGATGGAAACTGTTCTTTTGGGACCATCAGCTGGCATGTGTGACCTGCCATATGTTTGTGTGTCCAGATGATCACTGTGTTGTTCTCGGACACTGACAGGATTTCAGAACATCATTTTCCCAACGGAAAGAGCCCTTTTGTATCTCTTCCAGTGCAGGAATGTAAGAAGACAAAGTGATCGGCATCTCTTACAGCAAGATTCCCATCTTTCTGCACATTGCAAACATTTATATAAGTTCTTGGTGTTGACTGCTCATGTAGCTGAGGGTCCACAAGTGATTTTCTGGGATGTTCCCAGGTGCAGGCCCAAATTATGTTAATGTCTAATTAAACAGAAATTAGAGGAAAAAAAATCCCAGGTTTTTATATTCCAGATGAGCAAATGGCAGGACAAAGTTTATACTCAATATTTTTAACCCTGGCCTAGTTTCCATAAAGGGAAACTGTCTTACAGGGAATAAAAGGGTGTCCCACTCTGTAGTTTAAAGATAAGGAAAACTGTATCTTTGTGTATGATGTAGTACAACTTGATTGATAGTAGCCCTTTTGTTGGCTTCAGCTTCCCATGCAGCAGTACCAAAGCAATCTGTGCCCTATGAAAATAGGTGAAATCTTCAGGGACCATTCACTGAAAGCAGCACAGTGGGCTACATCCTGTATCAGATCCAAAATTTCCACTGACCTGACAGTGTTGAGGGTTATGCTACAACAACATGACATCAATAGAACAAAACCTAAGGGCTGGCCCTTACATTCTTTCAATTCCCTAAAAAAGCCACAGTCCTAAAGAAGCAGAAGCAGTCTTACAACATGTGTAGAATACATAAGGATTTAGAAAGCGAGCAGGTAGGAATATTTCAAAGATATTCAACATTTTCTCATGTATTTCTTCTGGCTCTAAATCTTCTGTTAGATCTGTACTTGGTAATGTAATTAGCCAAAGTCTGCAGTAATAGCCACTTACGCTACCTGGTTTTGGGGGTGGCTGAATATATCTCAGCCTCTTCAATCCATTTTTACAAATGTGCAGAAAAATGGGATTACTGGGAGGCTTTGTATGAGTTTCTTTAGCCATAACTCCAGAGGAGTTCTTAGAGCTGTTCATTTAAGAGCTCGTCTCCAGGGGTTGATGACTCTCAAATCTATATTACAAATTTAAATGCCTCATCCTTAAATATCCAGGGGCGAGGGGTAGAAATGCTACTTACCCTTTCCATCCCCTTTTTGCTCTCAGAGTAGGATGATAACGCTACTAGGAGTGACAGATGAAGATGGGTGGAAGGGTTAGGAAGGAGGAGAAAGGCATTTTTCCTCACTCAACCCAGCTTGTGCTCTAACAGGTATTTACAGTCTCTGGCTCATGATGCTTGTACTCAACTGTGTCAATCTGCTTCCATCCACAGGCTGACTGTAGCTAGGAGCAAGATAATTTATCTTTCTTGCTCTTACCCTTGTCTGTGTCCCCACACATTAAGGATGTTTCTCAGGCAGCACAAATATGTGTGAAATCTCTTGATTGCCTTTGCCCTGTGTGAAAAGGCATTGTGCGCTCTGTCCTTGACCAGCTATTGTTACGCTTTATAGCTGGCTGATGAATTCTCAGTGCACAAGCACAAATTCTGATGGGTTGAATGAAAATATTTATATATGTATGCTCTGTACAGGAAGGGCACAGCTCTTGGTGACATTGCTGCCAGACAGCTGTATGGTACTCTGCTTTGGATTTTCATATTCATGGGCTACCTTCTTAATATATTACTAGAATGCTTATAGACTGCATTGTTTCTCTGTTCTGAGGTATTAATGCTTTTGGGAGAAGAAGGTGCTGTGTGTCACCTCTCTTCATAAAGGTCACTGCTCTCCACAGAACTGAGCAGCATTCTCGGTCACTTGCACTATGCATTTCCAATTGACCAAAACATAATGACTGGCAGAAATTTCCTCCTTGTCAGCTGCAAGGAGCAAAAACTGTGAATTTTTTTATAAAATGTGTCAAATTTCTGCGATCTTTTTCCCTCAACAGCTGAAGACTTCTAAGGACAAGACACAGACTAAGCAGAGATTAGGATAGAGATAAATTACCTTCAAGTCTTGTTCCTCACTGTCTGTTTAATTGAGTATTCCATACATATTTATGAAGCTAAAAAGAGTTTGTAGTGTTGTTGGACTACTCAAAGAGCAAAATCTTACAGGTTACAAATTTAATAGTCAACACCTCTCCACAGACTTGGTCTCATTTCTGTTGGTCCTGTGTGGAGTTGTACTTGATGATCTGTATATGAGCCCTTTTCAACTCAGGATGTGATCTGATTCTATGATAAAATTTATTCAGTTGTAGAGAGCAATGTCAGTAAAAGAATGATGTCTACAGATTTTAGAGGAATAATTGGTAAAAAATAAAAAAAGTATGGCCACATGTATGTCCCACCTTTGGGACACCAATAAATCACAACAAAGTATTTAGTCGTAAGATGATTGGAACCCATTTCTAGGCTCCCTTCTTTTTAATCCAGTGCAAAGCCAGCAGAGTTGGTGAAAATGTCTGATTCATCTAGAACTGTACTGAAAAGCATCTTCTATCTATGTGGGTTTTTGTTTTGTTTTTTTTCTGTTTGGTTTATCTTTTATTTGTTCATTTGTCTGTTTTTGTTTTGTTTCTTCAACTGATTTTTTTTTTATTTGTTTGTTTGCTTTAGCTCTGCAAAGAAGTTATTTAAACAAAAATGACTGAAACACAACCAAAGATCAGACATAGAACTTTCCTTTTTCATTGTACCTAGGTACTCATTGGAATAGCTACATCAATGTCAATCAGTCTAACTTTGTATCCAGGAAATATCCATCTATCAGTGATTAAAGATTCAAAATCCAAGGTTTGATTAAATTAATGATTTCTACTTTGGAGAAAATGCATTTAAAGTATCAAGTACAGACCTTGGTACCTGTGATGCCTCTGAATTTCTCACTTTTGACTCTTCTAGATGTACCATGAACAGCATTATAGATTTAGTCCTAACACTATCTTAAAGAGAACTGTGAACCTATTTGTGTTTTATAGCTGTCATCAGCAGGGGCCTACAAAGATAAATGGAAACTCTATGGAAATGCCAGGAAATATCAAAGAAATACCCTTTCAGATTGACAAAATTAACAGGAAATTAATATTCTGAAGCTGCATAAATTAACCTTATATTTCAAATTCTTAATATAAATAATAAATATTTAATTAGGAGAAAGTCTTGTAAGTTCTGTACAACTCTTCTGTAATTTGTCTTTTTTCACATGTGATAGGGAAATCGAGATGTACATCAGGAAGAAAGTCTGTCAAGCCTTGTTTTTGAGTTTATGTGCTGCCCTCATCTTACAGGCACACCAGACAGAATGTTTTCCTATAAACCAATGAAGAGCTGCTAACAGCTCTGTGTTGATTGCGTTGCATCCCCATACAGCTTCATTACAGCTTGATGGATAATTATTTTCTTAAGATGTCATTGAGACTTTATCTGGGTTTTGCTTACAAGCAGTAAGATGCAGCAGAATTCAATCTATAACACTGATGGGGTTTGAATATCTCTGGAAGGAAATATTTACTTCTATCTGCCAGTGTTTGCCTGAGGCCTGTGTTCCAGTAACAACTTGGGTCAGATTTAGAATAAGCCTGTGTGAATTTTTTCATAACCCCAATGGGAGAATGTTGAGCTGTCCAAAATCCTTATCACACTTCATTTATTAGCCTAAGGATGTCAAAATTCTTGAACAATTGGGAATACTGTGATGTGGGAAGAGCTTGCTTTCTCCTCATATGGAAGTGAAGTGATCCAACGGAGGCTGGATTTGAACCCAATCTCTTTAATGGTGTATGGGAACTGTTGAATCACGGCCTGCACCACTGATTGATCACCTGAGGTGAGCACTGAGTCAGCTGCAGGAGCACAGGTGAAGGCAATGTTCCTGTGTGACTGGAAGGGGTGGAGTCTGGCTGCACCTCTCCCAGACCCCATTTAAGGGCTGACCAGCGCTGGGGAAGGTTTTCTTATTGGAGACCCCTCCTCTGTGGATTTATTGGTGAACCTCAACCATCTGCAAAAGGTGAGCCTTTCTTTATTTACTGGTTGTCTGTTTACCATCCAGATAAACTAAGTAAAATATATGAACTTCCTCACTGTTTTCTGTGAATACTGTTCTTTTGGGTTATTCACCCCACAAATGGTGTATACATATTATTCAAGTGAAGTGTTAGATGAAGAAAGAAAATTTACAGTAGCACACACCTGTGCCCCTGAAACACCTGATGAACCCAGTGCTTTGTTTTTTTCCAGGTCAGACCTGAACAAGCAGACTTTCCGTAGTTATGAGGCAACACCAACAAGGTCAGTCTTGTATTTCCATCCAAACGTGCCTCTACTTTAAGAAAAGTTTGTCCATGTGTCATGTCCTTTGAGCCTCCCTTTGTAACTTCAGTTTTGATTGTAAGTTAATGGTGCTTTTGTTGTTCGGAGTGGTGCTGATCCCCACCACTTTATCTCTTGTCCGTCAAAAACATTTGTTGGCTTCAGATGTATGTGCATCTCCCATTGAATTCAATGGCACTTCTTAACCACAAGGATTCAATTAACTGCTGCTAATGGCCCATCCATCTACACCTATTGCTTTCTCTAAGCATTCTTTTAGATCATCCTAGTATTGACTAGGTTTATCTGGGAGGGATCGGCTGAGCGTGCTGTCAGATACCACTTACCTGTGTATCTTCATATGATATTCTCTCATTTCTTATTTTAGATTTCTTATTTTAGTATTCTTATCTTTTCTATAACAGTGCACGTACAACTGTGCTTCTATCTATGCACACATCTCAAAAAGACTGTGCAAAATTTTGACTTTAATGACTTCTCAGAAAATATTGTCAAAATATGAAGTAGTATCTCTGAGAGAAGCCAGGAATGCTGTGGTGAGCTCCAGGTTGTAACTAAAATGTCATTGGCTCCTTAATGTCCAAACGGAGCAGAAAAGATCCCACATTTTAACATTTTCCCAAAAAGTACATCAGCAGCTATTGGTTATGGAGTTGAAGACATCTGGGTGCAGGAAAATGAAAAGCTAAATTAATGCTGTGGGGTTGCTGACTTTTTAGTTCAGACAGAGATCTTACCAGGATAGGTGTTATGACCAAACAGGTGGGGAAGTCATATAAGTATGAAAGAGTTGTGACCATTCCCTTCATAGAACTCACCAAGCCAATACTTCTCACATCTCATCATAGCAGCAGCCCCTTCAATTGGTACTCCAAGGCTGCATCCTCATGGCAGGCAGAAAAGTTGATGTATGTTTTATATTCAAGCACTAGTGGATGTTGCTGAGAGCTTACTGAGTCCCTGATGGCAGCAGCACAGTAGGGACAGCATATCATTTTCCTCCTCTAAACAGACTACAGGAAATTTAAGTTTTTCACATGTTCAGTTTGACAGATCTGGGATATCAGGATCCCTGACAGCCCAGCTGCCTTGTGTCCCAATGTCTCTATTTGGATGCAGTCAGCATGTTTTGGGACAGACAGAATGATGAAATTCACCCTTGTGAAAGAGCCATGGTTTTGTGAAATGCTGCCAGCCGTGGTGTAACACATGGTGTCACTGTCTGGTCATGGTCATATGGGCTCACATCTTGATCCAGAGTATGGCAGATCATCTGAAATGCAGAAAGGGGACATATCCCTTTCCCTGTTCGTGTTTCCTGCATTTACTGATTACTTCAGAAGACAATAAATTTTAGTTTCCGATCCATATTATGCAGTGTTTTTGTCTGCCTTCCTGGCAAATGTAGTGTGGTGTTCCTTTTGACACATGTTATGCATAGTAGTCTCAGTGCTACCTAGCATTACTTATTTATCTGTTCAGTGACTCCACAGTTCTAAGGCAAAGCAGAGGTGCTATCCTGTGCCACAGAGGATAACACTGTATTTGAATGCCTGTATTTGCTGATTGATCCTGATTAACCTACATTTCTAGGATTTCATCAGGCCATTCATTAAAATTAATTGGTAGAAACTAAGAATTCCACGTAGTTCTTTCCACGTAGAGGGCAGGTAGATGTTTCTAAGATATTTGTTTACTGCCCAAGTACTGAGCTGCCTCAGGTCATGGTTCTGCACAACCACTTGTGGGCTCCTCCTGAGCATGCATGAAATCTATTTCAGTTGTTTCTACCAGTTCAAGCAAAAAAAAAAAAAGGATTTTCTTCATTCCATTTCAGTGTTATGCTCTGTAAGTAATGAGCAATGTTAACAAAATTAAATGTTGGCCTCTACAAAATTTTCATATCCAGAAAAACTAAGGATGAGAATTTCTCCCTCTTTGGCACTTCTGGCACCATCCCAGTGTGTTATGCTTACACAGATAGAAAAGTTCTTTGACGCACTGCAGCGCTTCCCACACAAGAGTAAGCTCTTCCAAAACATGTCTGTGGCAGCCCCTTTTTGTTTGCACTATCTCTGTGGCTGTTTTGCATTCCTTGGAGAATGTGTGTCTCAGCCAATCAGGCTGCTGCAGGGAGGGGAGTCTTGTGTCTGCAGGGATGGAGAAGTTGCCCTCAGGGAAGAGAAAAGTGTTGTGTTTAAGATTTGGGACTAAAGAAATGCACAGTAAAGATGGACCCTTAGCTTAGACCTCCATGGAGATACTGCAGTCACCCCCACACACGCACTCCAAATTGCAATAATGTATGGGACTGAGTCTCCTTTGTTGTTTTCCACGTTAATTACCATGTCCCTGCAGCCCACCAAAGTCCCTATGCTGATCTGAATTTATCACTCTGTTCTAGGCAGGTATCTCTTGGTGTAATCTTTCATTATTCCTATAATCTGCTTTGTTTTATCTTTTTATGTTGAAATACGTGGGGAAGGATAAGAAAAAGCTGGGGATGAATAGACAGCCATAGATTGGCACTGATTTGTCAGGTATTTTTTTTCAAGCTGCCAGATAAAGAGGAAGATGCAGTGGATAGAACATGAGTACAACAATCATCATGCAAGTAGGATAGTGCACAGCTGTTCAGACTCAAAAGTGGATACATTTCTCTCTACTGTTCTAGAGGGATGCTCAATCTCTGAAGCTATTGGAGCAGGTGGAACAGAAATGGATGAAATCAAATGTTATTTGTATTCTTGACAATGCCAATTTGAAGTTACTTACTGGGAGAGATAAAATGGCTGAGTTTGCAGGCATTGACTTGTGAGAAAGAATGATGACTCAAACTGCCCACTGCTGGTTAAAATTAGGTCTAAGAAAGTCTGATTTCTTAAAGACCTTTGCTGAGCTCATCTGTGTATCATAGCAGCAAAACACTAACCTAAGGCATTTCATTCATCTCGAGATAAACTTACTGTTGGCTCTGAAAAGTCTTCATAATACAATCTGGAATATTTGCCTCGTAAAAGTACATGAGTAAATTAAGATCTGTTGCTTGGGCATCTATCTATCACCTTAGGAAAAATATCTGTCTTGTGATATGCCAGAGACAGCTTGGAAAAAGGAAGGTGGTCCCATATCTGCAAGGGAGGAAGGCAAGGAAGGCAACTACGCACTGTATTTAAACAAATTGGAAAAGGAGGAGATCTAATGTTCTATCTCTGGGAATGACTGTTTGCTTAGACATTTAAACTGATAAATCGTAGATTTTGTGGTTGCATAAGATCATTTTTTGAATGCCCATGCTTCTAAGAAAAATATTATAAAAGCAAAGCAAATTCTTGCGTTGAATTAGCTCCTGATAATTACTGTGTGGAAAAAAACATTTTGTCAGAGAAATATCCAGTTAAATGAATTCTGAAGTGTTTTCTCACCTCTACTCATAAAGTGGGGCTTTCTCCAGACACTACTGTGACTTTATTCTGATGTATAGAATAGAATCACTGAAGTTGGAGAAGACCTTCTAGATCATTGATTCCAGCCATGACCTAACCATACTACCCTAGCTCTAAGAACCCTCAGCTCGATCACGTCCCTGAGCACCACATCCAAACAGTTTTTAAACACATCCATGAATGGTGACTCTACCACCTCCCTAGGGAGCTTATTCCAGTGCTTAACAACCCTTTCTGTAGAGAAATGTTTCTGGATATCCAACCTAAACTTACTCTGGTGCAATTTAATGCCATTTTCTCTCATCCTGTCACCAGTAAGAAGAGACAGGTGACAGGATGAGGGGTTGAACTGGAACTAAGATCACTTTTTACTTGCACCACTGAAACTCAATGTGAATTGCCAAAATCGTAGCTGAATAAACATATATCTGAGGACTTGATCCTTCACTTGTAGAAAGCTATTGGTGGAGCCAGCTACAGGATTATTGCATCCACAGCAGGTGCAGTATTCTTCATCCTTTACATTGACACCATGCTTTATAAAATCTGTTTTTAGTGAACTGGATGCAGACTGTATTTTGGCTAAGAACGTGTCTATAGTGGTATGTTCAAAATCTTGCTCAAAAAGGTCTGGTAACTGTGATTAGACTGGGCAATCTTTAAAGACTTTCAAGTTACTAACTCCATGCTTTCTACTATGATCTTTGAAAAAGGTTTGTTAAATAGAGCATTGAGCATGCAAAACCTTGTTTGCTCTGACATTTCTAAGTAATTCAGATTGAGTTTCAGTCTACTGGACTTACTTATTTGCATTTCAAAGACCCTGAGAGTGAGCTGCAGAGACACACGTTTATTGGGACTCTGATTTAAAAAAAAAAAAAAAAAGCAACAAAAAGCCCCAAAACTTTAGCAATTGTTAGCTGAAGTGCTGACTCATCAGTGATGTCACACTTTTGAAACCTGCCTTGATTAAGGATTTCTGAAATGAAGCACGGTGCAAAACTGAGAAGAGCAAGGAGAATTCAGCTGACAGGAGATTAGCAAAGGGACGGAGTTGGATCTAAAGGGGGCATTATCCACGGTGCATCCCCAAAATGCCTTACTGCAGATCAGTGAGCTGCTGGAGTGTACCTGCTCGTTGGAAGGTTTATAATACAATGCACAGGATTTATAAGTAACTGCTAAAGCCTTGTATTTCCTTAATTAGCTGACTTGATATGTTTTTGGTCTCAAGTGAAGACAACGCATCGCTAATACCCTGCTAACCCATTTCCTACCTTGCAGCTGATGATAAACTGCCAACACTCGATGAAGGGCTGCACGCAACAGATAAACCAGTGTTCCAGTATCCAGTAACAACTAAGGAAAGTTAAAGCAAAAGACCAGAATTTTTTTTTATCATTTGCAATTAAAATAACTCATCACTGAGCACAGTCCCCTTTAGATCTCCATCGAACATTGAGGTAAAATATGATGTCACCTTTATCTGCCATTAGTAATGATCATTAATAATGGAAAAGTATACACAAACCTTACTTGAAATAATGTAGATAATTACTCTCCTTGATAAATGAAATAAACCAAATTCTGAACTTCGATTTTCCAGTTTGAACGTCTACCTCTTTGATCTTGGTGTAGTGTTGAAGAGCACTCAGCAGTTTGTTTGGAGTAATGGTTCCTATGGACTGACAGGACTCTGTATTAGTTAAACCCTTAATTTTGGTGCTATTAGATAGCAGTTTGATCCTGGAATTACACAGATGATCTTGTACACTCTATTAACATATTGACAAGATGTTTTGTCCAGATAGCTTCTGGTCATTTGCAATACTCCTGGATTATTCTAATAAGATAGTATTAATATAATAATGACTATAAGCTACATTAATGGCTCAGTTAACCTCTTTGCCAAAGTGTTAAACATTTTCCCTTTTTCTAAATATCTTGACTACCACAGGAATAAACCATTGATTCGTTGCAGAGCAGAAGGATCTACTTTTTTTCCCTTTCTCCTTCTTCTACACTTTTATAAGTAATCTAAGAATGAAAATAAAATTACAAAACTACCCAAGAAAATGTACTAACTAGACTTTTTATTTTCATGTTTCGTTGTTTTGACTTTTTTGTAGACTCTAGTGCTAGAAGGTAATGTTCCAAAAGACATTTCAAAATACAAAAAACGCATAATCAAAATTAGTCAAAGTATGCTTTTTTTTTACTTCTAATTTAAAGGAAATTATAACAATAAATTAGTCAAAATTTGCACATTACCAAGGAAATATTTTCCATATATATATATTTGTACTGGAAAACAATTAAAATATTTTAAAATTCCAATGAGTTGTTAAAATCAACTCAGCACATTTTGGGGTGCTATTTTTTTTTCCTTTGTCTAGTATGTAGCATCTGCTGATGAGTATGCAGCCTCAGCAGTCTGCAGTATGCTGATTAGGAACTGACAGAGCTATTTCAGAAGAAGAGACAGGCTCAAAACTGCTGGGACTCTTGAAGTCTAACAAAGGGATGAAAGCAAAACCAGTGTATTTTTAAGCAATTTATAACCGCCTTGGTAGAGTTAGCTAATATAGTAAACTAGACATACTCTTCTGTCTCGATTTGGTAAATAGCAAAATAAATCAGTGATTTTACAAGATCTCTCTCTTTGAAAACTAAGCTAATAATGTGCATAATGAAACCTTCACTATTTGAGTGTAAGGATACACAGATGTATAAATCTATTCCCCTATGATTCTGCACATCGTAAGTCAATTTACTATTTGTTGTTACTGAATAGTGTCAAGCCCTAAGCCTGAGAAAGAGAAACTAAGAAGCAAACAGATTGATGCTTATGATAGCTGCTCTGTTGCTGTTTCAAGACTATTTTCATTTCATGTCTTCTAATGTCAGAATGTTTGATTTTACAAGGCAACTTCTATCTGGCCATTTCATCTTTAGAATATCTCTGAAAACCTTTTTTCAAGTACTAATGTATTATTAATACTGCAGGAAAATAAAATCATAGTTTTTATATTGACACATGAAAGATGAGTATTATGAGTAAAGTATTCATGAATTTGCTTAACAATGTTGTTGTTCCAGCTTTTGGGTTCAGTTGCTCTCATAGTGGGATTTAGAGATATACATTGAAATAAAGAGCAGGAGTATCTGATGAATATTAACAGAACACAGGCAACTCTAAGTAGAAGAAACTCTGCCTGCATTGCCTATGTCAGAATCCTAAAAAGCCAGGCTTACTGCTTCTGTCACACAAGGTGTCAAGGTTTATAGATCACCACTGAAGTCATAGCCAGACTGCATAAAACACAACAAATTAAACAGAGTATAGAAACTCCTGCAGTGATATGTACAAGAAGACTGAAGGGTTTTATTTATGTGTCTCAGTTGCTAATAACATTAAAATTTTTCATGTAGGTTGTTTTTGTTTTTGTTTTCTGAAAAAAATCAGCAAACAGAAACCTTACAGATCAGGTTCTTTGATAGGAACTTTCACCATGGTCAAACTTATTTACTCATCCATCTAACTTATTTTCTCACAAATAAGTTACATAGGTTGACTTTTATATCTTAGTAAAATGTGTTTCTTTGTGATCCATAAGCATAAGTCTTTTGCATGGGTTGTCTTCTCTGTTCTATGCACTGCATTACAAATTCAGCACAAAATTGCGTCTGCACATATGACTGTTCTCTGAGAGAAAATATTTTTCCTTTTCTCACTCTCAGCAAAGCAAAGACTTTAAGGACCGTTTTACGGAATTATCTGAAAATATCCTAATGTAACTTGTAATCTGATTTTGATCTTTTGAGAGATAAAGAGTAAAGTCACAAACTTCAAGAGTTCAAATTTGATCCATTCTCCTCATCCCCACTGCAAAATGATCTGCTGTAAGATTTAATGACAAACCCAAAGGTTTATCCTCATGAGGAAAGGGTGGGAAGGAGCCTGAACTGTTCATCCCCTCTGGGGTATAGGACTGAGAAGTGGGAGACCCGATTCAGGTCAGCAACCTCCCCAGCTGTATTTTGAGCACTACATGCTTGACCTTTGCTTTGGATTTGCAGTCTCTTCCTCCCGTTTTGGTTAATGCACAGTAATCAGAGAGGGCATTTCTATTGTGAGCCTCTCATGATCCTGGTTGTTTGTAACCACGGGAAATCATTGAGCCTATACAGAGAGGAAGGTGAAGTTGCAGTTGCTCTTTAAATTCAAAACAGCACTTCTTCTGTACTGACCTCCCTATGTAGACAAGCCCTTTGTGAGATCATCTGCAGTTTTGATGGTAATGGTGGCTTTATTTTTTTCTATTAGGCCTTGGGGTGCAAGAGCTCTTGTAAATCCTCCTGCACTTGTGCATGTTATTTCTCTTTATTTCTATCTTAATTCACATTTCCTTTCCCCTAGACCAAAATACTGATATAAATAAGCTTTTTATTTTCATTTTTCAAAGTTATGGCTCTGCACAGCGTGACACGAAAAATCCACCTGATTTCTTTTTTTAGTTTTCTGAAGCAAAGTGTGGTGTTTATTTTTTATATTTCTTAAAGCTGAGGGGTGTTCTATATGAAAGGTCAAATGCTCCCTCTCTCATTTAATTCATTTAATAGTAGAATGATCTTTCTGGCCATCTGCTTATTGTTGAATTAATTGTCAATTAATTGTCTCTTAATTGAAGCATTTGTTTTCAATTTTCAAAGATTAGCAGGGTATTAAATGAGAGAGGTCAATACAATCTGGGAGAATGTTTTAAATTTTGCTTATAGAAGCTGGGAATTGTAGCTTTCATTAAACATCACTCTGGTATAATTTGTGTCATTAAAAATGGCAATTTTAGCCAATTACTGCAGCTGTTTTGAGTTTACTGGCTTGAATGATTCCTGCTCCCACGACTTGAAAAGATCTGAAATCTCCCTATTGCTTTCTGCTGCTATAGCTACTTAAAAAAAGAATTAATCATACAAAGCATCGTATTAAAATTATTACTTTTAACTGGAAAATATAACGCTTTAACAAGCAAAACAAACAAATACTAGTATATATTCATAAAGGCAGATGCTAGACCCTAATTATGTTGCTTTTAAACCAAGGTAGGCTTACAAAGGGAAAGGGCTGATGGAGGTAGAAGAGTGAGCTTGCCTCTGCATGAGGTAGGATGAAAAGATCCCAGGTGCTTAGGGGTGAGAATTCAGCACAGGAGGCACACTGATCAAGTGGGTGTAATTACATTGGGTAGATTATAAATGCACTGAAATATTTAAGGACTGAGCCCTTGATCCAGCAAAAGTTGTGTGAGCTGCTCTGAATCTCATCCTGACACCAGCCACTGATGTTCCCATCAGCTCTTCAGATGTGGAGCCTAGCTGATGAAAGTTGGCTGGGAAATCCCTCATAAGTCAAGTCCATGCTTGTCCAGCACTACTAGTAGCTGTAAGTTTAAATTTTGCTTCAGTTTTACGTTCCTTAGATTGAATAAGACTTTGATCTCTTGATGTATCTGCTTTGGCAGGAGGCTTGGACTAGGTGATATCTAGAGGTCCGTTTGTCATGGTTTTATGATTTTTGGTATTGGTATTCCACATCATAACAACATGTAGTGCATTAAGAGTTAAAGAGTTAATACTCCAACTCCATAGATCATTGATATTTCCGGGTATACCTGTCTCAGAAGAGAAGAACTACATTCCCCAGAGGACTTTGCGATGCTTTGCATTTTTACGTATTTTCCGCTCAGAGGGAAAAGATAAAAACCCTCTGCGGTCACGGGACACTCTCTTTCCTTCGGGATCGACCCAGCAGTGGGTGCTCGCTGCCGTATCGCCTTCAGCGTTAGCGTAAGGCCTTCGGTTTATCGGACACTCTCTCTCTTGCTCATTTTATTTGATTTATTAGCTTCAATTCCAATTATATTGTATTATATTGTGTTATTTTGCTTTCTGATATCTTATTTAGTAAATTAGCTTTCCTCCTCAGATCGTTGCCGCTGTTTTGTTTCTAGGCCCATCTCCCTTTTTCCTTTTCTCTTTCCCCCTTCCCCTTTCCTGGGGCGTGGGTCTGTGGGTCCCCCACACCAATCATCACGGAACCGGGCCGATCCAGCCCGGTAAACCGTTGACACCGTTCCAACCACCACAATTCTGTGATTAAAAGGAAATACTAGTTTTGGAAAATACATTTTTGAAAAAAGAAAAACCACTAATGTTTTATTCCCTAGTGAGCTCCATAGTAGGGGGAAAAGCTACCTGAGTTTAATCCAATTTATAGTGTTATTAGTCAGCAATTCAGAAGATTCCAGGGGAAAGTATCTAACATTTAGGGTTTGTTATTGTAAGTCTTTTTTGTACTGAGTAATTTTACTGAAGACAGAGCTGGTAAAAACAATTCTGTTATCTGTATCTTGATGTTACTTCATTTAAGAAACCACTGTTCTCTCGTCAGATGTTAGGACGTTGACCAGAAGGGATCAAATTTTCCCAGTATCAATGCCTAGACATCAGCAATTGGGTACATAAGCCGATACAAGCATTTATTTGACCACATTACATCTGCTATCTAATCATAGAGAAAAGTCTTCCAAAGGCCAAGCTAACAGAGTTTAGGAAATCAGAAATATCAGTGCCCAAGTAGATAATGCTGATTGCTTGGAGAATACATTATACTCTGTCTTATTTGATAGAGAAGAAATTAAATTTGATTTTGATGTTTGCATGCACTTTGTCTTTACGAGGATTAATGTATATTCATCCATCACTGTATGAGGAAACTCCATAAGCTCTACCCTTACTCAGCCCAGACAGACCTATTTGTCTCTTCTCAGACATATGAACTTGTGTATTCAGAGTAGCCACAAGGTAAATCAGCTCAAAACAGATAGCCTGTGATTGTCATATTTTACAAATAGATAAATAAGAAATAAATAAATGGCATGATGTACTGCGTTTTTGTTTCTGTCAGTCTGTGGCATGGCCTTCCAGGGCAGCTCTGAGAAGGGAGGCAGGAAAACTGCAGTGGAAAGAAAGTGTCAGGTATCTGATGTTGCTTGGAGTTTTGGAATTTTATCTTAATTCCTGGAGATGTGAATCCAGAAGTATGGTAGGATGGGGGAAATACATTATTTCTCTGTCTAACTCTGTAGTTTTTGAGTAAATTGCCTCAACTGTGTGTGATAAGTGTAGAGAAGAGGATGATAAGGCTGCCAGTAAATGCCAGGGTTTGAGCTGGAGAGTCTGGATGGGATTGTGACTCCTATTTACAGCAATTAAGGTAGTGTATGTATTCAGGGGAGAACAAAATGATAATATGTGTAACAAAAGTCCAAATCCCAGGCATGTTATATAAACCAGGAGCAAAGATAAATCTGCTCTTTACTTCCATTTAGCGTTGAACCACAGAATCCAACAAATCTTTCCTGATTATGCTCATACTTAGCAGCTGGGAACCTGTTTTCACTAGGTAGTGCCTGCTGGCTTCACATGATTTATTTTTGATTTACGTAAATCTGAGTGGAAAGTATGGCCTGATTGCTTTTACTCAACAGTCATAAAGATGGCTTAGAGCACAATGAAGATCATTTGGAGGTTGTACAGCAAGGTCTTTCCAAACAAAAGTCATCATTTTGTTGATGGTATTGACACAAATTAAACAGAACAAAGCAACAGAATAGAGCATGTTATTTACTTTTAAATAATATGCTTTGATGAGGTCTTCACCAGTTGCTGTGTCAATACATCTTGCAGAGAAAGGGAACTTTGAAGGAAGTAGACTGTACATCTGAAAATTAAGGATTAGTGGAAGAGCATATATTTTCCATTCTGTTGGACATTCATAAGAAGTCTGCCCCTCAGGTGATATCTATTTATTAATTTAACATTAAACATTGTTAGGTTGTATGCATCAAAGCTCTGGATAGGGATTTCATTGCTGAAACAGGGAAAAACAATTCTCTAATAACTTTATAGTGGGTGTCGTATATTTGCATCTACTTGTTTCCTTCTGTAGACTGGAGTGACCTTTAACAAAGGAATCCCAAGTAATGTATTGGTACACTGAAAGTCAGAGTTTAAGTTTATCTTCAACCATGTAATGTGACATTCTCCAAGAAATATCGCCTTCACTGTCAAGATTGGCTGAAAGAACCTTGATGCATTCCATTGACTAATTGCGGAAATTAGAAGGCTTGTTGAGCAAAAACTAAAGAACTAGTCTGCACCTCCTTTGCCAAAAGTTAAGTAGTTGTTTCTGTGCAGTCAGTGAACACAGGAAGCAAAGTGAGCATCAGTTCTTTACGCCTTCTGTTTAATTTTACAACTTTTTAACGTTGATACATCGAGATGCTCTTAGGTCAATAGATCCAACCCAGGAAAAGCTCCAGATAATTGCCCTCAGGTGATTGCATTAACTATGCCTTCTTGCAAGCTCATCTTTGCCTGAAGTACTGTTTTGTATTTTTTTTCATACTGATTTCAGCAATTTTTGTCTTATTAGTGGAGTTGAAGTATGAACATAGTTCTTAACAAAGGCAATTCCTATAGGTATTTTAAATGTTCCAATTGTTGCAAAATATCATTGTTTGTCTTTATAAATAACGGTAAGGTGATTAATGAAGTCCATATAGAATTAAATTAATGAAACTTCACCTTTATGTCAAACAAATTTCAGCCTAATTTGTTTTCCTGTGAAATTTAATATTTCATAAAATCATTGCAGCTGTTGATTTCCTTTATTTTTGTTGACATTCCTTTGAATTGGCAGAATGTTAATCAAGATCATGGGGTATCTTTATTTTAAATGTTAGAATCTTGCTGCTTTTCTTCGTAAATTGAATACAATGGTTCATGAGTTCTATCCTGGATGATATTAAATAGGTGTTTTGTTCCAACTGTGAGAGAAACTCTTGCAGATGAGAAAAATGTGGGATGTGTGATGTGTCATTGCAGTGTAAAAATGGTCTGACTTGTGTTACAAATGGCTTTATATGGCTTTATCTCCTTCAAAGCCATTGAAGAGAAAAATTGCCTTAAATGATTGTGGATTAATGTTCTGCCATATGAAATAAGAGGAGTGTCAGCTACAGAACACTGAATGTAAGAGGTGACATGCTCTGGAGACATCTGTCAGTAATATTGGGGGAAAATGCTATGTTGCCAGAGAAGGCTTCAGTTTGAGTGACATAATAGTATTGGCCTTATGCTACTGATTCAAAAATGTCCTTGGAATTTATAAATATTATCAATGGCAAATTTCAATATTATCACACATGGAGGTCTCCTATATGAATTCTCACCTTGAAAGAGGAATACTCATCATAGAAATAAAATGTTGTTCTTGAGTTTCTGAAAATAATCCCAATGTGATAGCATTAGATGTGTGCTGAACACTTCATACCCTTATTTATGTTAATGTTCTCAAAAGCAGAGATTCAGTGCGTCATGTCACAGGTACCTGTTTTCACATTCAGAAATCAGATATGAGCCTGGTCAAAGCAGGACAAAGAAATAAAAAATAACTGAGTGGAAACTGGTGTGAAATGGATAAATATACACACAGATTAGCACTTGCTTGTCCATGCAATTTTATCTCTGTTCTTTTCATACAATCATAGAATCACCAAGGTTGGAACAGACCTCCAATATAATCCAGTCCAGCTGCTCACCTACCACTGGTATTTCCTCACTAACCTATGTCCCTTAATACAGCATCTGAACCTTTCCTGAAACGTTTCTTTTGCACATCTGTGCTGTGTATGTCAGATCTCACCTAGGTGTGAGGACAGTGAACATTGACAGATGTGGCTCCCCTGACAGTTATCTCCCAGTACCAACCAAGGTTCCAAGGTACTAAGGTTCTGTTGTATGTAGTGGTTATGCGCAAGAAAGGCGTGTTCTACCTAACATTTTGTATAGAAATGGCCAAACTACAAATGATAATTTATGAAAATGGTGGTATGGAAACCTCTAACCCTTCCTGACTGATATGATGAAATTAAGACTGATCTTCCCACAAAGACTTCAGAAAGGCTTATGTCTCATAGTTGGTTTAGTTTGTTTGGCAATGCTATCATAATTGCCACAGCAATAAATTATTTTACGTTACCCTGCAAAATAACTCACCATCAGGAAATGCCAGGTACCACGTACAGGCTGCTCCTACAGTGCAGCTACTTCCTTATGTCCAACAGAATTGTCAAAGTACATGCAAAGCTCTGATTAAATTGAATTTCTTCAGACTCATCCTAATGAAAAGTCAGTACTGACTTCATTTATTGGGAAAAGATACCCCAAAGATGATCTCTGGAGCTCTTAGAAGAGCTGAAAGTGTGCATCATGCAGGCCAGGAAAGTTAGTGCTGAGTCTGGTTTGAATTTTGGTGACAACACACTTATTTTGACACAAAAGATGAGAGAGAAAAACTAAATTTTTAAAATAATTGAGTTTGTTGTCGGGAGAACTGGCAGTCTCTAGACTGATGGCGCTTTTTTCAGCAGGAATGTTGTTAACAAGGGCTGGAGCCAAATAAGGATAAACCTGAGAAATGGACTCCTTCTTTAGCTATTGTGATTGATCTTAAGCATTGCTGAAGGAAGCTCCTTGAGTTCCTTCCATCGGAAGTAAAGACCACACTTCTGTCACAGCATCACACCTGTACTACATCATTTACTTTGCTTTTTAAGTCCAGTGAAAGAGAGGGCAACAGGAAAGAGGAGGCGTGAGACATAGATTTTCAGTTGAATCCTTTTCATCTCTATTGAGAGAAAGGCAAAGCAATTTGTCAGAGGGATTCAAAGACACTGAGAGGAGTGTGGCTATCAGCTGTGTTCAATAGCAGCTTTGAAACTCCGTGAAAAGTTTCCATTAAGGAGAGCAGTCTGGCAGGTTCACCACCCGAATGGGCAAGGAGCAGAGGTGGGAGGAGAGGGACATGAAAGCCATGGTGTTCATGTTAGCCCTTCCTTTTCTAATTTTTCTGTGGCTGCATCATAATATATGCATCTCTTTGGGTATGAATTGAAGCATTTTAAGGGAGTGATTCAACGGCATCTTTTTAGTTTTACTTTGCTGACAGTTTTCTGACATTCAGAGGAAAAGCAAATTTCCAGTATTCAGGCTCTGGAGAATCTAATTAAGAAGCACAAATTCTTTTAAAGTCAAATTAAAATCTACTTCTGTGGGATGATAATAATATGTCTGTATGAAGATACATGATGTAAAGCATACGCGTATATTTTGCCTCCAGGTTCTGCAGCATACATCATATCAGCAAAAGGGGATTGTTTGAGTAAAGAATAGTGTCTATTTACAGCCTTGGAGCTTTATTTAATAATTATTTAAGAATGGCACTTAAAATGCTTGAATACATTTAAGGTCTATTTGAATATTTTTTGCTGTGTAAATAAGCTCTTTTTTTTTTTTTTTTCCTCAGATGGACTGGTAGCTGTTGACAGTGATTCCTTTGCTTAATTCCAAGCCAGCGAGCTCTCTTGTGCCAGTAAGTTAGAGGGCAGAGAAATGTGGCTAGTGACCACATCCAACAAGCTGTGTCATCCTTTGCCCAGCTGTCTGGCACTTTTGAGCCCTTTCTGCCTGTTTTGAGTGATTAAATGGAGATTTTTTAGTGCCACGTGCACTTATTTCACAGGCAGGTTACAATGCAAAACACAGAAAACAGCAATGGACTTGCAGGCACAAATTGTATTAAATATTTTGGATATTTGAACTTTTGTGCCTGCCAGTTTGGGAAGCTGGGCTTCTCAATGTGGCTTGGGTGAAACCCATTGGAATACTAATTTAGACAGCTTAGGGGTTCATTCTGAGTGAATGTGAGCCACGAGAATCCCAGCAGGGAACTGCCATGGATTTGTGCATTGTGGTTTTGCATCTTTTCTCTCTACCCAGAGCTAGTGTTATTTCTGGGAGGCTGCATTCACCCTGAGCTTTGTGTCTTGGGCACCCAGAATCACACAGATCAACTGTGGTTAACCATGGTGAATGTGTGTTGATGTAGCCAAAGTGATCAGGCCCTGTAATTCTGTAGAAAAAAAGCGTTAATAGAATAGTGCCCATGCACAAGGCAGAAATAGAAGTGATTGGTGTCTCCCTTTCACAGGGAAAGGATGTGGTTACTGTGATCTTTTATTTCATTATCATTTGCAAGGCTCATTTTTGGAAACATGCTTTTTCATTTTGCTGAAAGAGCACATCAGATGGTAGCGAATGCCGTGATGCATTCTGTGCTTTATTTACTTTTTTTGTATTACTTCCTATCCCTACACATTACAGTCTTGTTGATGGTTTTGGGGTGAGGGAAACAGAATTTCAGTGACTACCTCTGCAGAGGTAGGGATTATGTTATAAAGCAAAGTATGACATAAGTGGTCCACACGCACTCAGTGTAACTCCCAGAGAGCACTACATGTCACTTTTCTCCTACCTATTTTGATCTTTCCTATTGTGCACTGGTAATGTCAGAATAGTTTGTGCAGCCACCACTTTATACCTCTGTAATCAAGATCTTTTATCTAATAAAAGCGCTTCAGTAGAATATGTTGCATCTGAGAAAAATTAAATCATAGTTTTGATGCACCTCTAAGAAATCTCAGCGTGTGTCCCAGTTAGATATATTTCATACATCTCTTCCATAGCAAAAGAACCATGTGAGCAAGCCATGTTGCAGATATATTGCCATTGTTCCTGCAGGGTAGGGGATAGTAATCTTTTATAGTAAATTTAAAAAAAATGAACTGCAACTATAAATTTTGTGTTTTACAGTGAACACACTCAACATGTTAATCTTTTATATGGTCATTGTCCAGAAGAAATATACATGGTGAATATTTAAGACATCCCTGTAAGGCACCAGGGCAATATGCCTTATATTTTAAATTAGGATAGCCAAGCAGTTTTATTCTTTAAGGCTGCTGTAAAAGCTTATCTAAATGAAAGATATTAAAAGGTGAGATTACATATAAGAGTGTTTCATTAAAGTCTTCCTGGAAGGTGATTCTGTTTTTTAACTCTCGGTGTATCTTTAAGGGTATAGAAAAAGCTAAGGAATTTGTACTGGCCAAAGAAGCCTTGCACATTTATTGCTTAATTGAAGGTAATTGGCCTGGCCATAGAAGCACAGACCTTGCCACTCCAAGATCGTGACATATAAAGGTTAAGTATCACTTCCAGTAAAACCTTCTCAGGGAATTTAAAAGTTGCAGTACAAAGTTTGGTAAGACATCTACTTTTCTTGCTGAATGTGATTTTGCTACTTTTAATTTAAGATTATTCTGGCATCTGATTTTATTTAAAAAAAAGTGTAACCTGATCAAAAATGACTATAGAAACATCTGATGTTACCTTAGTAATAGCCTAGATTTTTTGGTGTTTTTTTTTCTTCTTTAAATGGCTGCTAACTTGTTAAATCTTATCTCAGTATAGAATAACTGTGGTGAAACTGAATAGGAGAATAAAGATATATTTCTATAAAAAAAGAAAAAAGAGGGGAGAAATCTAATATTTCCATCTGCAAATAAGACAAATATGCTTCTTGGCCAAAGCAAATTGTGAAACAGCCACTAACCAACATCAGTACACTGAAAAGTTCATAAATATTTTACATTGCTACCTCAGAGCTATCTACCATAATTTGGTGGCAATACTCGTGTAACACAATTTGTTTTGTGGTTTGCCATAATAAACTGAGTTAGTGACTGAGTTAATTCTCAGCGAAGGTTCATTTGTACTTGGATCCCACAGGAAAACTGTACTGCCAAATTAACATTACATCTTGCAGTCGTAAGCTTGCCATAGGCAGGACACACTGGATTTCAAGTACTGCATGCACCAGCCATAAGTACTATTTATTAACTTATATGGGATTTCTATTAGAAAACAAGATTTTCAGGTACTTAAGGCTGTAAGATTTGTTTGTGACTGAAATGCAAAGACTTCCATCTTATCTAACAAGTTTGTCGCTCCCATTTTCAGAGAGAACCAATTTGTTTTATTATATCCTGTGATGTTTCCACTGCAGTTAATAGTTACAATCACAACATGCATGATTGCACAAGTCATAATTGCACTGTGCGTATGTCCCAGTATTATGGACATATATGCTACTTCAGATGCAGATGGATCAGGCTGCAGTTTTGCAGCAAGTTTGAACAGGTCTGTCTATATTAGTGTAGAATATATCTCCCTTTCATCCCTAATTCTGTCTCTGTTTAACCTCTACCCTTCCCCTGCATTAAAAAAAAAAAAAAAAGAGAGAAAGGAAAAAAAAAAAATCCATGTGAATGTCAGTGCTGGCACAAGAGTTGGGCTAGGTGCATGCAACCAAGATGAGAGAGGATCTTAAACCAGTTATAAAACAATTTAATTTCTCTTTAATAAAAAAGGAAAAAAAAATCATATTACAGGAAATGGGGAAGGATTTGCATTATTTTCCCAGTGGCATATACTGTTCATCTTCAGTTTTCACCATGTTATGAGCTGCCACGGGTCATTTACGGCCACATGAATAATTAGAAAATGTTCTTATGCAGGTGGATGTGTTCTCTGCTAATCACATTTGCCCTTCTAAAGACAGAGGGAAAAAGTGTATGTGATTTTTCACAGCACACTGTTAATTAATCTAACATCTGAGTATCCCTTCTTACTGAGACTTGGTGTTAAGGCACTGATTTGGAAATAAAACCCTCAGTTCAAAACCCTCTGAACACACATGGCTGTTCTCACCACAATTATTCTTCTTAATTATCAATAACTCCTTAATTAGCACTAGGATATTTATTTAAGTCTCATATATGGACCCTAAGATGAAATTACCTTGCATATGGAACCACTGCAGGTTCCTGATGGAGGAGCCTTGGGAGGACAACCTGGCTTCATGTCTCTGTGGCTCTCTGTGCTCAGCAGCTGCTTTACCCCAACACAGTCACCAATGGTGTTGCTGTAGCTCTCAGTCGTTTTAACTCTTTCATGAGTAGTAAGCACTTGCCATGGCACTGAGGATATTTATCTATGCGAAAAAAATAGAAAATTATTGTCCTCCTGTTCTGGGGTAGGAAGGTTATAACTTCGGTAGTGAAATGCCTAAGTCTTCTCCCCCTGTAGTGGGAAGACTTTTGAGAGGTTTTATTGATGGCATTTATTATCCTTTTGTATAACAGGAGCTGTAGAAGAAGCCTGCTGTGAAGACGAGAGCTTGGCTGGGAGGGCTGCCCTTTAGTTGCAGACACTGCATCTCAGCTCTGCTTTGAGAGACTTGAAAATAGTAATATTTTATGTGAGATACAGAGCAAAATTAGATATTGACTAACAAAAATTTGCGATGACCTGTGGTGACATGCTTTTCCAATCTACCTCAGAAACATCAAAATTATGGTGTTGTCTTTCTCAGTGCCGTGATCAAGTATTTCTGAGATAAAACCTGGCTTCAGGCATTCGAAACAGATTGCAGAGGAAGAATGGGGGACATTTTCATTTAAACCTAATGTAGTGTAGAAATATCTCACCATGTGTGCAACAAATTTTCAGATATCTAAACTAGGTCTGTTTTTCAAAATGTGGAAAATGTTGAGAATTTCTTCAGGTGAATATTTTAACTGTAATGGTGGGTTGATATTATCTATCAGATTGGGACAACTGGAAATGCCAGCCAGAACTCCAGCACCTGTGTTGATGCAATTATTTATTACTATTTTTATTTTGTTAAAGTTCACAGTGATGTCAGGAAAGCACTGGAATCCTTTGATATCAGGCTCTGAACATCCGTAACAAAAAGATGGACCCAACTCAAAAAAGTTTACCTCTAATTTAATAGATTGAATTCATGGCCTAATTTCTTCCCACCTTATGGTAGAATGAAGATTAAGAGCTATCTGGCATGTAAAGCACGTGGAAACACAAATGGGGATGAGCCCTTAGTTTAAAAGTTGTTGGGAACTTTTTTCTCCGAAGTCAAGTGAAACATGCTTTCTGTCAGAATAGTATTGCTGGTGCCACTGTCAGGTAATGTAATATTTATGGGCTATGGGCTCTGATATTCAGCTCTCAAAGTCTCAGCCTGGTGCAAATTTATTCAGCTTCTGGTGGTAGAAAGTAGATTATGCCTTTGCTTCATTAAAATAAGATTAGGAAATCACCTTTCTGAGGTAAAATAAAAAATAAAAAAATTAGGAAAGGGGTTTGTACAGTCCCTCTTCTGTTTGAGTGGGCAGGGGACCCACCAAGCCAAGTTCATCTCCTCTTGTGCAAAGAAGGATTTAACTGCATGCAGAGCTGTGTCTTTGTTTTATACCGAGTAGAAGCATGGTGCTTGAGACAATAATTCTGTTTGGCAGTGTTTATTCCTTGGATTTCCTTTTACAGTTGAGGTCAATCCCAGGTAATCCTGCCCTTTAGATGTGCGGAGTGAGAAGCCACAAGCACCTGAGCCAGCAGGGAGACATGAGTTGGTCTCAGGAGCTCAAATGTCTACAGATTCCTACCTGTGCTCTGTGTTGGACATGCTTTTGGCACTGAGGGATTATGTGTGATAAAGTAGGATTAACAAAGAGGCAAGAAACTCCCTTGGAGGACTCATGGCAGTCTACAGCTACTCATGGCAGCCTACAGTTCCTGACAGGGAGCAGAGGGTCTGTGCTGGGCTCTGATCTCTGGTGACAGCAACAGGAC
Organism: Oreortyx pictus; assembly: GCA_036925125.1. Classification (NCBI taxonomy): domain Eukaryota; kingdom Metazoa; phylum Chordata; class Aves; order Galliformes; family Odontophoridae; genus Oreortyx; species Oreortyx pictus. Next base: position 31,560,798 of record JAUPFR010000009.1, read on the forward strand.
TCAAGGGAACAGTGTGAAACTGTCAGGAAGTCACATGGGGGTTAAGGAAAGGTTCTGTATCAGAGGTTGTTGGGCATGGAACAGCTGCCCAGGGCAGTGGGCACGGCCTCATGCTGCCAGGGCTCAAGGAGCATGTGGACAGTGTTCTCAGAACCATGATCTGATTTTAAGGTGGTGCTGTGTGGGGTTAGGGATTGGACTCACTGAGCTTTATTGGGTCCCTTCCAACTTGGGTTGTTTTATGACTCAACGATTGAAGCAATTGAACAAGCTTGGAACTACATCTGATACACAGCAGCACAGACACGATGCTCCCGCTTATACTTGAATTGTTTCTTAGAGTAATGTTGTTTGACAGGCTGTAGTCCTACAAATGATTTTGTATTCTGCAGAAAAAATCTGCATTTCTATACAGATAACATGAATTTAGAATGAATTAAAATGAGCTAGAAGAAGCAATACATATATATTTGTATTTCCTAAGTAGAAATAGGTTTATTTAAAAAAAATAAACTTTTGCATTCAATTTCTTTGCAAAACAGTTTAAAAACTGATTTTATCCCTTTGTATCATAAAACTCATTTCCTTCCTTTAATGACTCCTCACAAAAGTCTTCCATGCTATAAACTCTAGTTTTATCACAGTAGATTTATGTAAAATATTGCTAGTGTTTTCTTCAAATCAATAAGCAATTTTCATGCCAATAGATGGTGGAATTGGTGTACTTTTTTGTAATTTAAAAGTAAATCGTATACTTTCTTAAGACCTGAGACAAATCATTTTTCCACACGGACAAAGTAAGAGGAATCTTGTCAGAAAATCTCCCAGTTCCTGCTCATCCTCTGGCCAAAGTCAACAGGCAGCTCTAAAAAGTGTCTCTTCTGCCATAAATGTTAAGTCTCTATCAGGGTGATCCCTACTTTCAGATTTCAGAGAGATCTTCAGGTAATTCAGCTCAGACCAATGTTTGTTTGTTTCCATCTGTAAGCATTTTGTTGATATAATATTATTGAGATCTTTCTATGTTATATATGAGATATTTTTTTGTGTTTTGTTTGCTTAAGATCAAAAGTACCTACTAAGCTCAGAAGGAAACCACATAGATCTTGCTGCTAGAAAACACTTAGGGTGGTGTGTGCCTTAAATTTGTCTCAACGCTCGTGGCTTCTTTCACTGATCTGTGACCCATGAAGCATCTTGGGCTTTTGCTTTTCTAGTTTACAAGCATATGAATTTATTACTTGAAAAAATGAAGTTGCTTGTTTAACTGCTTTCAAATATGAAGACATCCTACCACGATTAACTTGCTCTTTGCTGGTCCAGTTATTTATCTATGCCTTAGTGGCACATTGTTAAACTGCACCCTCAGGAAATGGAGATGCATAACAGAGTAGCCACCTCCCTAGGCAGTGTAGTGGTTGATTTAGTCTACAATGCCACTGAGAACCAAAGTCTGGACGACCCTACTTTGGACCGGCTATTTATTCTTCCTATTTTCCCCACATGAGTTCTAGCACCTGAGCAGATATATGGCTGAAGATTAATCCAGCTATTCAATATATATGGCTCCAGCTCACAATTTGGTTATAGAAGTGCTAGTGTTAGCAAAAAAGTAGGGAACATTAACGCACACTTTATATAGCGATCAGACCTGTCAGCAGCAGCCAAGCCTTGCACCAACTTAAAATGAGTGGGGAACGGCAACCTTTTAGCTCCCTTCTTCAACCTGAGAGATGTATCTTAACCTATTAAGCATTATGGAATGGCAAGAGAAGTGCAGGGCACCATGGTGTGTGTGACTTGTGCTGCGAGGAGGCATAAATAATTAACGAACAGAGCAGAGTTTGGCATGGTTGGTTGAGTGACACTGACCTTGAGCATCCAGATATCTGCTCTCACCAAGGCAATTAGTGACTGATTCAAAGGGCAGACAAGGCAGCTGGGAATCAATAAGGTGTGAGATATGCCATGGTCTCTGATCTCCTTCCTCAGACCTAGTTATGATTTTGAATGTTCATATATGTTTCCATTATATTGCCCTAGATATCTCTCCTGATTATGGTCTCTGGTAATGTCTGTTTAATTATTATGTCAGATATTATTATTAGCTGAATATTTGAGTAAATGTAAACAGCTCATCATCTTGCCATGGTCTCACATCAGTAAAAACTAAAACATTTCATAGAAGTGTGTAAACAAATTCTCCCCTAGAATATAAGAAAAAGCAGACCAAGTTTTTTTTTCTAGAACTGACTTTAATTGAAGCAAACAGCACACAGCATAGTTAGCTATCCATCATCATACCTTATATTTGTCAGAATTCTCAGGAATTCAAAGAATGAAAAAATAAAATAGTGAGGGTGCACATGGCATCCTCATATCGTAATTTGGTGCAGAAAGGGTAAAACATTTTACTTTGTGCAGATAAAACTGCCAACAGAACTGTGGGACTCTAAACTTCTGTCTTCGTGAAGGAAAATTCTAGACCACCCAACACTGTCCCCATAGGGTTTTCTATATCTGTGGCTGTGTCTTTTCTGACATACATTTTACCTCCTAATATCAGTGAGGATCACACCAGCATCCCCTACAGAAAGCATAGAAAAGCCATTTCCAAACTGCCAGCTCCCTTTCTGTGCCTGTTCCTGATGCCTCCTCCTGGTTCTGGGATATTTTCTCTTGTTTGGCAACCTGTCAATCAGATGCTACAAGTCTGACATAAAACTTGCATCATATCCTAGCACTCTGCCACAGATCATAACTGTGTGTAGGATATTCACACATTTTCCTTTCTTGCCACTGATACTAAAACATTTTTTTTCAGTGTAGTCACACACCCAAACAGTTATCAATCCCCACCAGGCTTGGTATAATAAAACCCAGCAGCTACAGCACCTTCAAGTGTCATTTTCTGAGTTCTGTTACTTTGTGTTAAACATTCTTCAAAATATTTGGTACCTTAACTTTAAAACCAGGTTCAATGAAATGATCCAGAAGCTAGAAGTTTGCCAAAAGCCTCTGGCTTTCTTTTTCACTTCTTTTTGTGCACAAAAGAATATACAAAGCACCTTGGCAAATAATTAAACATTCTAATTTGAGGTAATCTTTGATTAATGAAGAAGTTGCTTTCGGATGCTCTTCTCTAGCTCTAATAATTGATCTCTAATTGTCCCTTCTAAAGGTTATATATTGCCTTTCCTCATGAATGTGTCCTACTAATGCCTTATAACTCAGATCCAGCTATTAGCCACGTTCATTAATTCCTCTTGAAAATGCTGTGAACTTTCCAAATTGAAATAGTGCTTTATAAAATCAAGTTTAGTTTTGTACAAGTTGTGGTTCTCTTGAGAAAGCTACATTGAGAGATGTCACGAGATGGTGCATAATTTATTCAGTTCTAAATTATTTTAGAATTATATGAAAACTACTGGAGGATGCTGGACAGAGGAAGTATGGGAGGATAACTTAATTAAAAATAATTGCACAGGTGATTTTTGTTCTCTTCCTGTAAGTAAACAAGTGATAGATTTACAATGAAGTGCATTATGTCTAAGTTATAAAGGCATTTATGCAAAAACTGGAAAACTACAGGATTTAGGTTCTAGTGAAAGAGCTGTGATAATAGGAAAAAACTGCATTGTTTCAGACAGATTTTACTAGGATCTTTAGCAAGCAGAGAGAGCTCAGCACATTTGCTTAATTGTTTTACTAATTGAGAGATGAGGATCCTTCTAAGAATAAGTTGTTACCTCATTTCTGGAACAAGCTGTTTTTTAAACTCTTTCCACTTTAGCAAGAAAAAAAACCTTTTTAACCTGTTTTTGACAGGTTGCATGTTATATAGCTTATGAAAACAGGCTAAACTTCCTTTTTTTTTTTGCTTCTAGGCATTAAGTTATGTACCCAAATGTCGGTGTGTGACTAGTGTCTGACCACACCATTACAGCGGTAGGCTTGCAATTACCCAGCCTGTTTTCCATGTAGCTTGATATGAAAAAATGAATAAGGCACTTGCATAAGCACTGTTTTTTTTACAAATATGTCTAATTAATACAATTTGAACATGCTTTCACTTCCTTTGCTCCTGAATTTTTCAGTCCAATTTCATTAAAGCAAAATACTTATTCATGTGGTGCTTTTCCCAATTTTGGTTTAATTGTTTCCAGTCTGTACAGCCTGGCTGTCTGGAGATGTTTATTACCGAGTAAATGTATTCTGGAAGGAGAAAGTCTGGCTAAATTGCTGGAAAGAAAAATTCTACAATCTGACCTTATCAAGACACGATCCAGAAGGTTCTTATTTTTCATTTTGACTGGGGACTGTTAGCAAGGAAAAAACAATCCAAAGAAGTTAACTAAAGTCTATCACAACAGTCATTGGAGGTGGGGAAGGGAAGGAAAGAAAAAAAGAAACAACACAGTGCTGTCAGGTTTATAATCCATTCTGCAGAATTGCAGAAAAAGAGTTACGCATCCTGTAATGATGCAAAGTTATTTTCTTCTGGCTTTGGAAAGAATAAATTCTATTCCACACAAATGCTCTTGGTATTTAGGGAACCTTTTAATATACTTAAAGTATATGATAACACAGAATGAGAGCGAGGCATCAAAGTATTCAATAATACATTTTGAGTGATCTTTAGCAATTCTCCTGAGCATTTATGACTTGCTAGAGGGAAATGCACTTTTCAAAGATCATGAGCGGTCCCTATGGAGACCTGTAACCTTCCTCAGAGCAATTCACTACAGACTGATAGGTCTGATCACTGCACAGGGGAGGCAGCCAGTTTAAAATGCTCTGGATATGCCCTGAGAATACTAATATGAGCCTTATGACTGCTGAGTCATTGCCTGCACCCCGACGTTCAAACAAGAGGTGAGCTGGGGATCATAAATATCGGTAGGAAGTCAGTTATTGGCACAGCTTCGTCCAGACCTTGGCCAGTTTGTGGTCCGATTTGCTATATAAGCATTTTATTAGGGAATCAAAGAAGGATTAAATCTGCAGCAGTCAGGAAGGGCTGAGAGGCTCAAAAGTGGAGACAGAGAGGGAAAGAGGAAGCATGTGAATATGGAAAGGACACTCAGGGACATGAGAAAGGAGACTGTAGTGAGGTGCAGGTCAGCCTCTGACCCCAGGTAACAGCAATAGGGCAAGAGGTAACAGCTTTAAGTTGCACCTGGGGAGGTTCAGGTTGGATGTTAGAGAAAATTTCATCTCAGAAGGAGCAGTGAGTCACTTGCACATGCTGCTCAGGGAGATGGTGATGTTACCATCTCTGAAGGTGTTCCAGAGCCATGGAGTTGTGGCACTGAGGGACACAGTCAGTGAGCATTTTGGGAGTGGGCTGGGGTTGAACTTGGAGATCTTAGTGGTCTTTGCCAACTGTAATGATTCTATAATTCTATTATATGATTCTGTAAGAATGTACACTTGCTCTTCTAGCAGGAGTTTGGTGCTTACAGGTGATTCCCCTCGCACCTGTTGAGTTTGTTAATACATTTGATCAAAAGTTGCAGAATGAGTTTGTCAGTTCAGAATATGCAGGCATGCATCCCCTTCCCAAGCCTCTACCTATTGTTGTGGCACCCCCAGGTGTCGCATGCCATCTTGTTGCCTGCAATGACCCTTTACATGCTACTGCTTTCCCCGCTGCTCCGAGGCTGCTCTGAAGAGCAGTCCATTGATAGAACCAGGCACAGCCAGCTTTGCAGCTCCAGCTGCTGGAGTGCTGAGTGCTTCTGGTTCGTTGGCACCACACTGTGTGGCAGTCTATTTTTTATCTGAGACAACATACAGCACATCTCAGCTTGTTGTTTTCCGACCTGTATTCTCTTCCTCTTCCCCTCCCCAAATCTTACTCCAGATGGTAACTGCTGCAAGAGCTTAAAAATAAAACCGAAAGAGTGAAGTACATTTGCTTGCATAGAGCTGCAAACAGGGGGCAGAGGAGGGGGGAACCGCAGCAGTGTTTGTCTAACTCAGTTGAATTAATGTCCTCAGTGATTAGTCAACCTACAGCAGTACAAAGTGCATCATAAAGACATGGTACAAACATTTAAAAAAATGAAAGCTCTGCTATTATGGAGCACCTCATGATCAAGTCTCGTTGTTATTATCCCGTTGTACCTGGCCCATAGGTAAACTCTTGTTTCCCTCTTCTCAGAAGCTCTTTGACCACAGACAGGAAATATGCTGTGAGTAGATGAAGAAGTTGGCAGTTGTCCTGGTAGGTCCAGACATACAGCTGGTTATTTGGAGGGCAGAGAGCTGCAGATCTATCCATGCCTAGAGGCTCTGTCTGATACAGACACCTATGCCTGCCTTGGAGAGGACCCTGGAGAAAGGGTGGCTGAGAGCACTGTAAATCCCTTCTCCCCAAAGCACTGATGTTTATTTTTAAGAGGGTTATGCAAAATGTACTAAGCAGCTGTCATAAGAAAAGCGGGAGTCAGGTGCCCTATTTTCCTTTCAGTCTCTCAATTTCCCCTTTTTGCCCTAGAGATGCCCCTCAGGAAGGGCTAATTACAACCCCTTTCCACTCCTGTCTTTGGTAGAAATGACTTTGAAAATCCATCCTGCCCAAAGCAAACATTAGCAACAAATATTTGCCCAGAGGGGGAAGAAACAGAGTACTTATCTCTTGCAAAACTGTAACGTGGACAGTGATAAATGCTTCCTTATAGCAAGAGGGTCTTAAAACATCTGTGTATGTGAATTCTGCCTGGAAATGTGGTGAAGGCATCAGCCGTACAGAAGTCTTTTATTAGCAGCCGCTGACATGGAATATTCATCTATTCAAAATATGTTTTCTTGCTGTTACAGCTACCATGGAATTATCTAAGCCAGGGGGAGATACTGTTTTTGTTTTTCTTTGTGTAGAAATCACTTGACCCCAATTTCCTCTTTATCCCCTTCTAACTATTACCATTATTAGTGTAGTGGTGGTACATTGTTCTCTAATTGTTATTGCAGAAAAGTAAATAAATTCTTATTTGTACTCATTTTTCACTGAGACTCCACTATGAAAATAGATTTTAAAAGATAAATTCTTAGAAAGAATAAAGACTCAGAAATAAATGAAAATGATAATTGATATTCAGCTTGAAGGATAACAATATTGGGAGCAATTAGGGAAAACAATCTGCATGTATTTTTGGAGACATGCCTAACAATCCAACTGAAGAAGAAATATGTGAGGTTTTCAGAAGATCACTTCGGCTACCCAAAATGCAGCCAATAAGAATTTCATCACTATTTCTTCTATAAGAAAAAATAGAAATGAAAAAAACCCTACAGTTTTAGAGTCAACTCTCTGTAAAGTGAACTAACACAGACAGGGAGAGCTGTTTTTCACTCTTAGACAGATCCCACAGCACCATCACTCAAGCAGGCCAAGTTCATGTGCTCACTTAAAGAAGCAAAACACAGCTGTTTTGGCCTGGGAGGGATGACAAGGTAAGTGATGGCAGCTGTATGGTATCCTAATCAATAAATGTGACCTGAGTTGCAGCAGGAGCTTTTTGGGTAGAGCAGGTAGAGGGATAGCAAAATGGATGAGAGAGCTGGTACATCAAGCTGTGTAGATGCAAGACCAAAAGAGTACGTACATAGGTATGTATGTACTTTATTTATTTATTTATTTGTCTGTTTACATAGTTATCACTAGTAGGTCTGAGGTGAATTGCATCATGCAATCAAAAAGGTAAGGTGGGCAATTGGCCTGCTCTAAAAAGTAACTGTGGGGCTTGAGTTATGGTGAGAGGCTAAGTTTTACTGAATAACTCTGTGTTGTAATGTGGGCTGTTATCCTTGCCTTACCACTCCTTTTCTGATTTCTGGAGCATTTCTTCTCAAGGACTTTCCAAGTTGTTTTGTCCTGGATAAGACAATGGCCTTTTTCTGTTAAAAACAGTCTTTTTTTTTCCTAGTTTATTTAGTCCTCTTGATAGTAAGAGTGCTGCGGGCTTGTTGACCTGTTGGGCTAGGTGTCCTAGCATCCCATTCATCACGGGATGAGTGGCCTTCAGAAAAGCCTTACTTATTTGCTATTGTATGCCTTAAGAATAAAGCATGAGTTTTCTCAGGGTAACAAGTAAACTTTATATAAATATTTCTATGGAAAAGATTATATAGTTTCTTCAATCCAGGAACAAGGCTCTCATTGCAAGGTCTTGAGTGTGCTCTGAGATACTTTGGATGAATAGAAGGTGGGTGCAGCAAAAAATTAGCATGTATGATGGAAGGAAGCAGTATCAGCTCATGGATTTGTCTGACATTCTGCTTGTGAGTGTGGTAGAACATCTCACAATGAGCCTTCTTGGGGAGGGGGAGGGAGGACAGTGGATCCTAATCCTAACTAATCACTGGATTAGTTCTCAAATTTTTATTATTATTTTTTTAAGTTGACAGATTTGCTGATTTCTGTAGCCTTGAGTTTCAGGGCAAAGGTTTTTGTAATTGTTTATCTTTTATCCCATCTAAAGAGTAGAGAAGAATATTCAGGAAAGGGGGGTGGGGGGGGTTGATCAATATTCCTTCTACCATGAAAATGTAGTTGTTCTCTGCTAGCACAGCTGCTTTTGTGCTGTCACTGACAAACAAGAATAAAACTCAAAATACCATTTTCAAAGGAAAATGTAGTAGGAAACTGACACTCTGTTGCTCTTTTTATTTCCAAGGACATGCTGAAATGGCCAGCCAAACAGATAGAAATACTATGCTGGGATGGGTTGTATGATGTTTATTTTATTACTTCAGCAGATGGAATGTCTCTGCCTCCTGCTTTTCTTTTGGCCCAAGCTCCTAGTGGTACAAAATGTCTTGAGCAGCAATCCAAGGGTCTTGATAAGGGACTAAGCAAGACAAGTAATGGCAAGTACAAAAATTCGTCTGACAGTATAAAGCAAGTACAAAAACCAATGGCTTGAAGTTACCTTTGTTTTGGGTCTCTACTGAGCGCCTCAGTTTTTTTCTGAGATGATGAAGCATTTCAGTTCAGCAGTGTCAAATACAGTGGTGGTTTCTGAAAATGGAAATCCAGAGAATAAACCAGCATTAGTGCAGGTTTATGTGTACATGGCACCATACTGGACTTGAATTTGAGGTGTAACTCAGACTCCTTTATCTCTCTTCAATGTTGTTTGTTTCTTTTCTAAAGCTTTTCAGAGCTCAGTGAGGCAAAAATAAAAATTCTTCGTTGCTTTGAGGTGACAATGCTGTAGTTATGTGTAGGAATGGGTGTAGCTCTAGTGCAAGCAGTGGGGATTGAGCCGAAATAGGAATCCGTCGTTAGCTTTACAGGGGAGCAAAGGGGAGGTATAAACTCTATTTGTCTCTAATTTCACCTCTGATTCCTCTGTTTCCTATGTTGCTAAATCCACACTCCATGCAAGTTCCCATTGCTCACCCTGCCGTGTTCTTGTACACTTCACTGACTCCTGGCTGTTACACTATTGATCTGCACCTTCCCTAAAGTGAAAGAGCTTAGTTTAAAACCACTTCCATTACGATTGTTTGCGGCCCTTTTCTTTTGCCTCTGTGGCAGAAAGGTCTTAATCAGAGATTTTAATTTTGCACTGGTAATGAAGAAAAGCAATATGTACTTATATATGTACATACACACTCTAGCCCTCACTTTCAATTAACTCTGGGGTGTCACGTGCACAGCCCCTGCTCAGGTCAGAGTCTGACAGAACAGACACATGACTGCAGCTCTTTCCTAACACGACTTGTGCTTTTGCACAAGGGTTTCCTCATCCTCTCCCAGGAACGGCTGCCGATCGCAGGGTAATGTCACTTCTCTGTGGAGGGGGAAAGATGAGCTTTACATGTGAAATTGCTTGTAACATTGAGTCACTTCTCTATGTTAAGGTCAACGTGTGCTTAAATTGCTCTAAGTAACTGAATTTATTCTAATTCCTCTGTCACGTTCCCTTGCTGCAGCTGTGGCACTCTATTCTGTAACTTATTTAATTATACGTTGTGTTTGCTGCTGTCTGTTGCGGGTATGCTGCGAACATTTAGATATTATTTTTTCCCCTCTGCATTCCTGAAACGTAAACAGATTCATTGAAGTGTATTTAACCTGAAATAATCTAGAATGCATTGCTCTGGGCTGTGTATTTTAGGAGTTGCCTTCTGCAATTTTATAGTCATGAAAGCAATTTTCTTTGTGTAAAGATGGGAGGGAGGATCATCCCTTTTGCTCTGCATATAGCTGTAGGTTTTCTTTGTTTCAGACTACTTCAATCCACAATGCCATTGGTGCTCTCAGTGGGTGTGTTTTGACAACAAGGACCTGTTCTGTTAACATGCCTATTTACGTAGGTGCACAATCCCAATAACTCCCTACAAGTTCACTCGTGGGGTCACCTGAAAAACTCAAAGGTCTGTGGGCTGAACCACGTTTAGCAACCTGTTGGACAGCCATTGGAGGGCAGAAAGTGCACGGCCTGCTGTTTTCTAGATAAACTGTCCCCTGAAGCTGTTGACACAGCTTTTGAGTAGGGATTCGTTGTATGCCTGCGTCAGCACTGTCTTGGTTAGAAAGACTGTGAGTAAAAACTTGGAATGCTTGAAGTGTATGCTTAAAGGGGCTGAGGGACTATGCAGTTCTTTTATTGAAGGCATCAAAATAAAATCATAGGCAGAGTAGAACCATAAAAATACTGTAAGTGCATCTAAAAGTAGGAGAAATTATAATTAAACCTAATGGGCCTTTGTGTGTAAGTTTGATAGGAGAGCTTGTTAATATTCAAGCTTATTTCTATTTAGTCACTAAATTATGCATAAAAGATGAAACAGAAAATAATCACGTCCATGTCATTTGCCTGACTTCCTTATCCATTGTCTTTTATAGTCTTTCCACTGTATTCTATGGGTTAAAAATCATGTATGGAAAGAGTTGGTACTTATGCTGATCAAATTGGTAATGGCTTTTCTTGCTCTTTTTGTAAACCAAATACTGCCAGCACTAACTGGTGAGTTCTCTACACTGAATCACTGCATCAGCCAAGAGGTGGGCAGAAGTAAGGGTTGAAGTAGGGAGTACTTTGGGGTTATGGGGGAAGCTAGGAAACATCATGATGATATGGGGAACAAAAAGAAAAGCTGCAGTAAAAAAACAAAAGCTGATTTAATGTCCTCTCTCTGCTAATCAAAGAGTCCCAGGAAATTTCAAGGAAATGAGAAAAATTTTTGGTGTTTTTATTACACTTCAGAGAAGGTGGTAGAGGTGAGGTTTTTCTTAGTATTATTTGTCCAAACTTAAGGTCATATGAAAAAATCCTGATAAGGAGACATGGGGAAGTAGGAAGAATATTTTGTATTGATTTTAATTTGAAGAGAAAGCAGAATATAGTTATCAGTTAAGTGATGATGGTTGGATGGAGTAAATCTGCACTGTTTTGATTAAAAAAAAAATCTACATGTAGAAAATAATACATAAAATACTGTGAAGTAACTACACGGTATTCAATTGTACAGCAACTAGGAAATGCTATAAAGTATACATAGAAAAAGGGAGTTTTCTCTGAATTCTCATTCTCAACTGAAGAACAAAAAGTGCTCTTTTATTCTGATCTCAGAGTTCAATTCTGGGATTTCATTCCTCAGTAGGATTGTGATTGATTGATTTTTATTTTAGTAGTTTTATCTTATTTCATAATGTTTGTATTAAATCAAATACCTCAGAGCACTTCATCATTTTTAGCTTCTAGATCTTTGCATTGGATGTTATATTTGCTGTCAAAATTTAATACAAGAATTATAATAAACAAAACTCATTGCTGTAGTTTGCTGCATCTGATCAATGACAGGGAACCAAGAGCCTGATCCAGAAACTTGTCTGTAATAAAAAGATGCCTATTGACTTCACTGGGTTTTGGGTCAGACCTCAAATGGATACAAAACCCATTTAGGCTTTCCACACAGGTCAGTGGATGACCTGGATGATGGTAGCTATTAATCTACTGTAATAACTCTGTGTCCTTACAATGAAATGGGGAAGAGAGACAGATGGAAGGATGGTGTCATGCCTTCATGTGTTGGGAAAACAAAGAATCTACAGCCCAAATGAGAGGGGATCTGGTGTGTAAAACCAAACTATCCTTCAAACACCCTTATCCATCTGATGGTCATAAATTGCAGTGGAATAAGCTGACATTGCCTACATGAGCTAACTAATGGAAGCTATGTTTGTTGTAGTCTTTCATCCAGGGGAGAATGTGGGGATGGCAATACCAGTGCTGTACGTTATCCCTCCTATGGACTTGTACTCAGCTCCCTGCTGAGTACACCTGCTCTGCTAAGTAAAGAGCCTCAGCTAGGTCATCTATTGAGGTCTTAATTCAGGAACTCTGTTCATGAGCAGAAAACAAATCTAGGCATTAATTAGAGGGAAGGAAAGGCGACAGACTGCTGGGCGGCCCTTTTACCTGAAATGAGGCAGTAAGGAAGACAGTATTTCCATCTTCAAGGATTTTGCATTCATAATGTTCGTTAAATCTCCATTAGAATATGGGATAATTATATCTTGCTTTTGTGTGTACTGGACATTTTTTCCTAATGATTTCAGGGTTAGGACATCCATGATAGCCATGCAAATAAATTAAATAAGCCTTTGGAAGCTAGTTTTACGTTCCAAGTGCTGACTCTTGTATTGCTTGAAAATAATGCTGGTTAAGGCCATGCCTTCTTAAAATTTATAAGCTCGAGAAGTGAAAATTTTTAACTTGGTATCTTTAGACAATGACAGCGTGCTGGTACAGGTGGTGATATTACCATGTCTGTGATCCGAGCTTGCTTTTCTAGATATTTTGCACCTACTGGGATTATTGAGAATGTGAATCTCTGAACAATCTTCCCTGATGATTGTCAAGTGGTCCCAGAGTACCCTTCTGACCTATAGAAGACTGCAGATGTTACCCATATCACTGCAGAGGAACTGGGAAATGCAAGGTCCAGGATCTGCTGTGCAGCTGTGGAGGACCTTGGAAGCAGTTCCCACTGTGTCTTCAGGAGGTGATCAGTTGGTGTGTACTGTTTCATTCATGTCAGCTGCTCCTCCAGCAACTTGTCACATCATAGCTGTTCACCTCCTAGAAGCCATAGAAAATATTGACAAAAAGGATATTCAAACACCTTTCTATCACTTTTTCAGTTTTCCTTTCATCTTTACTAGCTAAAAAGTGGTTAGGATGACTGGGTAAGGAAGATAAATTTGGTGATGACGAGGAAGTGTGAACAACCCATGTTCATCAATTGGTTATCTCCAAAGGTTCCTAAGAGAAAGTAAATATTATTGGTTAAATGAAGGCTTTGTTTTTGTTTTGATGAGATGGAGTGGGGAAGATACTGTGTAATGTATCAAGTTTGGAGAGAAACATTGTGATCATAAATTGAATGATTAAACCAGATAACTGGCATCATGCTGTCCATTTACCTGAAGAGGTTTGAATTAGAACAACTCCATTAACTGGCACTATTTAGGGGGCTGTATTGAAATAGCCACCATTATTTGCCCTCCATGTGGTGATAAAGCACTTCTGGATGTTGTTCCAGGGTCTGGCATTGAAACTTGATTTAGAGAAAAGAGCAACAACAAAAACCCACTAATTTACACTCTTGTGCTTACTGATTGTCTTGAGCTTTGTCCCTTTCTTGGGACAAAGGAGCTAAGACCATGGGATACCAGATGTAGCTAGACTTAGATATTTTAAGGTCTTGTTCTTGAAAGCATCTTGTGATGTCTTTTTCATCTCTACATTTCCTGCTCTACACCTGTACGTGAGCACAAAGAGCCCCTCCTATCTGGTGAGGAAGAAAAGCTGAAAGAGTGTGAGCATTAATTTCTGGAAGCAACTTCCAGTGTAGCTATGCACCTGCTATCTTTAGGAGCACAGACTGTAATAACAACAATGCTGCCTCTGGTTTTCAAATCCAGAGATTGTGAATGATGCTTCAGTGTTTGTAGCTGCTGTTGCTCTGGTGAGAGAACTGGGAGGCTGCTGATACAGCTTAAAAAGGGAACAGCAGTGTATCTATGGAACAGGGGGGATAAAAAGCCTTAAAAACAGAAATACGCTGCTATGTATTTACTTGAATTGATCAATTTTGCCATTATTCATTCACATTTCACTACTTAAAAGCATTAAATCAAGAAAATGTGGGGCCTTGAATGCTGCAGCTTTGGTGGCTGCTTATCAACCACTCGTGAACATACATTCTGCAGAAGTTAAACTCTGGCACTTCTCATTTTAAGGTGAAATTGAATGACCTGAAAATGGATCCATCTTCTACTGTGCTACCAGCAACCATTATAGAACAAGCTGCCTCACGGCTAGGATGCAGCCCAGCAGACAAGAAACTTGCTTTTCACTTAGATGAAGAAGATGAGTTAAAGCATCTTCGTGAATGTTTCTATATCCCGAATGTCAAGGATCTGCCTCCAAGTGAGAATTATAATTACAGTGGAAGAGCGGGGGGAGGGTGGGGAATTCTTCTGCATATGTTTATCACAAATCACTGGAAATCATTGTCACTTATGAGATAATTGAGCAATTGCAGTTATATCTGAGCACAGTGTGTCCCTGGTGTTGCTAAATCAATCCATCAACTTATTCTAGCACCAAAAGCTTTATGCTCTTATTCCCTTCCTGAATAAAATGTGAGGATACAGTGCTTGCATGGTGCTTATGCTGTCAGTCAACTGCTTTGAACAATGCAGTGACTGATTGAAAATTATAGGCAGAAGCCTTTCTATCTAATGGTTTGAAACAGCAATGTTGCTTACAACTTGTAGTTCAGCACAGTTACTTCCTTGGTATAATATAGCTTAGTGTTATCTGTCTAGTTAAAATTATTTTGGTTAATGTAGGGGACGGTATGTCTGTTATATTCACATTTCTGCCTTATTGTTCGTAGTGTAGATGATTTACTTCCTGAGGCTGAATGAAGACTCTGCCTTAAAGCAAATAATTGATCTCAGCAAATAATTCATAATGAAGCCTTTATTTGGAGGATCACTTTGCCAATGAATTGCCTACAAGCAGATAACATTTGCACGGCTATGCTGAAATATACTCAGTCTCGACCTTTTTCTGACTTGCTCCTGATGTGTAGGTTGTTCTGAGGAGACTGGATGTGGGCACGGAGGGAATTCTGGTCAGGTTGTTAAGAGAGGACCCTGGGGAGCAAGCAGCCAGCCAGGAGGGGTAAGCCACGAGGGAGGCTTTTGCTTCTTATCAATGCTCCTGTCAGAAAGTACAAAGCATTTCTATGTTTGGGTACTCTGGTGCTGTGGTTGGCACTGCAGTGGGTGTTGTAGCTGCTATTGCTGTTATGTCTGGTCACAGTTGAGCAGGGAGACATGATGCATGCATCCACCTTCAAAGACAATGTGCTCTTGGGCTCTGCTCTGCTTCCCAAGTCCTATCTGGGTTTGTTTTCAGCTCACATGTCAAATGTGTAACCAGTTGAGATGGTTACCTTGGATGGGGTGAATGATTATGTCTATGTATGATCTTTCTTTCCTACGTGGTCCTCCTTAGCAGAAAGCTTTTATTAAAAATTAAAGGAAAAAAATCGTTCAGGTTTCTTGCAAAATATTTTTTCTAATAAAAACACGTACAATTTCTGGAGCTGTTTCTGAAAAGGATAGTACTGATGGAACCTGAAAAACTGTAGATTCCAGTCATGAAATTACTTTCATGAATGGTCCATAATGGGATACTGTCAGTTTCTTGAATTTCTGAACATTTTTGAATGTCTTTGCTTTCGGTATCTCCTTACCTAGCAATTTGGAATGCTGGGAGTGCAGTGTGGTGGTTTCATCCTTAGGGGCAGTTGAACTTGAGTGTAGTGTCTCACCATCTTCAAATTAACAGATGTTTCTTTTGAGATGAATGTAGATTTTGATACATCTGGACAGTATTTTTTGCTTCCCTTCTAACATCCACTATCATTTTTGTTTTCAACTACCATAATGTTTGGACCAAGACTGAAATTTTTTAACCCAAGTGACGATAACATGTAGACCTAAGTTTGTTGAATGTGTTTTAGTGAAGATAAGCTAAGCAGCCTATTGACAGTATCAGCTCAAGAATGTAGAGAACCCATCATTTTGTATTCCCAAATTGAAGGTTTTCCCCCCTCTTTTTCTCTGTCTTTGTTAGAAGCAGCTTCCCTGCTGAAAAAACAGTAGGGGTGTGGGGAAAAATATATATATTTACACTGCAGCATAGAGATCTCTCATGACATTTATCTTGGCACAGGAAAGGATCCTAGATAACATGCTTAAAATAAATGTCATTACAGGGATTAGCCATCAAATACTTTTTTTAATATATTTACATAAAGAGTAAAAATGAGGTTTTAAAATGAAGCCTTACAAGAAGCAGATGAGAGCATTTATAAGAGAAAATGGAAAGATTACAAATATTACAATATTTAGGAAGTTAGTATAATAGCTTAGTTTTGTTTTCAGCTTACAAACTGTCTCAGCTGTCTATAATGTTTATTTGTTATATCGATCAGGTATAAACAACTAGCAGACTAACTCCTTGGCAAATCTCAGGTTTTATGGGCAAGCCTGAGGGACAAGGCACAGGTGAGCAAATAAGAGATGATAAGAAAAGATTTTAGGGAAACATTTACATATAATTCCGCTCTGAGATGATAATATAGTCTCTTTAATGCTTTTTCTTGCATATGAAGAGAGGTAGGAACGACCGGATTGAATTCAGGTGCTAAATCATCAGTATGATTAAGGCTATGGCATGTGTTTTGTCATCTCATATAGGAATTGAGCATCATTTGCTTTTTCTTGAGAATAAAAAGTTGTCCCAGAGTGAAAGTGGTAAGCTGTAGTTCCCTGAAGAGATGGCTTAAGGTAGCGTTAATCTTATAAATGTGGCTCTTTGTTTGGAGGGCTTGTTGGGCATGTGTGCATGGGGAAGCAGGAAGATATGGGAGAGGTGATCTTTCATCCTTCAACAAGAGGTAGAATTCAAGTAATCTGTAGGCAGATTTAATCCATCATTTCTAGCTCATGAAAATATTTGTTCTATTTGTTTGAATATTTCTAAAAACATACTTGCTTTTGAAGTTTGAAAGGTATAGAAATACATCTCTAATGCAGAAAAATGTAGGTCTAACCAAGCCATATGAGTTTGAGTAGATGTAAGAATCATTTATAATGTGTCTAAAAAATCTTAATGTAAATCATCATTCATGTATCTTGTGCTGCTCTAAGGACACATTAATTACCTTTTTTGTTTGTACTAGTATTTATTTCATCAATAGATCTTGATTTTTTCATATATCTATTCGTGTCAACCACAGCTCTACCAGAGGTAAAATGGGCAGGCTAATACTGTGAGAAATAAGGGTAGTTTGGTGAAAGATAACTTAAGTTTGATTGTAAATGATATCGGAATGACAGAGGACATCTTGGAACACAGTGATATGCTGATCAAAACCAGACAGACTGAACAACAAAATAAACAAAACCCTAGGGTAGTTTCTGAAGCAGCAGTGGTCCAAAATGAGTATCTTAATGATGCCAGGGAAGAGGAAATAAACAGCCTTTTGTGAAGAGGAAGAGTATAGCCTCATATAAAGCCAATAGCATGCCGGAAAATGAATATCAAAAGTGACAGATGTAACAGTAGAAAAATACATTTTGTCAAAGAAGTAATGCTGCTTCCTTCCAATGGCAACCCAAGAGGTGTTTTATCCAGAGAGGAGTGTAGTGCAAAAAAAGCTGACTTGCTTGCAATTCCTTACCTGTTTTAATGCTTGATTGGAATATAAAGAGTAGCAGTGAGATTTAGAGCTTGAATTCTTGAGCAAAGACCCTTCTCACCCTTCCCATTGAGACCATATTGTGATGCCTCTTGATAGGAAGAGAACTGTTAATAGAACCAATTTAGGACTATGGATGATATTTATACCCCTCTGCTTTCATTCCTATTAAAATATGGATGAAAAACAGACATAGTATCTGTAGAACAGATTAGGCTGAAATTGCTCTCTGACTTATGCTTTTTAAAAGCTTCTAAAGCTTCAAGGAATAAATTATCTAAGTTGCCTATACTTCTGAAATATGTGTTCCTGGTGAAGTTCAATGGAGTTGGTAATTGTTAGTGTGAAAGGTAGTAAGAGACCTCTTTCAGACATCTAATCTATTTTTCTACAGCTGTAAAATAATATTTTCAGACTGAAGTGAAGAGTTATTTAATTCTAGCATGCATCTTAACATATCCTTTGTTTACCAAAAAATACAGGTAATGTTAACTTAGGGTTTTGTAAGTACCAGTATAGATGCATGCAGATTACCTACTACTACAAGATCATCATCTGTCCCTCCAAGGATGTCTAATGTGAGAAATAATAGAAAAAGACAATGTTTGGATTGATGGATGATGACATGGGGTAATTAGATTGTTCAGAACATCACTAGAGCTATTATTTATAAATTTCCAGGCCTTGCTTTTCTCCTAATATTGAAAGAATTTGTCAACATAGATTTCCTCCTCCTCACCAGAGGATGACATGAAGTGCAGCCCACAGTGTATGCTGACAAGACAGGAACTTTTGAGACTACATTAGAATATTCTGTGCACTGACTATATTTTTCTAAATAGCAATTTAATCATGCAGAGAGATCTTAATGAAAGACACAGATTTACCTGGTCTTAACTTCTATTAAGTATTTAAGTAGTTTCAGAGCTCAGAGTAGTGGTACATCAATGATGGAAGAAGTGGATTTTCTGGTCAGGGAAATGCTTCATTTTAACTCCCTTTCGATAGTGAACCTGAAAATATATATATGTATCAGTGCTAGTGGCTGCTTTCCCTGTAGCTCAGAGACCTGGGGATTTAACGCTGCTTGAACTCACATAGGTTCCAAAGTGAATATACATGGACTTGGCCCCCAAAATGCAGGAGTGCTAAGGAATAGCCACTTGCACATTGCTGTGCTGTCCTTCTCCTTAGAAGAGGACACTTTTATGATGGCTGTCACTTGTATGGTGGGAGGAAGGGTAAGAGGCTGCACCTCTGTTTGTGTCTGGGGAGTTCTAAGCAAGCAGCTCTGAGTGGTGGCACATGTGGGTATATCCCTTCCATGTGCCCACTCATGTGTTATTTTCATGGTTTCCTACTGCAGCTGACCTGACCCTGGTGAACGGAGAGGAGAGCTGCGTATACTTTGTTGGGAATTCTCTTGGGCTCCAGCCAAAAAAAGTGAAAACTTACCTGGATGAAGAACTGGACAAGTGGGCTCGAACGTGAGTAGACTGTGAAACATTGACCTATGCTTCAGATGAGCACTTTGCTTTATTTTGGTATCTGCTTCAGGGATGCTCGAGTAGAAGAATAGTGTGTTAAACCCTCCCCAGCACAGGAGTAAAACATTTTCAGTGTTTCCCCAGCACTATTTAAATCTCCTTTAGAGGTGTGAGTGGCAAAAGAGGCAAAGGGAAACTTTCAGCTGTGATAACCTGTGCTGTTCTCAATGGCTCTGCTTCATCCCCTCTGATGGGCTGCACAAGTTTAACCATCCTCATCTAATTACTGTATGAGTTTATACACGTGATGCACGAACTCAGTTGGTTAATGCTGCTTGCTGATGAGCGTGATTCTGTTTCAGGACTTGTGATTTTTCTAATTTATATTTTAACTGTTTGTGATTTACTTCACGGGTGCTTTAGAGGGGCTGGTTCCCCTTGAAATGGCAAGGGGTGCTACTGGGAGGATGTCAGCTCTTCTTGACCCAAGCTTATGCTGCAAATGGAGGCTGCATGATGCAAATGGTAAAAGTCTGTAGCTGTTGTTTGCCTTGTTAATAGATG
Organism: Oreortyx pictus; assembly: GCA_036925125.1. Lineage (NCBI taxonomy): Eukaryota > Metazoa > Chordata > Aves > Galliformes > Odontophoridae > Oreortyx > Oreortyx pictus. Next base: position 31,580,654 of record JAUPFR010000009.1, read on the forward strand.
GATGCTGTGAGCTAATAAAAATGGCTTACTGTTTCTTATTTATTACTACTTTTCTTAGAAGTGAAAAGAAGGTTGAGAATGAATGGGAATGGGCTTGAACCTTGGGAAGCCCTCTTTCCTGCTGGTTATTCATTCAGCACAGCACTGCATTTTCTGCAGTTATTTGAAAAAATTGCAACCTTGTCCATTTCTGTATGATTATCATACTTTATCAGAAAAACAGCTGAGTTCTTCCAAAAACTAAAAAGCAGATAGCACTTTTATCTGTTAGTGATGCACTGGGAGCATGAACGTATTTCAGCTCCCTCAGTGCACCATTTTATTGGTTCACTTCCAACCTTATGTTTGTCTTTGCTACAGGGAAACATATATATATATTATATATATTTTTTTCCCCCACAACGATTATAAAATTTTGAAAGAAGTGTAGGCAGCGTGTTTCTGCGGAAGATCAAAAGCCACTTCAGTAGTTGTATCCAAGTGGGAAATATGGCTGGACGTGATTTCTAGCCACCAGAAGAGAGGCAGCAAACCTAGAAAGGCTGTTTGTTAAAAACACAACTTGGATCCAAACAGATTACCCAGAATACATCAAAGATTAAAATGAAATAAATTTACCAAAAAAATCCAAAATTGTGCAGGCTGCAGATTTACCTAGATGTACCTAAGGCATCTGAGGCAGTCAAGGTGAGGTCAAGAAAAGACTGAAGAGAGCAATTTGTGCAAAGAGACTGAGAGACAGCGAGGGAGGATCAAGTGATGGGTGTTATGAAGGAATAGGAAGCTGGAACAAAAATAGCTCTACTGTTCTGGTCACCAAGGTCAGCTTAGCAACATCCAGAATAAGGCAGCAGCTCCATGGCTTCTGTGCTGGCAGTGTGGAATTGAGTGGCTGTGGCCTGGATAAGTAGCAAGACTCTAAGAAATGGGCATATGAATTAGAAACATCCTTCAAGTCGGCAGAGATACAGGTTCTGTCTCTCAGAAAATGTGATAAGCTAATTCACTTACTGTGTCATGGGACTCCATCTCAAATAGATGCTGCACTGTCTATTTAAAATGTTTTCACTGCTTTTGGCTGGTGGTGAGAGTGAAAGGGACAGTTACCTGGGAGCTGCTACTGGGGATGGGAAGCTGGTGGCCATGACTCATTAGTGCAAGGCCTGGAGAGGGAAAGACTGTTGTGTGTTTTCTTCTTTCTTGTGTTCCCTCTCACAGTTGCACTGTCTTCCCTGCAGACAGAGCTCAAATGAGTGTGTGTGTGTATGGGAGGGGGGGGGGGGGGGGGGGGGGCAGATTCAAGTCACTGATGTTTTGAGTAAATTAAAAAAAAAAAAAAAGAAAAGCATTTGATACCTCATCTTTTTATTGCTTTCTTGTTTTGATTTCTGCTGACTCTGAAGTTTCCTGAATGGAGGTAAGAAGATGAAGAGTTGTCTCCTCCATGCTTAGCCTAGAGTCACTCAGAATCCACTTGTCTGCTGTTTGAAATCTAAAAGACCAAGAATCAGGTGACCTGCCTAGTTGGATAAAGGCCAGAAGATGCTTACAGTATTCCACTTCTTCTGCCAGAGCTGCTAATGCAATTAATGCATTTTATAGAGTAATTACATACAAACATACTCAAATGTAAAAACAAACAAACTTTGCCCTCAACAGTAACTCATTGAAGTGAAGCTGTTAAATCAGGAGGGAGTTTGCTGTAGTTCAGTTGTGCTTTGCAAGGAGCTGGTAAGGGAAGGAAGAGCCTGTGATATAGAAGTCTTGAGGACTGGACTCGTTTAGTTGAGCAAAGTGAAGACTGAAAGGGAAAAGTATTGCCCTCTGAATGTGTAATGGTGTAAGCGTGCAGGGGGGTTGGGAGGAACAACGTGTGAAATAACATACTGGAACAGCAAATATAAATGGAATTAATACAGTCAGGGTAAAAACTAACTACATATACCTTGAAACATTTAAGCAATCTGGTAACAACTTTCTGGTGTGAGTACAATAGGAAAAACTAGCTGAATCGGATGAGGGTTTTACAATATAGCACTTGTAATGAAAGGCTGTTTCCAATGCATCAGAAGGGTGTCTTTGGTTCGAAGTGCTGAACTCATCTGCAAGATATAGCAGCCCTGCTGACAGGAGTGCAGTTTGGGCTGAGATCTTCTCTGCCATTCTGGAAGAGTCATCTCTGTGTTGTACACTTCAGAACACTGTATGTTAGGACTGTAAATGTCTGCTTTAATGCCCAGTTTTTTTAATTGTTTTTTCTGTTTTGTTTTGTTTTACCTTCAATCTACTACTCCATACAATTCTTTTTCCTTTCTATGGCATCCTTTCCTTTGGCTATTTCTTTCCTTCAAGCCACCATGAAGGTTAAGAATCTGTATTGGCTCCTTAAGCAGCTTGCATCATTTTTGGCAAAGGAGAAAGAAGGAAGCTTCCCTTTGAACACGATTTGGATGAGTGCAGAAGATTCCTGAAGCTGGCAGTTAATTTAAATCCCTTTTGTTACCTCCTTTGGATCCTTGGGATCATATCAGAAAGTGTTTCTAGTTTCCCTAGTGACTTTTAAATCAGCCAGACCTCAAAAAAATAAAATGTGGCATTGTGATTTCTTCCCAAATTGAAAACAAAATGTAACTGACTAGAAATTAATTTGCAGAATGAGAAGTTCTCTCAGTAGTTTAACAAATAGATCTATTTGTATGATGCTTTACAATTTGATGGGATGTGTTTTGTATCCATTAATTTGGGTACCTCAATTTAAATATCCCTCGCTATCCAGAGTGCAGTGGAAGCAAAATAAGTTAGGCTTAGGGGAACACCAGAAGCATTGCAGTTGTCCTTAAAGATTATTACCCCTAGTGTCTACCAGAGCTCAGAAAAGGGTGGTATAATATACAGAGAGATAAATTCTCTGAGGCAGAGCGTAGAATTTTACAACCTAAGTGGAATAGGATGTATTGTGCCATCAGCAAAGGCTACAGAGTTTCATGTGATTAAAATACAAAAAAAAAAAAAAAAAAAGAGTCCAAGAATATGCCTTTAACTACCATTTTAGCTGCAATAATTTTTGTCTCCTGGCATTTATATTGGCCATCAAGAGGAAGGCAAGCTGTAAGATGTGCCATAATAATATGAATAATAATTAATGCTGGTTCTCCCCTCTTTCACTGTACTCAATTTTTTCGTGTTTTCTTTTTGAGACAAAATCTCATGGCTAAAATCTCATATCTGTCTTCATGATCACTTGGAAATTTATTCTGAGATTTTGCATGTTGGTACAGAGAATTTTCATCAGTAAATTCCCATTAGGAGGACACTAATGGCAATAAAATCAGCGAAAGCTAATGATAGAGAATCCCATAGGTAGTTAGGGCTTCTTTTTCCTATCTTACTATGTTTAGTATGCTCTTTCAGAAATACAGATCCCTTCAGGCTGGGAGCCACTAAAAACCTGTTTGTGTTTTGCTTGTTTTTTTAAACAATCTGTATTATGCCAAATTTTCTTGATCACTGTATTGCACTTAAGGATAAGAAGGGAAATTGGCTATAAATGTCTTGCTGTTTGTGAAACACATAGCACTGTCTTTAGGGAAAGCAGCTGCATTATGTCCTGATTGTTGAAGCTAGGAACAGCTTTTCTCCACTTACCCAGCTACTGCCCTTATTCTTCATCTATGAAATGTTCTTGTAAATGAGTGCTATTTCACACTGCCCGCTTCCTCATCTCAAGATCTCATCAGAGAGTAATTCTAAAACTGAGAAAAGCAGTCAGCTGGTGAACTATGACCTTATCCAAATTAAGGAGCGAGGTCCTCCTCTTAATCTCTACGGAGTTAGACCTGTTGAATGTAGGGAGACTGTATTTTGTCTGGAAGTGATGTTCCGTATTACCTGCATCCTTTTTCAGCTATAGGTTTAAACAGTAAGTAGTCCAAAAACAAACTGTATTTTTCAAAGCATAGGCAAAAACAGGTTGGAAAAAAATCACATGCTTTGCAGTAGTTTGTATTTTCTTTCCCTAGGGCTGTGATTCTTCTGGAAATATCCCTTAGAGGTGCAAGTTAATGACAAGTTAATCAGAAAATATGACTGTAAAGACATACAGGTTATTTGTGTGGGAGGTGGAACAAAATTCTGCCTGAGATGGGAAAGTTTGGAGGTGGCTGGGTGAAAACAATCCTCTAAATAGGGTGAAGCACAGGGGACTAGCTGGGAATCTCACATACACACTCCTTTGTGTCACATCTTAATCTGCCAGAAGTCTTCTCTTGACTTTGAGTGAGTATTGTAGGCTTGTTATTTTTTTAAAAGGTTTATTATGTACTTTTTTTCCATTTTCTCATCGCAATGTCTCAGGCTTATTTTCATTTTTCCCTACTTTGTTTCCTACTGTCTCAGTCCCTTTTTGAAGCTGCTTTATACTTGGTTCCCATGCAGGCTGGCATTTCTGACTCTACAGGTACCCCGTGGTGCTCTGCAAATGTGAAAATCATCCAGTATGAGATGGAAGCCCAGAGCAATGTTCCCCTGGATTATCACCATTATTGCTTTTCTCAATCTGCCTTCATTTGCATTTAAATCTGAATGCTGCATCCTGTATGTTTAAGAAATGATTCCATTTTTTATTTCTATATGCATGGTGGCTTCTTTAAAAGTTTGATTCTGTCACATTTGAAACAAACAAACAAAAAAAAAATTAAACGCATTTAATCCCAAACTGAACAGACAAATCTCTATGGAGTAGTGATGCATTCAGATCTATAGTTCTGGTGTTATCCAATGTAAGCAGGAACAGTTTGCAAAATGAAGTTTCAAAATGCCCTCTGTTAAAGCAAAAATATTTAAACCCACTAGAATCAAGAATAATTTGACAGGAAGAAAAGCAATTTACATAGAGCGGTTTGGGCAGCTTTATGCAGAAGGGTGAGTTCAGAGAAGGAGGTTTGTGTGACAGAAATTGAACAATTGGACAGGCTGACCTTGGAGGTGGTGGGGTCACCATACCTCGAGCTTTTCAAGAATGGGGGTAAATATGGAGGGATGAGGTTATTGGGTATAATGATGATGGGCTGATGTTTGGAGTAGGTGATCCTTGCTGTTCTAGCCAGTTATATTTCTTAGAACTGACCCAAAGGGAGCTGTAGGTTCTCATGTCTTTCCTCTCTTTACTTGCAGAGGGGTTCATGGTCACTTCAACGGGAAGCGCCCATGGGCTTTGGCAGATGAATGCCTCGTCGACCTGATGGCTGAACTGGTTGGTAGGTGTGAACTGCAGGGAAAACTTTCTCTAGATATGGAAACAAATTAAAGATGGAAAGCTTGGCAGCTCTAGAACCAGAACTTAATTCCTTGGGGACTAGACTAGCTGATCTCTGGGAGGTCCTTTACAACCCTTACCGTTCTGTGATTCTGTATTCTTTCATGTTGAAGTAGTTCTGATTGCCTGGTATATGGAGTAACACTTTATTTTAAGGCTGCAAGTGATTTAACAGAGGAATGTAGGCAGTAATATATGAGCATATGTGTATCATGAAACTAATTGCAGCAAAGGGTTTCTTGGAGCCTCGTAAACCAATTGGTCTAACATGTGAAGTCTTTTTAAAGGGCACTTGCTATTAAAGATTCTGATCCTCCCTCCTAGAAGTGAACCAGTGAACTTTCCCTTTTGAAAAATGATTTCTACCTAGACATTTTCTGCTTTTCCTCTTTTTCCCCATCACTAAATCCAGCCTCATATTTGAGAACTGCTTATGTCAATGAAGCAGGTAATTGGGGCAGGACCTGCTATTTGTAAGTTCCCATTACCTTACTGTACTCCTCAAGGAGTCCAAGTGCTGCAGGATGTGGGCAGTAAATGCAGCTGGTTATTCTGGAGATTGAAAAGTAGCCCTGGAGATTTCTCCTGGTGAGTTTGCCAGCCACAAAAGCAGTCGTCTGAGTCTGAATGCAAATTTCCTCTATTGCCTCTTATTTTGGCCTGTGTGCTGGTGCTGAAATAACCTTTCACTGGGATTTTGATAAGATTTGTTGCTATCAGAAGGGGTAGGAGAGATGCTAGTGACGGTCTGTCTCAGACCCATTTTCTCCCCAGTCCTTCCAGCTCCTGTCAAGGCTAGGTTAGGAGTTTCTATTGAGATTTGTCCAGTTTTTCAATTTATCTGTTGAGCTTAGTTGTCAGTATTGATCACTTAAACAAAGTTGTCTTCGTTTACACCATCTGTAAGGATAAAATATTACTATTGTTGACCATCTGTATGCTGGGTATTGTCTTATGTAATTTCTCTAAGTGTAGACAAGTGCTCAATGCGAAAAGTGTGTTTTTTCTCCTTCAGGAGAAGCTAATGGATTCTGAACAGCAGGAAGGGAAGACATTAAAGAATGCTTAATGACAAGCATATTTATAAATTTATTCCTAGAGCAAGTAAAGAGAGCATGGGCCAACTTTGACTTCTTTATGAAGTTTCCAAGTCAGTAGAATGTTGGAAACTATTATTGGAGCAGGACGAGTTCAGGAAAAATATCCTTATGCTTGGACTATCTGTGATGCAAGAGACAAGTTAATGTAAATATTGGTGAGGCTATGCTGGGCATCACTGTGCTGCGTGGAGCAATCCTATCTACAGAATAAAATAAAAATCAAAATGCAGATCTGGTTTCTTCCGTCTTCCTGCATTCTGATTTTGGAACTTGTTGCTGTAGTACCTAGTATTCCTCAGGAGGTGAAGAAATTGCTCAGTACGTGTGTCTGGTAACTATCCAGAATATAGAAATGTGAGATTATAAAGGGGAAATGTGTTGAGATGCTGGACGCAGATGATTTAGGGATTTCTCCAGTTTGACTGGTCCTTCCTGGCAAGCTGATGCTTTTGTTCTTTTGGGGTAGAACTGTGGAGCTTTGGGCAGGTGAAACAGTGTGACCAGTCATGTAATTGCCTTGATGCATAAAGGAGGGCTTTTGAGTTCAAAACCTTGAACTTCATTAACTGGAGGGCACTATGAATGCCTTATTACTCATCAGATCTGTAAAAGTCTGCCATGGATCTGTTTCCATAATAGGGCTCCTGATCACCTGGTGGGATGCAGGTGTGAGCTGGGCACTGACCTCCTGCAGGTGCCAGCTTCAGTTTGGCACAGTTTTAAGTTAATGTCACAACAGAAAGCAATAATCAGGTGGGGATCTTTTCCCCTTTGCCATCTGTTCTGTTGAGGCTGCCAGCTCAAAGTCTTTTATTTGTGTAGCTAAGAAAATATTTTGGGTGCAAGAATAGGGAAATGAGAGTTTTTCTTAAACTTCCTCTAATTTTCTGTCAGCCTCTCTCTTTTTCTTTCTTTTTCCAAACTCCAGATGGCACAGATGTTTGTTGTACCGAATGGATCAAACTACTCTGAACTTATTGCAAAGGTTGACTTCGTTTTGGAGTGTGATATACATATTTGAAAGTTTACTGTAAGAATTTTGCTGACTGATGTCACCCTACTATTGACCTATTTTAGTTTTAAAACTCTTCAGTGGGAAGCTTCTTGTAGTCCTGTTTTTCTCAGCAGCATAGTCAAGATTATCATTTTGGATTTTGTTCTGCAGAATTTTCCCAGAGGTGTTAAGGTAAAAAGTTTCAGGCTGAAATCTGGTCTGCAGATTCACACATCAGCAGATTTTTATTTATATAATATCTGCATCGCATTTTTCAGAACCTGAGGAAGCAGTCCTTAGAAGGTAAACAAATCAATATTTCCCAAGTAATAGATGCATTATAGTAGTGGCATTAACATGTCTATAACAGTAAAAAGATAAAGAGAATAAATGCAGGAAATGTGTTATGCTAAAGTGTTATTATGTACTCCTTTCCAGCATGATGCGAGTCAAGTGAATTCTGAAGTTCGCTTTTTAGTGATTTTGATGTAAGAACATAAACAGAATTTTATGCTGTTTTTATTCAGTATTTAATATGTTATGGAAGAAGAAGAATTGTCAATTCTCACTTTCAGTAGTATTGAGTGAAAAATATTTATTCAGGAATGGGCTAAAGACTGTAAAATATCTCTGCCCATCTAATGGTTTATAGTGCTATAACATCTTGCTTATTAAATGCTGTCCCATTTTCTTGTTCAATGAAACTTACAGTAGTAAATACGTTGTGAAATGCAGAGTCAAGGTCAGCAGAGGCCAATGCTCTTTTTTTTCCACCCTCACGCCAAGCGGCGTAACACAGTGCTGGTAATCTCAGCTGCTACTAGCAGACTTTATTAAAACATTACAACCTTGGCAGGATCACCTTCTGAAGGAACAAGATTAACTGTGTGGTTGCTGCTCCATGATGTGCTCAGGCAGGTCTCTGTTGAGGGAAGACTGAGCACTGAGCAGATTTGTAGTGACTTTGAGCGATAAGGAGTATTTGAAATAAGCAAACCAATTCTAAAATGGGAGCCTTTAGTCTTTGTTTTCAATCATTTCACAGAATGCTTTTTACTTATTCTGCTGTGGATCAATCTCCTGCTGCAGACAGAGAGGAGAAAGATGGCAGTGTCTGCCTAACACAATCATAATTGTCTCTGAAGTTGTCTTTTGCAAATGCTGCTTCCTTTTATTAAAGAGGAGATTTATCAAGCTGAACATACAGGTTTTAGCCTGTCTTGGAGATATGGTATAAAGTTAGGAAAGAAAGCAAACATAATTTTGTCTCCTGTGTGCTGGGTCTTTGAATATTGTAATAGGTTAATTGGATCAAGGAAAGGTTGTTTTCTGAAACACAGAGCAGGTTATAAGGGATAACAGTTTTTCCAAAGACACGGATGAGGTTTGTTTTGTGGGCATGAAATTCAATAATGGAAAGCTTTTAATAAATATATAATTTACGGAAGACCAAGACTTACATGACAAATGTAGTGTCATATTTAATTTGGGATGCTAGCATGCAGCTAAAAGTGATCTACAGATTAACCATTAGTTTGATAGGGGAGCAGTGCAGTGAGCAACGGATTGCTCATGCAGTTTGCTGTGAAAGCCACAGATTTCTTTGAAAGAGCAGAGGTAGAAATGAAAACACCATTTTTTTATTTTATTTTTTCCAGCATCAGGAGTTCCATAGAAGCATTAAGGCTGCAAATAACACTGTTTTGAGCTGCAATCACTGACTAGCTGTCTTTGTATCTGCAGTAGAACAGGCACAAGGTGACCTCTTCCAGAAACATGGAGCTTGTGGATGCAGTGTTATCAGAGGGAAGAAAAATCAGAGTATGACAGTTTGAGTGAGGAAGGATCTTATTTTTTTTCTGCTCAAGAGCTAGGTTCACTTAAATTTTAACTCACAGACTTGAAGTTCTTCATGTCTGGAGGAGGAAAATTAGCCAGGACATCTGTTTTTCTTAGCAGGTCCATCAGGGTCACTTTCAGCTATCAACAGATCTTGCTGTTCAATAATTACAGTTTTCAGCAATATGAAGAAGGCCGTTGAATCCCTCAGGGTGGTTCCTAGTTTTTCTTATGGCAGAAGCTAAGGCCTGCTTGCCAAGGATTTATGAATAAGCTCTTCTTATTCACTGGTTTTCTTGTTCTTTAACTGTCCCTTTGTACCGAGCTCAGCCCATGGCTATGTCTCTTTCCAAGGCTGGTGAAGTTTTAGTTCAGGAAAGCTGAACTATTTAGGATACAGTGGAAGTGTCTCTCCTTTGTTGGTTAGGGGCCTTTCTGTATGCTCAAAGACCAGGACAGGAAAAACACTAGATTCACCTCTCCTTTTCACGCAGCTCCCCTTCTTCTATTTCCCCCCAACAAGTCTTCCTTTCCTCTTTCTCCATCAGAAGAGTGTCTGCTGCCCTCACTGCCTGCTTGCATTTGCCTTCATTTCTCCCTGTCTTCAGCATCTTTCCACCTTCAGCAGACTCCACTGATGGGTGATGACTACAGCAAGGCACACAAGCCTGTCTTCCTTCTAGCTGAAGAGAACACTCAAAGCACTGATTTGTCAAGGGTGAATTACTGCTTTTCAACAACAGACATCAGGCAAAACAAAAAGAAATAGGAATTGATTTTCTCCATATCTCAACGCAGTGCTTTGCCTTAGAGTCCCTCATCCTGCCTGAAATCTTTCACCAGTGGTTGATAAAGGTTTGAGAATTTGTTGCTAATACTCTGTAATAACAATTAGTCGTTACTCCATTAGCTCTGTCTGTGAATAACTGTAGCCAAAAGGCATCTGTTATTCCCCTCCCCAGAGCTATGTAGCTATGGCTTCTTCTTGTTAAGTTGCCACATTAATAATGGCCTGTTATATTCATTAGGCCATTTTGACTTGGTTTTTTTTTTTTTCTTAATTAGAGATGAGGTTTGTGTTGACATCATAGCTGCCACCTATGACAAATGATTGTCTCTATGTTTTCTTTTTTTTTTTTTTAAGACAAACTTTCGACAAAAATAAGCCTGAAATCTTGCTTTACATAAGGGCTCATGAACTGATTTTTGCCCGATGTATTAATGACAGTAAATCTGCTTGTGGTTTGCCAGGAAATGGAAATACTTCATTGTTTTTTGTTTTTCTGTGGCTGACCTGAAAAAGAAATATTTTCCTGCTAGTGTGGTGTAGTGAGTCAGACAAGAAATCTTTTTCCTTTGCCACGATGACATCTCAAACATTTGTTTATTTTCCTGTCTTTAGAAAAACGTTGACTGAAAACATTTTTTTTTTTTTTTTTTTTACTTTCTCAACACTGTGCTAGGCTTCTCTCAAATTGTGAATAAAATCCCAAGCTCTCTCTCTATATTTATTTATTTATTTTATTTCAGGGGCCCAAAGACATGAGGTAGCATTAATGAATGGACTAACTGTTAATTTGCACCTTCTGATGGTATGTCTTTATGATGCTTATCTGATGTGTTGACAGATATTTTTTCCTTTATTTATGAAAGACCTTGATGAATATTGTTTTCCTTTATTTGATAATGTAAGTAAAATGTTTTTAGAAATCTCACAAAGGCAACACCAGGTAAAAGCTTAATTTTCCTTAAGCCCTTGAACTAGTTCATCTCGAACAATACCATTTTTTTTTTTTTCTGTACAAGACCTGGCTCCACTTGAATGGAAAAGATGGACAGAAGGATGATTTCAAGGAGCAGGTTGCCCAAGGAAGTTGTGGAATCACCATCCTTTCAGGGGTTCAATGAATGGGTAGATGTAGTACTACAGGACATGGTTTACTGGGCAGTACTGGTATTAAGGTTGGAAAGGACCTTGATCTAATTATTCTATGATTTCATAAATTTTGAGCTTTTCTCGTATGTGCTGTATTTCAGTCCTCAAAGAGGATATCAGAATATAAATTGATGGTACTTAAATATTCTAAATAGCTGCTCAACCCCTGGATTGCATGCCAAATTTGAGAAATAAAGACAGACAAGACGAATGAGTAAGGATGAAGTTGTAATTTCTATTAAATTTGAAATGAGTTCTGCTGTTTATATGACTACAAAATGCAATGTGTCTGTTCTTTGATTTTATGACACCATGGCCTTAAACATGATATCCTTATAAGTGGGTCCCCCAGCAGTTATATCCATGGTTCTTCATTATTTCCAAAGACTTAGATCAAATGAATGAACACAAGGTTTCATGTGTTTCACGTATGGAATAAATAAATATATTAGCATTTAGATTTTTGTCTGTGACGTGTCTCTGAAATTTCTCAAGTTAAGACACCTGAAGCATGGCAGAGTGGGGCTTTGTACAAGCTAATTGACCTGGTTGCTTTGCTGAGAATTAGGTGTAGTGCACTCAGAACTCGATAAACAGTTCACACTGAGCCCTGTGGAACCACCTCTACACCACTGTCCTGAACAAGAGGGATCTTAAGTCTGTTCCTACTCCTCCACTTGGTGATGTTGAGTAGGAAAGACCATTCACCTGCAGGTGCTGAGATGGGTGGGAATTAGGTCTTTGCAGAAGGCTTGGTCCTTGGCCTATGAAACAAGCCAAATCAGTGATCTGATAACTAATGTTAGAACAGAGATGGGAATGCAATTCTTTTGCGCTGTTTGCTATTCTTCAGCCTCTGTTTTCACTTGGGAGATGGGGCTGGGTGAAATCCAGACTTCCCCGCCTGTGGTCAAAGCTTTGCTGATGATTCTCGTTAGAGAAAGTTTTTGCTATTGGGTTTTGTAACCTTCATTATGAATCGATGAAATACAGTATTATAATGCTTTCCTACTTTGATAAATGTTATATGGACAGAGGAAATATTTTTGATTTCTGGGGGAATTCTCTGTAGTTGGCATGAAAGTATAACAGTTACATGCTGGGAGCATCACTGCTGAGGTACATTTCAACATTTTTTTATTGTTTTGTTTCTAACAGTTATCTTTTTTTAAGCCTACTTCAAGACGCTATAAAATTCTTCTAGAAGCCAAAGCCTTTCCCTCTGACCATGTAAGAAATTAATATTTTACCATATTTATATTATTAATCATATTTTTCCAAAGAATATCAGTAGCCTGATTTGAATATTTATTAGCTCATCTTGTCCAAGTAACGTTACAATAAAAAAATCTGTCAGAAGCTTTTGAGCTAAGCATATTTTACAGATCGTAGCTTTATTCCTTTTGTTCAAATAAAAAATGTTACAAGAGGAAAAGATTGAATGGGCACATTGATTTATTAGACTTTTTAAAGACATTGAACAAACTACTGGCCTAAATCAACTCGAGTTCTAAATGTTTTATTAATTCTTGTTGCTGTTTTACTTTATGAAACCAAATCAATACAAATTCACAGCATTAACACTTATGTATCCCCAGACAGAGATGGAAATGTTTGTTCTTAGCACTTCAGATTACTAGTTCAAATGCAATTTGTCTGCTATAAAATAAGACACAATTGTCCATGCACCATAGCTTACAGAAAATTAATCTTTGCGTTTGTGACCCACAGCTACTTTATCATCAACTCCATAAATGCATGGAAATTGGTAACAAATTTGATTTCTAAGGTGTGATAGACATGACTCAAACTACTTCCAAGTTTATTTGTCTTGAAGATGGTGGTACAAATGTATAAACTTCAAATTGCCTTTATTCCAAACAAAGGCAATTTCATGCTAATCTTGCGTTTCTTCCAGGTGCACTTGTACACTGGGACTCCATCTTTTTAAATTTCTATGGCACTTCAGTAATACTCAGTGCAACTCCTGTCACTTTGATTCTTGTCAAGTAATTTTGATCTATTTCATAGTATTACTGAACAATTTTTATGCCATCCCCAAAACCATTGATAAAATGTTAGTGTGTAACAATTTCAAAATAATCTGAGAATGCAGAGCTCTCATTTCCTCCTGACTATGCAACACATGAGGGTAACATGGGCCAGAATAGACTGAGCTATAGATTGTTCTGCTGTGATTTCACTGTACAGTGAAGGTTTGGTTTGCTGGAGATTGGCAAAGTGCATCTTCTGCCTCATTTCCAAACTCATTCTGCTCTATGAGCTCATCCTACAGGATTTAGGCTTTGACTTCATCCTTTCTGTGATCTGAATTCTGATCTTTCCAAACCAGAGGAAATCTAGAATGTTTTCAGAGAAGTTATGCTTTGAGCATTAGTTTTAGTGAAAGGCAGCCATCTGAATTGCTTCTCTGAAGTTCTGCTGTGCTTGGCTCTTTTTCTTTTAATCTCTTTATCGTGTACTTCTGCTAATGTGCTCTGCATGAAAATCTCTTGCAGTATGCTGTTGAGTCCCAGCTTCGATTTCATGGACTCGATGTGGAGAAAAGCATGCTCATGCTGCGACCACGGGAGGTTGGTGAGATGCATGTCAGTTCTTCTTGCTAATGCTAAGGCAGAACTGGATCTCTTGAGAGGACTCTTATGTTTGCAAATATTCTACTAGCTGCCTGCAGAAGTTATAGTCCATGTTCCTTATAATGCTTGCAGTATTTGGAAAAAATTACACAAGTTTAATGTAAATTTAGGTAGAATTTAAGTTTTGCGTTCTATTTCTATGTATGTTTTGTGATCAGATTCACTTTTACAAGTATCTGATTGGACTGGTACATTTGCCTTAAAAATGTGACCCACCCCACACACACACACACCAATTTTTCTATTGGCAAACAGCTATCAGCATCCTGACAGAGCTGCAAAAGTGGAGCAGTTCATTGAGAAACCTTTATGTCCTCTCAGTGTCCCAAGGTAAAAGATTGCCATAACATGAGTGGCATTGTGCCTTTATCAGCACAGACTAAGGGAAAGGTCTGCTTTGTGTAATATGCAGCACAGAGTAATTTGAAAGATTGCCTTGCTCCAGCATTGCGGTATTAAGAACTCTGCCACCTAACTATAAACTGACGGTGACCTTTTGCTTCTGAAATCTGAATCATCGTGTGAGTAAAGAGCCCACTACTGAATGCTGATAGATTTGCAAGAATGGTTGAGATAACAGCAGCTGGCAGTACTTGCATTTCAACAATCCTGCCCAAGCTCTTTTCAGTAACATGTTCAATTTAATTCTAGGTTTTCAGTGCCTAATTGATCCCTAGGTGCTGGTATGATCTATACAATCCCTTGCCAGAAAGACAGAAGGAGGACAGGGCAGTTACTTTCCTGTAAAGAATCAAGAATGAGAGAGTTTTTGTTGAAGTTCTTTTGCATGTAATGACCCCGTGTTTGGGGATTTTTGTGCTTTGATGATGTAAGGTTTCTTGTTTTTGAAATAGAAATAGAGCAGGTTTATAATAGTTTCCTATGGGATATGAAGTTGATCAGAAAAGTACAGAATGAAACTGTTAGACAACTTCTAAGCCTCGCGAATGTCACAAATTTCAGGTGGCATATAAAAATCGTTATATATGCTGGCTTGTAAATTAAAGCTGTCTGAAATATTAGAGTATGAAGCATGCTAAAATATGAAGTGAATAGACATTTAAAAACTGGCACCTTCAAGATAAGTTTGCTAATTTTCCTTTTTGAAGTAACTCTACTCACAGGCTACTTCATGGCTCTACCTTTTGTATATCATTACCGTGCTAAGGATTTGCTTTTGATCTCCTTATGTGAGCAGCATGGCTTGTGGTAAAATATAGATTATGAAATAAGAAATGACAGTTTCATTACTGCCAAACTTGATGTAAAATGTGTGCTTTAACTTTGTTTTAGGGGGAGGAGACCTTGAGGATTGAAGATATTCTTGCTGTGATTGAGAAGGAAGGGGACTCTATTGCTGTCATTCTGTTCAGTGGGGTGCAGTACTACACAGGCCAGCTGTTTGACATCCCTAGAATAACAAAGGCTGGCCAAAAAAAGGTAGGACTGTTCCCAAATCCATTCTAAAATCTATATATATATATATACATAGTGACATTTTTGATTTCCCCTTTTTTTTTTTTTTTTTTTTTTTTTTTAAGAACAAACTGGAGCATATGTAGAAAGCTTTGGGACTCTGATAAAAATTAAAAGTGTGCTGTGCAGAGATCCTATGGGAACTGAGAGATGTGAAGAAAGAGGGCAGAGGGGGCCAATTTTATGGACAGATCATAAGATGTGTGTAGACATTATGGAGATTATGCATGACTTGATTCCTACCAGGCTTTCTCTTAAGGGTAGAATTCCAAGAGGTTCAATGGAGTAGAGTGGGAGGAGGTAATCATGGCTTGTATCTCTCTTTAAAGGTTAATTTGTGCTAGATTTCTCCTTGTTTGACAAACTTCCATAATTTTCCTCTTTCCTTCTGTCCTCACTGTGGCAGTGTTTGCTCTCAAGGCAAGTGAGCTTTCATGCAGCCCATGCTACTCTGACCCTGGTGCTCACTTTTAGGGGAGTGGACACATCAGCTTCACAAGATGACTGTTTTATTAATGACAGCCTTAGGAACTCATAGACAATGTTCTCCATGCGCATAGCTATAAAGCTTCTTTAACAACCTCAATTGCCTCAGAAATCCAAGAGAAAATTTTTAATCAAGTATTCCTATCTTCTGGAAGTTTCCAGACTTTCCGTAGGGGCACTTATTTTACTGAATGTATCTTGTCTTATTGAAGATTAAATCGCTCATGGACAAACTCATTCAGTATCACTGGGTTTTTGCAGACAAGCTATCTACTTACAGATAGATCTTTTAATTCTGGTGGGGTTCCTGACTCATATCAGGATATGGTCTTCCATAGTTGTAAGTTTGGCAGCTGGTGTTTCTCTGGAGATCAAGGGAATAAGCTGTGCCCTGGAAAATGATGGTAAAGAGCAGAAAAGGTGTGAGAAGAGCAAGTGCAGGGGCTGATTGAGAAGCACCTGATGACAAAATTGGTGCTGAGCATGATACAAATCAAGACCAAAATCTGACAGAGGTAAAGGAAGAAAGAAATTAGGGCAATCAGCTGCAGGGGCAAAATGGATTTGTGCATTAGCTCCAAGTAGCTCTGAAAACAGTGCCTTTGTGGTGATTTCCTCTTCCAGTGTTTTTCTACAGGTATGTAGTCAGAGGGCTGGGCTTTAACCTCTGGAGGGACTACAAGTGATTGATGGGGCAGTGCCAGCCAGTGCAGTACTCACTCATGCTCCCTGGCACAGCAGAACTTTCTGCTCAGCTACCAACACCCACATACATACCATTCCTCCAAATCCCTTCCATGAAAGGTCTGAAAAATCTGAGTTCTCTCTTCACTGTAAATATGAACAATCTGGAAAAAACCTCCTTACATTCTCTCTTACAAATGCCCACTGGACTATGGGGCGTATATTTCAAGGAGCAGAAGCTCTGTAGCTTCAGTGAAAGCTATAAACTAACTCAGAGACATGCTGAGATGTGTTTCAGGGGAAAAGTAGTCACTGTTAGTTTGTTCATACAGAGAAAAAATGGGTTTGATGGTTATATTATTTGAGAGGATAACCAGGATGTGCTATAGAGAGCTTAACATTTCCATCAGGCTGTGCAAGTAAAAATATTAATTCAAGCAGGAGGGAGCGTGGGCTGCTGTGTCCCTGTGAATGCTTCTGAATGAGTGTGGACATAAACTGTGCTCGCCTATACAGAGATGTTATTGTGTTACCAGAGAAGAGAGCGATTTCTGACAGCAGTTCTATCCTCCAGATAAATGTCAGCTGCCCATTTCCACACGCAGACCTGCTAGAAGCACCTTGGGATGCATGTTAATCTTTTCTTCCATGGGTTTCCCAAAAAAAGCAGGAAAAAGGGGAGAAACCTGCTCACGGATAGTTTGTGTAGGACTAGGAACTGGATAAATTCATGACCTGGAGTGTCATCAATGTGCTTAAAGAGAAGTAATAAAGTCTGAAGAAGTGCTTGAGTGCCTAGATGGCCTTAAAAGCATGAGGCAGCCCTTGTCGTTCCCCCACTGTCAGATGATAAACTCAGCTCCGCATCCTTATGGGTTCTGCCTCTGGGCTAAGTGATGTTTTTATGTTTATACAACACTACTTTTTAACATACAGTTACACCACACTTAAACAATCAGCATATTGCAAATATTTACTTGAACAGCTATTAAATCAGCAATTCATGGAGAGTTTGCTGTGATAATAGTGGTAAGTGGTTTTCCTGTAAGCTACTGCTTCTTGATCTTGGAGATTCTGGTCACTAAGAGCAAAATGCTGGCACAATTGGCTCTTCTTTTCAGTTTCCAGGTCAGAACTGATGTTAGAGGCTGATGCTGGGCTAGAGGGGAGCAAGGAACAACTGCTGAACCAGCTATATAGGAAGGAGGAAATATAATGAAAAGGAAACAGTGTTTTCTGCTTAAGAAATTTGAGTTAAGATGATTAACTTGGATTGGATTTAACCCAGAGCTTTTGGTCCATAATTTTGAAACAAGTTGAATTTGAAATGCAATGTCAACAAGCATAATTCTTCAGCATATTGGGTAGTAAAGAAACTGGGATATCAAGCATCGAGGGCAGATTCCAGGTAGTTATGATGAATAGCTATTTTTTTTTCTAAGGGTTTTTCCATGTGCTGTTTGAGCTTTTATTTTGTGTTTTTTTTTTTTGTGTTTTTTTTTTGTCTTCTATAGACTAGTTAGGGAATGTCATCAGAATTTAGGATCTGATGTTTTGCCTGAGTGGAAGAAGTAGTGTTTGTCATGCAGCTGTTTCAGTGTCTCAAAAAGTCATCTTGATGATTGAAAAGGAAATCCCAATGCCATGATGCAGGTCAAGCAGGGCTAGATACATGTGACCCTACTGCCTGATGGGATTAGTCGTGAGCATCCATATATATGGGTTTATTTTCTGTACAGTTCCAATTCCTGGGCAGACAGGCTTTCAGGACTTGAAGACCATTTCTTCTTCAAGAGCTTCCGGACTTGATGAAACCAGCAGTGGTTAGAATGCTTGTTTCATACATGACATATTTATATAGAACAGCTGAAGTCCTTTAAAATGTACGTTAAAAAGGAATGTGCCTGAGAAGTCACACTGACAGCAAAAATGCAGGGCTCTTTTTACTGGTGCTGAAGAGTAGTGAATAGCCCTGTGCTCCTGAGCACAAGCAATGGAGCTGGAGAGAACTGACAGCAAGAAATAGAGGAGACAATATGAGATAGTGTCATTTGAGAAGAGGGGGAAGAATGTCACTAGTCAACCAGTGTGGTTGAGGGGGGAAAAAAAAAAAAGTCCTAAAGATGGTCTTAATTATTGTAATGGGCAATTGAAATGAAGTCCTGCTGTGTTTTACCCCATCAGAGCTTGGCTAGAGGTCTGAGCCACGAGTTCTGGAGGTCTGGAAAATGTCCTAGGATCCTTGAGGTCAATCATCTCTGAATTAAGTTACCGATTTCCTTTTACATTTTTTAAGCCAATTTCCTAAGTTCTCTACTTATGTTAAGATTCTTCCCAGAGTGAAAGCTCTGAACATAGACAGCTTCATTAAGTCATTAAATATTAAATGAACTAAATTAAGCTTGAAAAATTACCTCGGGCTATTTTTCCATCTTAGGTCTCTCAGATAAATCAAAATTACAGCGTATTGTGCGAGAGACCCATCAGCAGTCTGAAGGAGGATGTAACAGTTTTTCTTGTTCCATGTTTCTGTGCTTGCTGTAGAGGTTGCAGGAGATTTAGTTGTTTTATTCCTCTGCAAGCAAAGAAATGGCTGACTTCTAGGAGACTGCCTTTCAAATATGATTTTCATTTTATAAGTTACATTGTACTTTCCACTGTCTCTGTATGGTATGTAAAGTGTTTTAATCTCTTGAGTCCCAGTAGGAGGAGATTTAAGATCCTTCATCTTCATTTCTTTTCCCGTCTCCTTCTAAATGTCCCAGCTTTGCTCGTGTGAGGCTGTCATTTCTCTTCGCCTCTCCAAATGTCATTGTCCATGCTGAGTTGTTACCTGCTGGTTATCAGCAGCTACCCAGACACGTTGCAGAAATGACTTTTAGATGTTAAAATAAAACGGAAGAGGCAGGGGAGAGCTCGCATCCTCCACTTCGCCCATAACAGATGGAGAGCTCTGCTTTCCCCGTGTCTGGGGAAATGATGTTCCCACGCAGTCCCTGCTCTGCGTGGTGTTTGCAGGGAGAGCTGTTTCAGTTTGTTTTACTTTTTCCATAAAACCTGTGTGGCAAAACATTTGCTGTTCATGCGACTCGTGCCAGATGCCTTCCTAGGAAAGCAAAGCAGGAGCGTCGTTTTTTGGGGATGACAACTTGAGCAAAACATGAATGGGATCTTCTGAGGTGATGCAGGAAATCTGTCAGCACAGAACCCAGTTTCTCAGGTTCATTAGCAGTGCACTGTGGGATTTGACAAGTGATTTCAAAAGAGTGGGGATTGGTTAAAATGGCTGAGGGCTATGTCCCATGGGTGGTGTGATGGTGGCTGTCAGCTTGGAGGGCTACAGGTGTATGGCATTGGTGTAAGCCAACACCCACCATACAGCATCAGTGCTCAGGAACATTTGTGTGCACTGAGTTTACAGCTGTATCACTGGCTGTGGAGACTCTATGTAGTACCGTGATGTCAAGGGTGTCCAACCTCCTGGTGTACGAGAATCACAGAATGCCTTGAATAGAAAAGGACCCCAAAGTCCACCCCGTTCTAATCCCCTACTGTAGGTTGCTTGCATCCCCACTAGATTAGGCTGCCCAGGGCCTCATCCAACCTGGCCTTGGTCATCTCCAGGGATGGGACATCCTCAGCTTCTGTGGGCAGCTGTGCCAGCACCTTGCTGTCTTATCATAATTTCACCCTACAATCTTTTCTCAGTTTCTCTTCTTGTACATAAATGTATTATAGAAATTATCACTTAGATTTAAGGAAGGGACAAATGATTTTAACACTGAATTTACCCTAGTCTTGCATTTCTTATGGACTTTGTTCATGAGCATCAAGTTCTTTTAAATTAATTTTGTTAATGCACTGCCACACTAATTCTCCAAAACTCCTAATGTGTTGCAACATTCCTGTTTCCCCCTGAAACCAATGAGTTTGTTATAGCAGTTCTAAAATATTGATGTAGTTCATACGCACGTAAACATTTAAATCCAGATAGTGGATGTTTTGAAGTTAGGTTAATGTCTTAAGCTTCCTTATTCAGTAGCAGATTGGTTTTAGTATCTTATTTTCTGAACCAAAACCATTTTATCTCTGGATGAGAGCATTCCCATGGGCATCCAGTGTGCTTCAGACTCTCTGCATTAACCTCACCATTTGTGTTGATTTGCCCTAACTTACTCCTGAGCATCTCTATGAAGGCGAGCTGCAGTATGTGTGAAGGTTGGAATATTTATTGGAACTCTGGTTCTGTTTAATAGTAGATGCTTATATTATGCAAATACTTTGGCAGTAGGCTTTCTTCCCGTCGTTTTGGGTTGGCTTCTCCAGCTGATAATTTCACTAGTGCCTCCACTAGAATTACTGTTGGATCTTCTTAAAATGCTGCTTCATTCAAATTGTTATCTATCTTATACAGAGGATTAAACATACCAAAGTATTGTTTAAATAATTTAGTTCAGTCTCCCTTTGTGCAAGAAACAGCAAGAGATTCTTAAAAAAGTAAAAATCCTTTGTTTTATTATTGGATGCTGATTTTTTTTTCTGAAGCCTGGGCTCTCACTCTTATGCCTACCATGCTGTTTTCAAGCCGGCTGTTTGTGGTTTTTAAAGCAAAATGCAAAACAGCATTTTATTTGTAGTCTAGGCACAAAAGGCAGTTTTATTTCCCTGCGCTTAAATAAACAGCAAAGTTGCGAAGACTTTCTTAGTTTAAAAAATGCTGCCATCCAGTGGCTGTTTTGTGTGTAAAACTTCTACTTGTGATCCGTACATCTGTACTATAGACATTTTTTCCTTCTTCCTTGCATAGTGCCTTACACAGATTTTGTCTGTTAAAGTACATCACTTTTAATTGAGATATGATGATGTTTTTACAGACACAATCCTTAAAAATCAATGTGCTGTGTAGGATACTGTCTTGCTCTTTTGGATTCCCAAAGAGCAACATCAGGGTTTGAAACTGGGGGGACCATAAGCCTAAGAACATGCTGAAAATGAAACTGTTTATCTCTAAATAACGTAATTACATACGTTACTGTTTTTCCTTTGCCTTGAGCTTCTCTTACTACTTAGTTCAATTGATTCCACTTTACTGCATGAGAAGAAAATAATAATCTAAACTATCTCCAAATGTCCTTGAAGGCAAGCCCATAAAACAATTCATGATTTTGGTAGGTACCTATAGCATAGAAATCTTGTTCCTAGTAACAATACATAGGTGGAACTTGTTATCAAGCCTGTATAGAGGACAATACGTACAGCTCTAAAGATACTTTTTCAAAGTAATTTCAGAGTGATTATTATCTTGTTAAGCAATATGCTAAATCTCTTTCCTGCAGGGCTGCTTTGTTGGATTTGACCTGGCTCATGCTGTTGGGAATGTAGAGCTCTGTTTGCATAACTGGGGAGTAGATTTTGCATGCTGGTGCTCCTACAAGGTAAAATAAATTCTTTATCTGAGGTCTTCTATAATCACATTTGTAGAGGTGAGATTGAGTATGAGCTCTATACCTGAGATGTTACTGATCAAGGCTTGGTCTGAATCTTTGGACCAGATACAGCATCTCATGATGGATGTTGACTTTTGAGGTGGTTTTGTTGAGAGAGGTTCCAAAAAGTAAATGGCAATTGTGCTTGATCTTGCGGATGTTAGTGAATGGATGATGCTAGTGGTGGTTAAACATCTGCCCTAATTCACTCTCAACTCTGGTCTTGCCACTGTGCAATTTTTGTAAATTGTCCCTAAATGAGAGCAACTTTGCCTAACTCAAAGAATTTCTGATTGTACAACAAAGTATCTTTTATCTTTCTTCACTCTCTCTTGAGATTGAGAATCAACAGGCAGCATTAAATGAATTTTCTCTATATACTGTAATGTGGGTCTGCTTCAGCCTTTTGTCTGTTAGATTTCAGATATCATATGTAAGCCAAGAGTATTTTTAGAACTAATTTGAAAAAATACTTCTACTTTTACCTACGTTAGCACTTTGAGGCAAGTGCTAAGATCTCCATTTTAAAAACCATGAGAAATATTGAAATTGGTCTGTTTTATAGAGCAGGATGAGGTAAGAAAAGCTATACATTCCAGATAACGAGCACAAAAAATGCTTACGTGTTGATTTATTCTTCCCAGTATTTAAATTCTGGAGCAGGAGGCCTTGCTGCTGCCTACATTCACGAGAAGCATTCTCAGAGTATTCAACCAGCGTAAGTGTGTTTCTGCACATAAACAAAAGGTGCTGTAAAGATATGCAGGGTTTCTAGTCATAGTTGTGTAATGTGTTTGTGTGGATGGATGCAGAAAAAAAATCACTGCTTTAAAGAAAACTTATTAGACTCATATTTGTTGCTGACTTTTTGCCTTAATGAAGAGGGTAGTGCAAGTTTAGATAATCTGGTTATCTAACTTTGTTAGCTCAAAAGGGTTATATAATGCAAATTTGGGTATATTCTTAAATTGTTAATATGTGAGCTTACATCTTAAATAACATTCTCCTTGAAGTCTGCTATCAGTTCTAAACTAAGTGTAATCATAAAAGAGAATGCTTATAATATCAAAAATAGGAAACCAAAATCATGCTTGCAGGACTGTTTTACGTAAAGAGAATACTTAATATCTTCCTTTAAAAATGTATTTTTTTTTTTATCATTGAAGTCTCCGATTGGTGAACAAAATCAAAGGCAATTTCAACTCCGCGTCTAATAGCTCTTTAATACTGGCATATTTTCATTAAAATTATATCCACTGGTAAAACTAGGAAGCATTACATGGAGATCTGTGTTCTCAAAGACTTTATAATCCAGGAAAAGCTGTCTCAGAGCTGAGGTTAGCTGCATTAAAAAAAGAAAAAACTTGTTATTTAAACATTGTCTGTAATTTATGTATATTAAGAACAGTAGGATTAATACTTTTAACGCATTGACAAATCTAAACATGCTCTGGCTTTAATGCTTGGAGAAATTTCTGGCACTTGCTTTTATTTTATCTTGAGGAAGGCAAACTAAATCAGGTTTCAGAGAAATAATATTATAATAAACAGCTTTGCTGCACTATGTGTTGGTTTCAGACTGTCTAGACTCCCAGGAGATAACAAAATAACACTGATAAGTTCTTCTCAGTCACCCATAACAGAAAACTCATTAGGATGACATATGACCTGCTGTGAGCTGATTTGATCTTCACGTGTGAATGCTGGCAAAATATTCCAGATATTGGGATATTGCTGCTGGAAAGGTGTCTGTGACTCCACCATTAGTCAGCAGGTGCAGGTTTGGTCTCCTGGCCTCCAGCCCTGGCTGTGGGGAGCAGGAAAGATGCTGGGCAGCTGCAGAAAAATTGAAATACCTGGAAATCGCAGAGTAGCAATGGGAAGAATGAAAAAAAACCTCAAGATCTTTGTCTTTCTTCCTCCCTGATGAAACACTGGAACTTCAAGGAGGGCACACACTGGCTTAGTGGCGTAGGGAAGGGCTGAAATTAGTTTTTCCTGAACCTGCTTCTTCATACATAATGATTAACTTGTGTTGTATTGGATCTGGATGCTGAATGTCTTAAATACAAATGCTTGTATGAAACAGTTGTGTTTTTTTTTCAACATGGGACTCAATTATGAATATTATCCCAAGCTTCCTGTATAGACCTTCTGTATTATTTAATCACAGTTATTTCATATTTCCCATGATTTGATAATCACTCTTCAAATTGTTTGTAGCATTATACCCTGCTTGCATCGCTTTTTCTTTTCCCCACCAACCAGCCATTTCAGGTTTCCAAATAAGACAGTGAGACAAAGGAGAATTTGTCTTTGTCAAAGTATTCAATTTTATAGCTGATTTAAATGCAGAGCAATTTGCTGTATGTTGTACAATCAAATAGAGTGGAATTTAACTGCTCTGGAAGTTGCGGTTTTTATGTTGAATCTAAAAAAGTCTTTGGCTGTCAACTGAATCAAGGATGACACCCAGTGGCCAGACAACTTCATTCAAAACCAAAGTGCTAGATGCTGTTTCTTCACTTCCATTGCATCCACGCATAAAGGCTAATTAAATTCCATCCTGGCTGATAGCCCTTTGTCATTTAAATCACCTAAAATATTGGTTTGTTTTTGCGCATGAAGTATTATGCAAGTCACTTTACTCACTTTTATGGATTTCGTTTGTTTCATCCTTCATATTTTCTGGAAGTTTTGACCAGGTAGTTATTTATCTATTGGAATTATATATTGTATTTTAGTATAAAAATGCATGTTCTGACCATAATTCAGAGAGGTAAACCCAGAATGTTTGCCAAGTGCTTTTTTTTCTATTACTTTGGGGCAAAAAGGACTTAGGTACTTAGTGGTAATCAAACAACTTAATTCTGATTTTTTATTATTTTTATTTTAATGGTTTTACTTTAACCCTCCTAGGCCAAGCTATTGCCTTTCATCAAAGGCATCCAAACTTGGTGTTTTGGTGGTGTTGTTTTTTGTTTTTGATTTTTATTTCCTTGATTCCATAAATGTGCCTTTCTCCTCATGCCCAGAGTCTAGCTAATAGGAACATTGCAAGAAAATAGGTGTTGTTGTAGCTATACCCAGTTTTAGAAACCAGTTCAAGAGCTGTGTCTGGTGGTCAGAAGGTGGAGGCTATGGGCAGCACAGGCTTAACTGTCCCCTACTTCTGCATCACTGCAAACACCATTCTGCACTCAAGCTTAGCAATGTATGGTCTTCTAACTCATAGCGAGGCCATGGGTTTAAAAGTTACATGTTGTACCCATCCTAATTAACATCTGTACCTGAATATTTTAGGTAGTCCTTCACTAGTCCCCTATCTTTCTTCCCACGGCAGTAAAATTTAATCAGTCTGACATATATGGGCCCCATATATCCCTATTCTCTCATGATCTCAGCTCCTTTGAAATCTGTTTTATTACTTGAATGGCTCTTATTTTTAATACCTGTTCTATCTATATCATGTATATCACAGAACAATATACTCTTGGCTAATTGTGCTCGAACCATTTCTCCATGGCAGCGGAGCTATGAAACATTGCTGATTCATTGACCACTGGCTGCATGCTGATCCCATGCCACCAAATATCTATTTGAATCTAGTTGTGCTGCAAAGGGGTGATTTACAAGACACTGGCAGCACTAATGTGACAAACTAATACTGAAAAGTGACTCACAGTTTGAGTTCAGATAAAACTTTTTTTTTTCCTGCTTCTCATTTTCTCCATTTATAAAAGGAAGGGTGATGATAATTTGCCATCCAGGTTATCTGCATGAGCAGCAAGCACGATGGGGATGGTTTGGCAGTTGGACTTGATGATCTTACAGGCCTATTCCAACCTTAAAGAACCATAGAATCATTATAGGAACATGAAAGTTTGTGAGCACCCAGAATAGATGTCACAGCAGCAGTCGGGTATTCATTGCAGCAGTGAATGCACAGTGAGCTTAACCCTGCTGTTTGCTGATGTAGGGGATGGGAGGGGACAAGCTTGCAGAGTCTCGAGATAGGAGGAGAAAAAAGTCCTCACTGAATCCTTGTAAGAAAAAGTAAGGCACAATTTAAAAAGATGAAAGGGAAATAAATGTATGTAAAGCAGTCAGGAGAATAATAGATAAGACTTGGCAGAGGATTAAATGAAAACTGTACACAGCCTAGTGTTTAAAGCAAGAGGATTTATCAAGTTTCAGCATAGACTAGCAGCAGGTAGAGTTGAAAAATAAAAAGTTTAAGTGAGGTAAAGAAGTATTGTGTGTGCAGGAAGCAGCTGATGTCCAAATCAGGCTTTTGTTGTAGGGTTAAAAAAAAAAAAAAGTAACCATTTCGTAGTACCTTCTGAGAAGGGCAAGATATCCTCAGACAAATTCTTCATTAATAGAGGTGAAAAATCAACCATTTCTGTTAAATCTCTTCTCTTTTGGGCTTCATGAAAATACCAAAGTACAAAAGGTTTCTCTCTGTTTATGAAGACCTGCATGTCCTTTTGGTAGGTGAATTATTACAGTGATGCATGATAAATGTAAGCTGCGTCAACTCCTGGTGTCTCCCCTTCTTTTCTCTCCCTCGTGCTGTGTCCTCACCCTACTCCCATGCTGGATCCTCTCATGTTCACTGTGTTTTAGAAGTAGTTGCTCAGTTCCTTCCAGGGTCGGTAGATCTAGTTGTTTTCCTTCAGTTATTCCCTCAATTTCTAGAGAGATACCATATTATCCCTTTTAGAATTAGAGCTGCTTAATCTCCAAATGAAGTAGCTGAAGCTTCTTTGACAATGAGAACAATACAGCTTTGGAGTGATGTGATTATAGTCAGGGGTGAGGGATAATAACAGAAGCATTGGGAAGGTTGCATCCTGTTTGCAGAACCAGAAAGAAGTTAGTTAGAATGTTTCTGGGAGCAGCGGACTGGTGTTAGAATTGTTGCTAGCCCTTGGAGTATGTCAGGTCTGGATACTTCGGCAGGGCTGAAAATTTTAACTGGGTAGAGCACCCTGGCCTGGCAAGTTGATGCTGAGACTTCCAGGACACTGGACTAAACACAGTATGATGGAAAATAAGGGGTCATGGGTGATAGTGTGTGTGTTGCTGTGTGCAAAAAGGCCTGTCATGGTCCCAGAGCACTCAAATTGTGGAGTGATGTATAGGCAGTGTCTTTGTGGAGCGCAACACATGTCCCTGGAGTGCACAAAGTGTTCTGTATTGAGGTAGAAATGAACTGTTTCTTTGCCAAGGAGATGAGAGCAATTTAGATCCTTGAGCTAATTTAGAAACCAAAAGTTAATACCTCCCTTGGGAAAAGACTGTTTAGGAATAAAGGCATTGGCTAATTAGGCTTAATTGCATTGTCTTGGGACAAGTGATTTATTAGGCCAATCTAGACCCATGATGGGCCTGCAGGGGTGTGTTCTCATATTCACCAGCTGAATGGCAAATATCCAGTAGCACTTTTTAACTTTGGAATATGTCTTTAGGACAAAAAAGAGAGGTTAATGTGCATTCACATCATCTATTCCCACTTTCATCTTTTCAGCTCTGTACATCCTGCCATGATTTTTTTCCTCGTTCTTTGTCAAGCATTTTCTATCTTCTTTCAAATCCTCCCTTGTAATTAAGCTTCATCTTCAAGCAGTCTTGCTTCTTTTCTCATTATAAATAATCTTCCCATTCTCTTCTCCCTGAAGGTGTTTCCTTATGTGTTGTCATTACTGCCTTGGTTAGGTTTTAAGGTCTGCAAGAGAGGGGCCTCTGTGTCTCCTTGTAAATTCAAGGGATTATGTACAAGTAAATTTGCTGTACATCAAGTCTGCATCCCCTGTAGTGCGGCTGGAGTGTGTATGAAAGTAGTGTGCTGTTATCATTCCCTTTGTGTCCTCCCACGATGCACAGACCTCTACTATAAGTTTTGAATTCTTAATCTTTGCTATAGAGCATGTGGAAAATCAGAGATATGATTCCATTTGTATTTTTCAAGTACAGGAGCTTTGAGAAGCACGGTGCTGAACTGATATCTGCTTTTGACTATAGGCATCAAAATGCTGAAATAAGCGGAGATAAACAGGCAAACAAAAGCACTTAGTCTCTCTGAGTCATGTCTTCTTGCAAGCAGTATTTATAGCAGTATTTATAGTTTGGGCTCCAGACACGTACAGATATCTTACAGGCAGATTTAGGAATTTTATGTATATTTAAGCCTTGGCCTGATCGCTTTTTCATTTGTCCAAAACTTCAGCAATATGAAGAAATATCTTTTCAAGCAATCTTCTCACAGCATTTTTTTTCTTTCCTGATATTTGTCAAATTCTTTTAGTTCTTTATGGAATTCATTCCCCAGCACCAGTGTACGTGATAGGTCTGAGCCAATTCCAGTTTATTTTCAACCTCTTCTTCTGAACAGTGCTGGCAAGACACAAACCACTTGTTCTGCTCTGCCACAGCCTCTTCCCACCCTCTACCTTCGGAAGTGAGAGGGGAGGTGGCTATGTTTCTCACAGGGTCAATTTCCCATCTGAAGCCTGAAGCTCATCTCATCAGCTGGTGTAAGACACAACCGCTTGAACACATGAAAGGAACCCAACAGGCTTAGGCTTGTGGAAAGGTGAGCGTAGCCTAAGGGCACCTCTTGCATCCCCATTAACTAGCAAAGAAGAGATCCTGGGGCTCTCCTCAGAGTCTGTGGCTGCTGTGATTTCATTTTTCCTCTTCAAAAGAAGTGTGTTGTTAACTGCTTGCTCTTTGTGCCTCCGTTCTCCTCCTCGAGACATAGTTCTGAATGTGCTTTTCTGCTGTGCCTTGATTCTACCAGTAAGGGAAGGCAATGAGCTGGTTTCCTTTCTGCTGAATGAGCTTCCAGAGAGTCAGAACTCACACTGGTGTCATAAAACAAAATGGAAGGAAAACCTCTTTTGCATGCCTAAAGTCACTGAGATACTATGTCCTCTCTTTATGCTTTCCTTATTCTTTGTTTCTGTATCCACCTTTCCTAGGGAGAAAAAAGCTTATTTTCAGTAAAAACACCAGGTATGTCTCTTTTCCAGTAAAAGCACTTTTACCTCTGTGCAGAAATATGCTGGAACTAGTACAGTCTTGCATTTAGGATTTTTTTTTTTTTCCAAAATGTTGACTTAGTTTAAGCTTTTGATCATTTTTTTCTTTCTTTTTTTTCTACCACAGATTACCATTTTGTGTACTTGCTCAGAAACTTTCCTCTGAAGATTCTAATTTAAAGCTGTACTCTGTGTGCCCTTTACGAGTGAGATTTGCTATGTATGTATTAGCTCATTAGCTCACAGTAGGAAGTTGTTTCTAATTCTTCCTTACTGATCGTACTTCAAGACCATGGTATGTCTCACAAAATTACTCTAAACTGAGCATAGCAACTGTAGCCCTTACATGTTTATACCATTATAATTGTTACTTTTTTTTATTCATTTATGCTTCTTGCAGAATATTCCTGTAATTCTCAGTTGTTGATTCAGATGGGATCTCCTCTGCTGCATGTATGTCTTCCAGAGCTAGTTGTGTTCCTGTCATGACTGAACACCTCTGGTTTGAGCTGCAGCTCTGGGATCATTCACATAGCTCATGTTGAGATTCATATCATGGCTGGCACTCTGTTCAAAACATAAGCATACATAAAGGCAATTAGATGGTTGTTGCCCAAGTTAAGGAAATAATTCAGCCTTGTTAATTTCCTGAAAAATTTATATTCTATGTTGCATTGTGTGTATTTATGATTGTGTTTTCCATTCACTGATACAGTTTTTGGTTCCCGTTCTCCCTCTTTCTCCTAGCTGAAACTTCATCTCCTCAGTAATCAGCCAGGATGTAATCTTCTCCCCAGGACACAGCTCTTCACACACTTCTTTCCTTGACCTCCCTTAGATAAGTTCATTCTAACTTCACTAATTCCTTGAGAAAACTAGATAATTTCTTTCGTCTGCTCCCACCCCAACTCCTTTCTTACTAAATTCAGAAACCATGTACACAGACTGCTCTCCTTCTCTCTTCATTAGTCTCCATACATTTCCACAGAGCAAGGAGATTTTTTTCCCACTTGCATTCAACCATCATACCTCTTATACTTAATATTTATTTTCATGGCTCTTTGGTGACGGTGAATTCTGCCACTGCAATCTCTATGTCTTGTTTGCTGTTGGGGTTCTTAGTTGTGCTTGCTAGCAAGTCTTGCTTGCCTACTACACTCATGGAAATAACTGAGCAGATTCAGGTTGGGCTATGAGATGCTGGGAGGGACACTGTATAATATTCTTTTATCCCCTTCTTTCTCCAACTTTGAATCCAATCTAGGAGCTCCCTTGATTTCTTGCCTTAGACTTCAGCTCAATAACATTAAATGGCACTGAAGGACTCAAACTAGTGACAGAAAATGTTTTATAATGCAACTACAAGATTCTTTTGCAACTATTCTGATGCTTAAAACTTTGAATTAAATTAGTTCCAATCTCTGACATTTAAAACAAAGCCCCTCATCTAGCATGGATTGCTTTTTGATTCAGGCAAAGAGCAGATGTGATAACTCTTGCATTTTAGCTAATAAGGAGTCTGCTATGATAAAGGTCTTGCAGTAATATTGTGATTGCTATATTAAAAAAACAACAAAAATTCAAGCACATCTTCCCAGATCTTTAAATTTTTATATAATAGTTCCGTCAAGTACATTTATTATTTAGAAATCTATCTAGATATTATCCCCTCAAACATTCATTCAAGGGATTGAGGAGACTGTATAGTAAATGCATCATAATAATCAAAACCATCCAAGTCTCCTCTAAGTCAGAAGTCACAGAAGTATTTCTTGGAGGGAACATTGCTTCTGCTTCATGTTTAATATAATTTATTTGAAACAGCCTAGAAAAATTTACTGAAATCTGATAGAATGTAATGTGCTTTTTCTACCACCATAATATAATTGAGAGCTATTCAATTCTTTATAAAAATTGCTGAGAACTGTATTAGTGTATCTATACTTTATTTGGCTCCCTGCTTAATTTTTTTTAATTTCTGGTGCTAGGGAGAATATTTAATCTTTTTTTTCCCCCTCTACTAAATGTGTTAGCATACTGTTGGCTGTATTTCCCCTTTTCACAGATATGATATTTCTCTAGTGCAAGTGATATATGAGCAATTTGTGCTAATACTTATTCATAAGCTGATTTAACAGTTTTTAATTCACTTCATTAGCCTTAGAGGGGTGGGTTTGTTTTTTGTTTGTTTGTTTCTTTCTTTCTTTTATTGTAAGAACTTTTCCCGGGATTTAGTTTAGCCCACAGTTTTGTCTGCTGCTTGATCGTGCTTTCCTTTTGCCTGGTGATGGCAAATGAAGTTATCACCCGCCCATCACAAGGCTTGGTGCAGAGCTGCCAGTCCTCGTGGCCCTGACTGCACTCAGGGCAGGGCAGCAATTCCTCTTCCTCTGCACTTTGTCTCTTGCTGCAGAAGAGAGCTCAATCTCCTTTCCTTCTTACCTGGAGGGGTAATACAGAGGGACGTGTTGAAATTGGTGTATTCCCACTTGTGTCGAGCCTAAAAGACTAACAAGGAAAAAATCGATGCAAGAGGAGCGTGTGCACCCTCTGTCTTCAAATACCTACCGGCTGTAAATCACCTTGTGTTTGATTGACCGAACAGTCTCTGTTTTTCACCCAAGAGTCTCTCTAATTGTGGCAACAGCTGCATTGAATTCCCCACCCTTGAGAGCACTGGAGCTGAGAGCTGCCCAGTTACTTTAGGAAAAAAAGGATGGAGGGAAAGCATAGAGGATTTTGTCATCTCAGCTATCGCAGCTGTATTTTCAATAAATGTCATAATTACATTATGAAACTTTTTTTTTTCCATGATAATGGTCTAAGAAATTAGATGTTAGGCAGCAAGTTGAATCTGTCTTTTTTTTTTTTAATCCAAGATGGTCCTCAATGTAGTCTTTTTGCACTGTTACTAAAAGTGAAAGCTATTTATTAGGAGGGAAATGTCACACTATTAGCCACTAATACAGTTGCATTACTTTGGTTTTTCACTGAAATAAAGCCTCATTGATAATAAACATGAAAAGTTACTACTTCTCTGGTAACAACTTTTCATAAGGAATTGGGTGTTTTTCTCCACTAAGTTCTAAAAATACTGGTCTGTTAATAACGTATGGCATTGCTCACAAGTTGCATATGCTTAATAATTAGGTAATGAATTGAAAAGAGGCAAGAAAAGCATCACGGTTTCTGGAAATCTGAAAGTACAGAAGTCTGAGGCTAATAATTACCTGAGCTTCAAAAGCTTTATGAATTCTAACAACAGATCCTGCTTAAAATTAACTATAGCCACTGCATGGAAGAGAATAATGAAGGAAGTCCCTTCTTATAATTTGGGATAAAGGATATCTGAATAGATATAAGGTGGTTTGGGAGAGGAAGGTTTTTAATATAGCTGTGGCAAACCTGGCAAGGTTTTCTGAAGGAGACAGTGAGAGTTAAGTTTCCAAATACTACCAGAGCCCAACAGAGGCTAGTTGCTAACTCCCCATGCAAATCCTCACCCGAGTATGTTCGTTATGAAAAACATACTTCATAACTGACAGCCTCACAGCATATGAAGAGTTTCACCTGCATGTGAGGGTTAAAGTCTTCGAATTATGCATCACTGTGATGAAACTGGGTCGCTTCACAACTATTCTTCAATTTGACTAAACTGAGCCCTCAACCCCACCCTTCCAGTGGGCTCTCAGCAAGGAAGACGTGGGTCAAAGCAAGATCTTGTTGTAGTGTACAGTATTAAGGGAATTGAAAGCAGGAAGATGAAGGCAGGGTTGGTTAATAGGAGTTTGTTTAGCGAGCCCTCATTTCAGGTGGTGTGAGTGTTGAATAATGTCATCCTACCCATGTGAGTTTCAGATTTGATTCAGAACAACTGTAACACATGTAGTAATTAGCAAAGGAAATATATGTTTTCTTTCTTGACATAAGTGCCAGTTAAATGACATGGATTAACTAAATATTAAATTCTGAACTCAACAGAAACCTGAGACTGGCAACAACTTTTGACCCTGAGAGGACTAACTTGGGAAGAGGCTGAGAGGAGGAGAAAAAGAAAAGAGTGGCAAAAGCCATTGGTGACAACTCCCCTCTTCCCACCTGCATTTAAAAAAATTGAGTGTAAAATGCTCCAAGGAAATCTATTTCTCCATTCTTACGTGAGGTTCATTACTAAGTATGTGAAAACATGTTAACGAATATATTCTCACTGTTCACCAGAGAGTTAGGGCAGTACCAAGCAGTATTTCTAGAGCTGAGGGCTTGAGGCATGGAACGATGCAATGACTCATTTGTGATCAGGCAAGTATGTGATAAGAAAGAAAATTGAAACTCCTCGAACTCAGTCAGTGAGCCAAAAATATTCTGTGTAAAGCAATGAGTGTCTTTTCTGCTTGCTTTCTTTGGGGGAGCTGATTCCTGATGCTATTTATTCTAAATTTTGGCATTGAATCCAATGAAGTGCAATCATGCTCCTGCACTTGCAGTAGAATTAATACAATATGAAATTGGAATTTAAAAATAATTGTCATTGAAAACTGCAGTAAAATTAACGCAGAGTAGAATGGCAAAGGCTGTGCCCTAACTATTCAGCATCAGGATCGTGTCTGTGCTCAGATGTGGAGATTTGTATGTAGATAAATGGCACATTAAGGAATACTTTAGATCTTTGGGATTTGGCTGTCATTTTCTTCATTTTTATTTTTAATGCACTTTTTGAAACATTAGTGCTGGACATGGCTGTCTTTAGTGATGTGGCATGTCGTGACTTTCTCCCGTATAGCAGGAGATGCTGATCAAACATGGTCAAGTCTCTGTGATGGAGGCCACGTACAATTTGTTCCCAGCTTCAGGTCAGCCCCAACCTCCATGCTCTTTGTTTTCTTTTTCAGTATAACTTCTGAGGCTTTGTGAGTTATTTACTTAGCACATTCACTGATAATGTAAAAATATAGGAGACACAATTGTCTTCCGTTCTTTATTTGTGTATCACACTATAGTGTGCTTCTATGGGCTTACTAAGCACACAGGGCGGATGTGGTAGGGATGTGTTCATGGGTCTGTGGGACTGCAGAAAGCTGAGCTTGGTAGTTACTGTTGGCCTTTGCACTCCTTTCTTCTGTGAAGTTATCTGTGCAGACGTAGTATGTCTGCTTCAGTTCTGTGTTCTTTGTGAACTTCTCATCTAAAGATGAGAGCAGGAGAAGGTATCATATGAACTCATTAATGCTTGTTTGTACTGATAAGTAGAACAATGGCACAAAAATTCAAATCTATGTCAACACCCTATATAAACACCCTATAAAATAAAATGAGGAGTTAATGAAGAGCTCAGTAGCAGCCCAGTAGCTACATCAGCTCCTTTGCATGCACAGTCTGTCCCTAAACAGCTCGTTTATGATCTAGCTTAATCCACCGTTCCGTAAACAGAGTAAGGTTTGCTGGTATATGCTCCTAACATAGGCACTGTGGAAGTAATACATGTAAAATTTCTAGATAGCATTATGACCTGATTATGGAGTGAAGAAATCCACGCGTGGTGAAGCCAGCAAATGTGATGTAACATACTACTAATTTCACAGTGCATTCCCATTGCAGCTCTTTAACATGCTTTCTCATGGACGTAAAATGATTTCTCACACAGTGTAACGAAAGGATGCTTCCAGTGCATTGCCCTGGATTGCACAAGTCAAAGTGCATTAATAGTATTTCCCTGTTTTCTGTATCACTATTTAAGAGTTTTATTTTTCTTCCTACCGAGGTGGGAAATGAGAGCTGAGCTGCTTCAGGCTGGAAATTATAAATAGGTAGAGTGATCTTTGGTAACTTTGACGCAAAGATCAAAGGAATTTTTTTGTATATCTTCTGTGTTTTTTTTAACTGGATGATCTTTGATGTCTACACCGCACATACATCATGATCATTATATCTTGTACTCTGGCATCACTAGTGCAAGGTGGCTCAAGTTGTGAACAGCTAGTGCTCAAAGTCTAATGCGTATGGATATGAAGGAAGGAAATTAGCTAAATAAAAATGCTTATTGAGGAGGTACTCAAAGGTAGTAGAATGACAGGAAAGGGTGCTGTTCCTCTTTGGAGCCATTTCCTAACCCAACAAGTCTTTGTTCATTGATTTGAAAATTAAGAGAACATTCTGGGGTAAAATGGATAATTTGAAAAATTTTTCAGCAATATTCATGATATGCTGACTATTTTGCATAAAGTTGCACTAAGCAATTGCTTGCCTTAAATTGCATGTTGTATGATTAAAAATGACTTCTGTGCACTGTCTGGAGAACAGCAGAATTTCATGGGAAAGTCTCAGTGTTTTAGAAGCATAAAGACATGAGTTTTGTTTGTAGGATAAAACAGAACTACACGCTATTTTAAATGTTGCCTTCTTATGGAAGTGGATTTATATAAGCATACATACCCCAAAGAAAACACACAGCTTTTCCAACAGTAGCCTACGCTCCTTTTTTACATCCCAGCAGTGAGTTTCATGGGTTTTTTTTGATGCTGGAGAAAGAGAAGTTAGTTGCAGGAGTGCTCCAAGAGCCCCTGGGTACCTGGGATAGGTGCCTGGATGTTCAGATGGATTTGAATATCTCCAGAGAAGGAGATTCCACAACCTCTCTGGGCAGCCTGTTCCAGTGCTCCATCACTCTGACAGTAACAAAGTTCTTCCTTGCACTAGTATGGAACTTCCTGTGTCCTGGTTTCTGCCCATTGCCCCTTGTCCTATCTCTAGGCAAAACCAAGAAAAGCCTGACCTCATGCTGTTGCCTCCCCTCACCCTTTAGGTATTTATAAGTATTGATAAGGAACCTCTCTGAGTCTTCTCTTGGCCAGGCTGCACAGATCTCTCAGTCTTTCTTCACACAGGAGATGCTGCAGGTCCCCATCATCTTTGTGGCTCTCCACTAGATTTCGTCTAGAAGCTTTCTTGAACTGGAGAACCCAGAACTGTACACAGTTTTAATTCTCAAGTTCAGTTACATAAAAGTCTAAGGTGTTTTTAAATACAAAAACTTTTCAGAAGGATTCAAGAGCCTTCTTTATTATATATTTTGTAAAGATCATGATTTGGAATTCAAAATCAATTTAGACCTTGGTGTTTGTTTTTGAAGCTAGAATAATCAAAATGGTGACTGCATTTCAGAATACTCATTTTACATGCAGAGTAACGACTCTTTAACAAGAGATTTTACTGCAGCATCTTAATGTGCTGTTTTACTGCCTATTATTTTTAGTGAGCATTTACAAAGCCTTATGTTTGGGATTTAACACCTTAGCTATTTCCCATCATAACAGGTTGAAATCTGGCATAGCAGAGGCAACCCTCATTT
This sequence comes from Oreortyx pictus, assembly GCA_036925125.1. Taxonomy (NCBI): domain Eukaryota; kingdom Metazoa; phylum Chordata; class Aves; order Galliformes; family Odontophoridae; genus Oreortyx; species Oreortyx pictus. Next base: position 31,617,017 of record JAUPFR010000009.1, read on the forward strand.
TAAATTTTTTCACAGGAAATTGTAAGCAGCAAATTGCTAATTTATTAAGATTTTGTTAAAGTCCACGCTTTGAAGCCTGTCAACTCAAATGTCAAATAATATGACATCCATATGGGCTATTAGATCACTGATAGTGTAAGACCAGAGCTGCTTCAAAGTGCGCATCCTGTAGTGACACCTTTGAAGATCTAGAACAGCCAATTTTTTCTTTTTTTGTTCTTTTAGAAAATAAAAATTGTCAAAGTTATGTTAGGAAAGGGCAAGACAGCTAAAACTGTCTTCAAAAAATCCTTCATTCTGTCATTTTGGAAAAGTTTTGAAATTTCATTTTCCGAGCTGTAAACATGGTGCTGCAGCAGAGGTCTGATTTTAAGCCAGCTTCAGAGTTAACAAGTTCTGAGCTTTCCAATTATAACCAGAGTGCTTTCCTTTGAGTTTTATTGGGGCAGAAGTCTGGTTGATGTTTTTCTTTAAATGTAGGATGTGGTCCACATGGAATATTGTTTTGTTTTTGTTTTTTTTCCTCGCTAGAGAGTAATAGTCCAAATGTATTTCACATTTTCTTCTGCTGTTTATAACTTTCGGAATTCATGCAGTGTGTGTCATTGACATTACTAGTATGTTGTAGTAACATCTAGTATTCCAGGGCCACAGTTAAATGTCCTACAGATATACAGTGCATATTAAATAGTTAGAATATCTTTTATGATTCAAAGCATCACTAACTAAGGCACTTGGGCAAAAGCAGCAGTATATTTTATGTTGGTTATATTCATTTTGGCAATATAATATCTCATTTGAAATGAATGTATATTGCACTATTGATTTTCATGGGCCTTAGAATAGTGAAAACATCACGCAACAATAAAAAAAAAAAAAATCCATGCTTTTTCTGTATACATCATGTTTGGATGCAGCTCAGAGCCTTTCACAGAAGTAAACGTAAAACCTATGTTGTTGTACAGAAATACAGACTACTTTATTTTACACTGTGCAGTATTCATGTAACAAGTCCTTTACTCAAATGTGGTCTTCGTTCTGTAGTGCTAAACTCTTAACGTGCTGCAAAGAAGTGTTCCTGCTTCAGAGAGAGTTGGTCAATGCTCTTCTTTATCTTTGTTTACTCCTAGAAAGGCTGATTTTCCATATGGTTTTGCTTATAGATTCTTTTTCTTTTCTATTAGAATTTTTGAACAGTCCCCAAGCTTTATTTCTAACAGCTCTGCTACCTGACGCAGAAGAAACCAAGGAAAGCCAAAACTTTGGAAGGAATGGTGTCTGTTTGTCTCTCTCTGGAGAGCTTACTTGGTCAGGAAGGAATTTCTAATCTTATAGTTGTGTTGATGTTTGGGAAATTTCAGTTAATATTGACGTGATTCGTCACCAGTGTTTCTAGTCAAGAATTATGCAACCGAGGGGTCATGGGGTCAGACAGTCCTATGTTTTTCAGTGTTGATTTTTTTCTCTGCAGTATAGGTTAAAGTGTTGTGGACACCAGGTGGTCCAGTGCTTCCAACTGCTTCACCAAGTTGGTTATAGCAATGTCCTTGAGCGTATTTCTCAACAAATTTAGAAATATTGATAATCTAATGTCAACTTAATTTAAAAGCTTGCCTAAATTTCATTGAAACTAATCACTCCTCATTTTATTTTCTCCTGAAGATTACCTAAATAACTGATTTCTTTCTGGTTTTCTTTTTAAAGCATCCTTTTTCAGTAATAAGAATGGTTCAGAAGAAAAGCTTACTACAGGACTCGTGGCTGTCTCATACTAAGGAAAAGCCAATGCCAGCAGCCTTTCTAGCAAGGCCCTGTGCTGTATGCTGCCCATCACTAATTCCTTTGCTTGGTGAAACCAAGTCAGATTTTATGCCACCTTTTATCTTTCAGTATTCAGTAAAGTAAGTCTGGGGAGGTTGAGTTAAACACTTTGGAAGAATACAGAGGAAATATTTCTGTTTTATTTCTCATGTTGTAAAATGAATTCCGACAAAATGGTTATTCTTAGAAATCAATAGCTAATTTGAAAAATGTGGTATATTTTATCATTAGTTGTCAAAGAGAAATTTCTAAACAGTAAAATTAACTATTCAGTGCTACCTATTTATAGAATTTATTGCTTTTTTATCTCATTGTTAGAATTACAATCCATTAGTAATGGATATATTTCTTAAGCTTGAAATGTAAGTTAAAAGATATTACAATAAGATTGTGCATTTTCTACTTTATGAAATTTTAGGTTAATCGGCTGGTGGGGTCATGAGTTCAAAACACGATTCCTCATGGAAAAGAGTATGTACTTTTACACTTCCAATTTTACCTGGTTTGATATATTTATCACAAACAACATAGTTTTTACCGAAGTTTGAGTAGAAAGGATAGCCCTTTGTATTTTCTTGCTTACATTAGAAATATTCAGCCAGACTTATTCCAAATAAATAATACTGTAGGGTCAATAAAATAAGTTGAATAAATTTGGATCTGGGTCTCACTGTCCATTTCCAGACATTTTGCTGATAAGATACAGGCGTAGATTATGGATGAAAGACTTGAGTAGTCTCAATGAGTTAAGCTTACAAGGTTCTGCATGAGAATCTGTTACCGTTCACATGGATAATATCTTTAGGATTAATTCCACTGGAATTAATGGGAAATAATAAAGCAGCCTGACATAAGTTTCGCAATTTCTTTAATTTTTCAACATCTTTGAACCCTTTGCACTTGCAATGGAGTGAACATAAAACAGAAAAAAAAACCCTGCTCTGAAATAAGCTCAATATTTGTTGTCTCAAAGCACAGTAGAGTAAGGAGTTTCTTTATAAATCTGACAGCTAGACTCTTTGGCTCAATTTAAAATCATGGCAGAGAGACTATCCTGAGAGATCAGAAGGAGAAAGGGGCCTTTTTGGTTTGATAATGTGTTTTGTTTTTAATATTCTTTTAATTTTCTTCAGCAGCCCCTATTGATGTGAGTTTGGCTGGTGAACACCCCACTAATAACCTCAGTCTGGTCTTTCTTTCCTGACCAAATGTAAGAGCGGCACTATAGAAAGCCAGCAGGAGACACAAATTACCTTGCAATACTGATAGAAGAAGAATGTTGCTCATCCATTTCCATGGACAGTTGAGAGGCAGAAGTTGGGCAATAATCATTATAAAATTAGCCAGTCTGCTGTGCGTGAAGAGCATTTCCTCCTCAGCATCCTCTGGTGCTGGAGCATGAAATATAAATGATGACACAGAACTTACAGCAAAGCTTTATGGCTTTATTAAATAGATTTTGTGAAATTTCACAGCCTAAAGTCTATGCAACTTGTGTACGTGGCCTGAAGCTACACTTAGCTGCAAATGCAGTCTCCCACGTGTCTCGTCAGTTTAATAAAGTCAAGGGACATGATTCCCTGACCGAGCACTGCAGCTTCGCACGAGCGTGCCTCTGCTGACTTGGAATTTCTCTGGTTTATGCCAGTGGTAAAAGAGATTCAAGTGTAAAGGTGGTTTTAACACACACCATTTAAGCAAATTAATTGCAGTTCTTTAGCTCCCATGAAGCTACTAATGAGGTCTTCTGCCGGATAAAATTGGACTTCTCTCAAAGTTAAAAGTATTAGCTGTGAATAGATTACTATTTCCTTTTAATGAGCGATTCCTGGAGGCCACGTTAGTGAAACATGTTATTGCATGAAGATGGACTTCAAGATAAGGTCCAATCATTAAAAGGAAGAAATCAAAAACACTAATATATAAATTACGTCTTTTTCCAGAATTACAGCTAAGTAAAGGAATTAATGGATTTCGGTTATCAAACCCTCCAATTTTACTGGTCTGTTCTCTCCAAGCTAGCTTAGAGGTAAGTAATTGCTTTATTTTGAGCCTGAATTTAAGAATATAAAATGTTAAATGAATGTTATTGATTTTATTGCTGTCTCCCTTTTTCAGAAAATTTAAAAAGCTAAGCAGGAAAAAAAAAAAAATTGCCCAACCCTGAGAGACCAAGGCCTTTACAAATCATTTTTCCTTCACTATTCCCATAATCCAAGAATTGGGATGCACATGGTTTACTTCTTCAGCTTTTGCACAGGTCTGACCACTGGGCTTTTGGGGGATCAATACAAAGGGCAGGTTCTCCAATGCAGACATTTAGAACTTGCCTCTATGCAATGCATGCAAGGGGCACCAATAGAAATTTTCCTAGGAGGGAATCATGTAAACCCAAGAGATTGTATCAAGTTTCTGTGTATATTTCCTCATGCAAAACAGGCTTAGCTTTTTAGGAAAAAGGAGGTGGGCAGCTGGATTGTTCCACTGAACCAATGGCTGTATGATTTTGTCATCTGTTGTAATCATTTCTATCACAAACAGAAAAGACAGAAATTGGCAGTTTATGTTTCCTAAAAGGACAATTTATCAGTGTGTTCTGGATGTAGACTTTTGCCTTTCATCTCTTTGTTAGTTTTCTGGTGGCAAAAGGAGCAGGGCCCCATGCACAGCACAGATCCATTTATGGATGGTTCACCCCTGACTTGTGAGATTTTAGATATCTAGAGTTGAAGAAGATGGTTTTACACTTATTTCTCTATGTTAATTTTTTCCTAAGCTGCTTTTCAAGCCAGCCTTGGTTAGTAAGGTTTTGCCACTAGCATAATAGAAATTTATTTGTGCCAGCATTCCATTAACATTAGTGCAACAGCAAAGCTGATGCTGATACAAAGAGCAATGTCTGTACATTGTACATCCTTCTTCTGTATTGACTGAAAAAACAGTATTTTAAGCAAACAAAGTCAGAAAATTGCCAATTGTGCTCTTTCCTGCTTACATGTAATGCTGTAGGACTGCAAAGGGCACAGCAATGCTTCTTGTTCTCCCCGACAATTTATTTTGTTAGTCCTTAAACATCCAATATATTTTAAACTTTATGTGACCTTCGAGATAAGCTGAAAGCTATTCTGCTATGACCCAGATTGTCAGTGCTCCAGTTTGTGCGGGTTGATGTCATTTAGCCCACTGCAGGGAGCCTCGAACAATGAGGGCTGAGCAGTTTCCATCCCCTCCCCTTTCTGTGCCTATATTACCTTTTGGCACAGCCAGGATTTCCCAGTGCTAATTGCTCTAATATAGTGGGAAACAAAATAGTTTTCATGTCTGGCAAGAGATGGCTAGTGAAATTGCATGCCACCTTCACTGGGACACATTAAGCAGAAGGCAGTGTTTCCAATGGAAACAATGAAAACTGCAAGTGTGAGCGCCTGTTATTCCTCAATAATCCTTAAAGTGACTGTTATGGCAGTTGCTGCTCCCTTTTATAGAAAAAAGTAGTGTGCTCAACAGCCCCATTTAAAAGATCTTTTTTTGAAAATTTCACCCAGGAGACCAGATATTCCTTGCACAAAGCCTGAGCAGACGGGCTTTTTTGCATCCATCCCTCAGCCTGCTGCGAAGCTCAGAGGAATAGGGGCTGGTCTTCGTTTTACCTCCAGTGATGTGCTAAATGGCCAGTGGGTGTGCTCTGCCTTGCCTGTATGGTGAGGAAAGCACCTCTGGATTTCTGTGTACATGTTTGTGTGGTGGCTGCTGGTGGCTCTAGTCTCTGCCACGTTCATTTCTGTGCCTGCAAAGCCTGTCTTACAGCAGCCATATTTTAGTAGTTGAGAACACAGAAGGAAAATGTAGCTATAGCAGGGTGAAGTAATACTTGGGATATTCTTCAAAACTTCCAGATGCAGCTGGAAACCATACTTGTATTTGTGGTGGGATTTCTCAGCTACCTCTTCAGGTGCTCTTTGGGTTGCGTGTAAGGTAACAGATTGGTGTTGAAAGTGGGACTCCTTCAGTCTGGAGCAATGATTTTCTGAGAGTGAAGATGGTGGATTTTTGTGCAGGACCTCAGCCTCACCTTTGATTTTGCAGCTGCAGCCCATGGAGACATGATTGTGCAAGGAGCTATAGTGCAGCTATGAGCCAAGTAGACAGCTCTCTACTTTGATGCCTGTATTTTGCCCCTTTTCCCCGGCAGCTAGTTCTATGGGAAGAAGAAAAGAGAAGATCTGTGCACGACAGTAGCTGCATTTTCTGTTGTTCCCTGTAGCCATGCATTTCCATGTGCATCAGCAGGAGAAGAGCAGGAGCTGCATGGCCTTCCAAACTGTTGCACCACTCCATTTGTACTCATATTTTATGACAAAGCAGGACTGTCATTTTTGAGCAATACTTTTCCATGTTTCGTGGTGTTCTCATACAGACTTCTGTTTGTTGGATCTCACTGGTTCTAATAGCAGTATAAAAGCACAGAGCTACTAAACCAGAATCAAACAAATATTCATTCTTTATGTGGGCTACCAGAGGAAGAATCTTGAAAGGTTTTCTATTCAAGACAGCATGATAAAGCAGATCTTGTATTTTTGAAAAAAGTGTTTGTAGATCAGTCATAATGTTTGCCTTGGCCTTAACTTATCTTCCCTTAACTTTTATTACTTGAGACATGAAACCATTTTCTATATGATTTTGCTTTATACATCACAGAATCAGAGTTGTAGGGGTTGGAAGGACCCTCTAGAGGTCATGTAGTCCATCCCCCCTGCCAAATCCTTGTTGCATATCTTCAGATTTACAAATGAATTCTGTCTTAGGAAACTGTTTTGGTGTACATGCGCAAATTTATTTATGTAGAAGTGTGTAGAAATGTTTAATAACAGGCAGAAATTCTTAGTTATATAAAATTATCTAAGAGCCCAATCTTACTATGTGTACCTACAATATCTACCTGATACTAATGCTTCAGTCCAAAGCTAGTATGTGTGGAAAAATCTGCTACCTCACAAAATAACAACGGCAGACCTCAGTCATCAAGTTAAAATATATATATTAAGTCATTATTAAGTTCAGAAATGACTTTAATCATCTTCTTTCTATTTTCTGTAGCGATGCATTACTATTCTAATGATTTAAAATCATTATAGGTTTTTGGTCAAACTACAATGAAAGCATTGAGAAGAAAATCTATTCTGCTTACTGGTTATTTGGAGTACTTGATAAAACATCACTACAGTGAGGATAAAACAAATCCAGAGAAACCCTTCGTAAAAATCATCACACCACCTCGAATTGAAGAAAGGGGATGCCAACTCACATTAACTTTTTCTCTTCCAATAAAGTCTGTGTTTGAGGAGCTGGAGAAGAGAGGAGTAGCTGTGAGTAAATCAAACTTCAGCTTCCTGTTCGTTGCTTTTTGAGCATATGCCCTATGAAAATAATCATTTGTCTTTCATTCCTGAGTAATCATCTGTACAGCCAAAGAGTCTTGGAACAATGAAAAGTGCTTACATAACTACTTCAATCTTTAGTTCTGCAAATGATCAAGCAAGCAGTGTTATTTTGTATATTATTTGACAGTCTGTAGGCTGTCCTTTCTCTATTGATTAATTCCCAGCACTTCTGTGAATGTCTTTACAGCTGCAAAATGGTGCAGGAATTAGAGACTTAAAGCTGGTGGTCCAAATAGGAAACTATTGACCAGTGGTGCCATGTACCAGCACGGTTACCAGTCAGCACAGCTCACAAAGAAGCAGAGCTATATTTAAGGCTATGCAATTTGTGACTTAGAAGTATAGGGAGGCGAGGCTGATTGCGTAATGCCACATAAATGATATGTGAGTTTTATTTCTGCTGGTGACTCACGTTCCCAAAGGGCAACTTTTAGGCAAAATATGCTGCTGTTTTGGTGCTGCCAGGGAATTCCAGGAACTGCAGCTTTTAAGAGGGCACAGGGCCTTATGCTGTTGGCTTGTCTTCACAATGCAGTTATATGCTTCAATTATGAGAGATTATTATATTCAGCAAAATGTTCAAATTCACAAAGATGGGAAGAAAATTACTGTATGCTCTTTGACATTACTTGTATCTTTCGCTGAAGACAGTCTGTATTGCTGGGAGGGATGTTTCTCTTTCGTGGTGGCTTTTTTTTGTCACCTGCATGCTTCCTCAACCATGGGTTACTGTAGGTGCTAAGGCAGACCTCAGCATAAATTACAGGGTTGCCTAGCCAATTAGAGCCCCTAATTACACTGTTATCCCAAGCCTTGGATCCTTTCTAATTGGCCATACACCATTCTTGCTCTGCTTTTCACAGTAACACTCCTCAAAATGGTTTCTTGAATGTTTCTAAATTTTTACTTATGTCTGCACAGATACCCTTCTTCCTTAGTGCAACTCTTAAAAACATAGCCTGATAAAATAAATATGAAGCGACCTGAATTTACTAAGCGTTCCCTTTCTGTTTTACAGTGTGACATGCGAGAACCAAATGCTCTTCGCGTTGCCCCAGTTCCTCTCTACAATTCTTTCCAGGATGTGCACAGATTTATTGAAATCTTGGGATCTGCAATTACTTCTTCAAAACAAACAGCATACAATACTGCGCTATCTGGTTCTTATTGATGGCTCCGTTGTATCTTTTAATCTACTTCTGACTGAGATGCATTTATCCTGCTAAGTGATTCCTTGCTTTGAGTAAGCGAAGCTATATCCCGTGCAATTTGCAAAAAAATGACTGTGCTTGAATAGTTATTTACAACAGACCTAATTTTATTAAAGCTCATATTTCTACTTTGCTTTGACTTTGACTTCATGAATTAGTATGCTTTGTATATTTTAATGGGGCTTTTCATAAACATTTTATGTACTTTTATTACATTGGCTTTGAGAAGCAGGCAAGAATTGCTATCAACTAGAACAGGAATGACAAAAACCTCTTCTTTATTATAAAAATGATGCATAATAAAAAGTGCAAAATAATAGACCAGTCACTAACAGTTAAAAGATACAGTCTAATTTACATTTTTAATTTATCAAACCTATTTAAAATACATGGTTTACTAGGAGAGTAAAAGTTAAACAATCAGTTGTTTAAAAATTATTAGCTGCTACATACTGACTTTTTCAAAGGACCCAAAATCTGTTTAATTAATGATTTAATTGAAGAATTAAATTGCATTGTGGATACCTTCTTTTCCGTGATACAGTTGCCTAATACAATGCATCTTTATCTTTCTAGGTTGTCATTTTGAAGTTGATAGGCTTGAGAAAACAGAGAAGGATTTTATTTTCATGTAACATACTGTGCAGGGCTGCAGGAGCACTTACTGAGGTTTTAACAAGGCTCATTTTTGATTAGGACAAATGAAATCTGGATTGCTACAATGAAAGTAGCAAAATACCTCATTGCATACTCACAGTGTGGCTCAAATATTTACAAAGATTTGCTCTAAGCAGCTAAGAACAGTGAAGAAAAACTTATATTTCACCAATACTTTACCCAGCATTGCTTTAAGAAATAAATAACACCTTGACCTGAATGGCTACTGAGTTCCTAAGTCTATAGCTATTCTTTATAGACCTTTTTCTTCAAGAATCAGTTAATCTAGAAGCATTTCTCTCTGATGGTTATTGCTTGGAAACACTTGGAGAATTACTGTTTGGTAGCTCTTTTTTTTCCACTTTGAGAGAAAGGATGTGGGGGAAGAAGCAAGGAGCACTCCAAACTACTTCGGCTCAAGGGCATTTTTGCTGTTTGAACTTCTTGCATTTTTGAGCTTCTCCCAGTGCATGCTGGGACTTCTGCAAAGAGGAAACTTTTACAGTGCATGCCTGAACTGTAAAAGTAGCCCAAAAAAGGTAGTTTTAAGAAGTCTGCCTCAATAATACCTTTTTGATCATCTCTCTTATGTGGGAAGGAAAGATGAAAGAGCAGCAAATAAAGAATTTGCTGGTATTGTAAGTTTATGTGAGGAGTAAGAAGAGCTCCTTTTGCATGAGTATTGTTATAAAGAGTAGCACTTGGGAAACTCTGGCTCACTCAAGAGGTTTAGATTGCATTGGCATCATCTCCAAAGTCATCCAAAGCTGTGCCGTTGTATTGCAGACTAAGTATGTAAGCTTATACATCTGCAGCATGGTTACTTCCAACTGTCAAAGAGATGATCTTAGAAAAGGACCATTTTCCATAAAGTTGATGAGAAAAGGACCAAGTATAAAACTGTGATGGTCTGTAGTATTGAAATGTGGTTTATTTCACTGACAGTACCTTCAAAGCACTTGTGCTGCTGGCTTATGCTCACTTTAGTCTTCACTGTAAAGTCAGGCAAGCTTAATAGAAATTCAGATATTACACTGAGACACACTATATTGTACCTTGTTTTGGTTTCAGCTGGACTTAGGCTGTGAGGAAGAATAAGCACCTCCAAATCGTATCTGAGCATCAAATTAGTAAAAGCATTATTGGAATTTTTGGGGAGAAAAATGGTGAACTGTGAGCTTTTGGCCTTGCATTGCAGTTTGGCATCTACAGTAAATTTGTCATCTGTGAAAGCAACTTCTTGTATTGCTGATTATGGAAAGTGAATCTTGTAAGGTAGGTAAAGTTCTTTACTTCCTGAATTTGTATAGTTGCATTCTTGAAAAGTAATTAGTTATTAAGAAGTGGTTACTAGGATTTTGTCTTTTAGCAACACTTCAGGCTGCAGCTACAGATATTGATTTTATTTACAAGCACTAATGATTTGTTTGAAGGATGACTTTAAAAAGTCAACTTTTCTGAGTTACTTTCTCTTCTATCTATTAACATTGAAGGTAAATAAAAACAGTGAAAATAAACATCAGATTCACTGCTTTTACAGACATCATCTATAAATTTTTAAAACTATTTGTGTGAGTTGAGGGTTCTGAAACAAAATGACAACAAGCATTACATTTACACATTCCTTCCTGAGTTCTTGTAAAAGTTTTTAAAACGAATAATACTGAAAGTTAACATTAGGTGTCAGTATTTTACATATTATTTAGTGAGAGAATATCAAGTGAAAGAGATTCTGCGCAACAACAAAAAGGAATATTACAGTCTGCTTTTTCAAATGCTTAAAGTTATCACAGTTAGAGTAATATCGGGAATAATTATGTGTGAAATAATTAATTGTATATGCCCCAAATGCTTCCTGGTAGTTACTTCTCTAATTTAAAATTCAGTATTAAGTACTGCTGTTTTCTAATTGTGGTAATATTGAGCTCTTGAGTTGTTTGAAGAAATCATATTTACATTTTTCTGATTAAACTGCAACATGTATGTGTCTGTTGATACAGAAAATTGATGCTCAGGTAGGATGAGTAAATGTCAATAAAAAGAAGATAAAGGTGAATAAGTAGATCCCTGGTTGTATGTGATCTTTCTCAACACAGCACAGTTTAATATTGTCCAGATCTCTTAAAATGATTGTAACTGCTGAAAAAAAAAAAAAAAAAAAAAAAAAAAAAACATAGGGGAGAGAAATACTATGGTTCCATTGATGCCTTTCTTCATTGGTTGAGAACGAGAAGGGACCATATGAAATGAAGGTGCAAAATAGAGGGAGTCCTTCTGCCTACTGCAAAGCCCGTGTTCCTTTCACTTCATCAGCAGAGTATTAAGCAAGAAGGTGGATTAGACAAAGAAGCAAGGAGAAGAAAAGGGAGAAAAAGAAACCAGCCCACTAACTTGGCTCTGTAATGTGTTGAGTTCTAGGGAAAAAAAAAAATAAAATAAAAGAAGAAGGATAGTGAAACAAAAATTTTAAACAGTGTTACTGCTGTGTTCCCACTTGGTTCCGAAAGGAGCAGGGAGTCCCAGTTGCGTGCATAAAAGTTGAGTCCACTTGTGCTAAATGGCAAGAAGGGTTTACAGAATGTGCAGACTGTAAAGCAAGCATTGGTGGCAATTTGATGAAGAGATGGTCAAGATAGGGATGTTATTTCATATATTTTCACTTGTATTATTTTCACTTGTAAAACTTGTTATTATTTTCACTTCATATTTTCACTTGTAAAACCCACATTCATTTCCAGATCCAATCAACATGTGACGATCTGACTTATTTCAGACTGGGCTGACCTGTGCAGAGACCCTTAAATTCTCAGTAGCTTTCCATCTGAATCTCTGGGCATGTGAGCCTATGAAAATATATTTCTGAAAACCTTGTCACCCTTTATGGCCATCTGAGAGACAGTTTTGCATCATAAGCTTAAACTTTTGTCAATATTTGTGAAATATTTTTAGAAAGCTTATTCAGAAATGAGTAAGTAATAGGTCAGCAATTTATACTTCTTTATATTCCAAGTTTTTATTACCTAAACTTACTCTGCTAAGCATCATTTTATGCTTCTAGTTAAATATAAGTGAGAATTGATTGGGGCATTTCTCAATGGAATTCTATCTTTATTTCATCATAATTGCTTCATATTTGAATAATGACAGATGAACTACTTCATTCAATTGCAGTTTTAAGGCTTTGAAGTCACAATAGCAGCCGAGGATTTAAATTCTGAAGCCATTATTATGGCAGAGAAGACATCAGGGAAAAAGAAAACTTATGGCAGTATGATTTTCTAGACCGAAAAATACTTCTGCTGTTGCAGTATTATTTTTCTTTTACTTTTTTCCCCTGGACACTTTACTAACGTGAAGAGGATCTGCAAAACTTCAATAACATGAAGTGACTGCAACTTCTAGCAAAGCAAATGACTTCTATTCACCCTGGAAGAAGACATTAGAAATGCTAGATGAGAGCTCACACTGTAAGTAAACTTTTGCAGTTATTTTGCTTTGGAGCCAGATAGGAATCATTTAAAATTCCGGACAGCTGCAATACTGTATTTCACCAATAAAGAGTTCATTAGATCTTTTTTCTCTGTGACATTTACATCTAGTCCTGAGTACGTGTTAATACTCTAAGGTATGAATTTCAAAGTTCCCTTTATCTTTGTGTACGGTTTTAAGCAATTAATCAAATGATATAAAAAAAAAAAAAGAAAAAGCTTTATGAAACAAAATGTGAATTTTAAATAAATGTTCAAAAAGACTCTATGTTATAATTTGTGAGGGGCTGTGGGGCCTCTTTTCAACTGCAAAAGTTTTTGCTTAAAAAAGAAAAAAACTTACATTTTATTGAAAGATTTTAAAGAGATTGTCAAATTGTTAAAACATGACCAAGTTTTATATCCATGATAGTTCTTTCTCCTAGGAGGCTCAATAAAAGTGGAAGAGGAACTGATTTTTATTTTATTTTTTTACTTTTATTTAATACATTTGAAATAACTCCCACGTGGGGCAAGTCTTATACACGCTTCTAAAATAATCATGAGGCCACACAGCTCTGAAAACCTGCTATCTGAAATAAAAACAAGTGGCAGTCTCATAACTACCATGCCAGGTAAAAATACGAAGATCTTTTTTAAAACTTTTCCAGTTCCTTCTTCATAACATGGAGCATTCTGAATGAAAGAAAGCATCCGAGTAACAGAAAATGGAGAAGGATTATGTCTTCTGGGATGCCACCTGCCTGAAGGAGCATAGTTTGAGTAGATGGCTGTTGCCTTGACTTCCCTATTGTAACATAAAGCAGGTTCCCTTGCACCAGAGAGACCATCCTGAGTGGTGTAGGTGTTTGTGGTTGTAGAGTATGAATCAAATTTCCTGGGTACAGCTTGCAACTTTGCCACCAAGGAGGGAGCACGAAGCGGTGAGGTTCTTGCAAGGAGGGCTGATGTCTGCAAAGCTGGCAGAGATGTTGAGTGCAGGATACCAAGAACAGGCAACTGTGAAAATGTCATTAACGAATCTCAGCAGAAACATGCTGCCATATTCCTCTTTTAGCAGTGAGTTAGGTCCGGCATACTGACACTGTTTCTTTTTAATGAGTGCTTTATTTGAAGCTGCACTTGGGAGGCGAAAGGAAGTTGGCAGAAGCACCAATCTTTCAGGTAGGGCATAGAAGCATTTTCATGTCTTAGCTGAAAGTTTATGTAAAATGTTCAGATGCTCTTGTGCGCAGTATCTAATTTAAACCAGTGTGGTAAAGAGTGGTCATTAATTCTGCTTATTTTTACCTTTCTAGACTAATCCTTTGCAACTAGGAAGCTTTAAAGGAATTGAGTGCACATTTACAAGGATGCTTCTATCCTTTCCTGAACTGATGCCCCCTATCGAAAAACAAGTAGGGTGAAGATTTCTGTAGAGAAAATGTCTATGCATAGAAATCCATATTCAACTACTTTTGAGTTAATTGCCTCTGAAAGGGTTATTTCCACAGCTGAGTTTCTGCATCACTGAGACTGGAAAAATTGTTTTGATGTAGCAGCAATAAAATATACCAGATATAAGAGCAGGGATATTTGGTTCTGTGTAGAGAAATACAAAGGGAAGCTTCAGCTTTGAAAGGCCTCTGTAAGATGACTCATCAGGTACAATAACAGCACCAGCAGTGGTGTTCCAGCCTCTGCTCACAGGAAGTGATGTTCACATTACATTGCCTTAATTTAAAAACACAATAGTTAATTACTTTTCATGATTCTTCTGTTCTCCTACAAAGTCCAAATATGCCAGTAAGCTTTTATCTGTTTCTTGGCTTTGGGTTTGAGATTCAGATGGATGAAATTCCATGTGGATACAACAGTTAATAACACATGGGTTTTATAAGAGGCTACCCTAAAAACTTGTTGGTACTTCAACTAGGAAAGAGGCTTCACACACTATAACTGGGGAGAGATTGAAGGGATAGTTTGCCATGGTCCAGGACCAAAGCACCGCTCAGATCTCTAGAGAAGCCCAGTCAAAGCAAGTACTGAGAGAACATCCCTAGCACACCATGACAGGAAAAAACTCAGTGGCTACTAGAGCAAAGAACGGGTATTATAGTAAAGGATGAGTGGCAGAGACATCTCTTGCTGAGAAGATCTCATAGGTGGGAGCACGACTGAAGGAAGGGAGCCCTATGTATTCCACTTCAGCTAAAGGAGGTAAATTCAACTTCTCAAATTTAACTAATAAGCTGAAGACTAATTTTATGTTTCAGATGCAAATAAAGAATAAAAATAAGGGTTAATTTTTAGAAGATGTGAAATACAGTAGCAGTATGGAAGAAGCATATGATGACTTCATTTTCATTAGTATTTTTATTTTATTCAAACTTTCTTCCTTTAAATGGATATTAAAACTGAAGTGATAAGAGGAAAAAAAGTGTGAATCACCAAAATTACATGCTAAAGTCTGTTATCTTGACATTTTTCTGAATGAATATTGAAATGCCTAGCAAATCCAAACTTTAAGTTCCTCCATCAGTAATCAGACCCAGACTTATTTGAAAAAAAAATCTTTTTATATTTAGTTACAAAAACATGCTCTTAATTATAATGATGTTCATTAAGTCTAATGCTTTGCAAGTCTCCTATTTTCAATTCAAAGGCTCTTCAAAAACATCTGAAAAAAAAAACCCCTCATAATCTACAATAAATCTATCCTGGAAAAATATCAGTAAATGTCTGAAAAATGTACCAATTGAATGTGTATAATATATGTACACTTCTGTATGTGTGTATGTATGTATGTTCTTTCTCAGAGAATAACAAGATTTGGTTCTGTCTTGTATTTTTTTTTAACGTTTATAGAATGTATAAGAAGAATTTTAATTTGATGAAATCAAACTTTCATTGAAAGCAGAGTTGTTAAGTCTCAAATAAGATGTAAGTTTTTCAGGGCTGTACGTTCTTTGAACACAGATGACATTGTCTCTGAGGAGATGATGTTTGATGAGTTTTAGGCTTTAAAGTTTCTGGCTGGAAAAATTAGTCCAGAATCTCCTCTTGTAGGATGGGGAAAAAAAAATCACTCACTCTTCAAAAGATCAGGAAAAAAAATGATGTCATTTTCTATTTCTCTTATGTACCTTTCTTTCATCTGCTTACACTGGAAGAGGCTCATCTGCCATGAACTCAGAGGCTTAATGCTTCTAGTCCTCTAGACATTTTTCAGTTTCTTGTCCAGAAAATAGTGGAGAAAAGGAACACCTTGGAATATAAGGATAAGGGGATGCATATGTAAGATGATCTTAAGAAACATTGCTGAGTAATTCTAATCAATTTAATACATTAAACATAGTGATTTGTGTAAAATTACGTTACCCCAGTTATATGTCAAATCTGTTCAGAACAGCTGCTTTGCATTTCATATATCATAATAGCATAGACTGTAGAGTTCTAATGTTTAAATTTTTTTGCATTGTGGTCATACTTCAGCTGTGTAAGTTTGCGCATGAATGAAGTAGGGCTAGTGCTTCCATCACCCAGTTGCTGCCGAAGGTTATCTAAGGGTTCTAAGCTGAGGATACATGAGAAATGAGTGCAAGCTGGTTTTGCAGCCCTTGTTACAGAGGAGGAATAAACCAGGATTAAGAAGTCTTGGAGGGAATGTTTTTCCTAACAGGCCTAACATTCAGTCCTGTTTTCGTCAGAACTGGAAAGTTCGAGATAACTGAAGGTTGAAATAAGGGTGAACTGGGATCGTGGTGGAGAAAGATGTTACAGTAGAGATGCTGTTCTCTCCATGTTGGTTGGCCAAGGACTGGGTACTGCTGACTGCAGTGTCACATCTTATGTCTTAAACTCCCACATTCTTAAATTCAGAATGCTACTGAAGCCTGAAAAATGCACCCTAGCCCTAGAAACCCCATGTTTTCTGAACAATTATTGGCATGGAGATTTGGCTATACTGGGCACCAGTGCTAGCATCAGTTTGTACCTCTGACTTGATCACAGCTCCATGGATTAAGATATTGCCATACAGAGTGCATTACTCATTTGTCTTTTTAAGGTCTGTGATGGTGTAATGTGAAAGTACCATTTTGGCAGTTCAGTCTTGTAGCACTTTTAGTGTTTGGAAGCCAAACACTCCAGAAAATGCATTTACACTGCATTTAAAGCTTGCATGTAACTAAATCTTGTCAGAGAAAGGCTTTACATAATGCATCAACATATGCTTGTGTTTCTTTTTTAGTATAGTCTAGCCATATAATGGGTTGGAGTGGCTTTTCTAAGTTATTTAAAATACTTGTAGGCTGTGCTGGCCTTTAAAACGGTGTCCAGATTCTTAAAGCACCTGGAAAAGAAAGAGAAAAGAACCAGCTTGGATTTCTGCAGAACTTTCTTAACTACCAGTGTTCTTCTTCCCTTTTCTTGCAGCAGTGAAAAGCTAGGATTAATAGACTTAAAATGTTATGAAAAATAAAGATGTTCTTAATTGTGAGTATTCCTACATCCAAAGCTTGCTATAAAACAAAATTATCTTTATCTGGAAGTAAAGGTTCAGAGAATTCTATCCTAAACTTCTCTGCCGCTTTGTAAAGTATACATGTTTTCATTGCCTTAGCAGCTCATCTTTTAAGAGATGACTTAATGTAAGATCATTTGTTTCCTAAAATTTGAACGCTTTGAGTTTTAGACCTTGAGTCACAGTGCATATGTTCTCTTGATATAGCCAGCAGTAAATATGTGGAGAAGCTCTTAGGATCTATTTTCCACCACCCGTGTTAATTTAAGAAAAATATATTTTGTGCTTTTAAGACTGAAATAAACAAAATGAATTGTTTAGATGGAAAATCAGCTCAGACTAAAAAGATTTGGAAGATGATACTAGAAAGTTTTTAATGCATATTGTGAGAGGGTTCTCCAAATTTAACCATTGCTATATGTCTACACTGATATTTACACACAAGCTTCTGCACAATATTGCTCAAACAGGTAATACTGAGCACTGCTGTTATCTTGACTGGTGGGGCTCTAGCATGACCCTCTCAGTATACTGGAGTGTGTTTCTGGAGATGTTTTTCCTGAGTTTATGTATTCAGAGCTCTCACAGTATGAAGTTATGGCTACTGAATAAATAGCTCTAAATGTTGTGAATACAAGTACGAATTAGGGTTCATGCATGTAAAATGTGAAGGTGGAAAATATGAAAATATTATCCTTTTCTTCGTTATCACATAGCCTACAAGTTTCCTAGTAGGTTTTGTTCATTTATTTGTTTTTTCCAATGAACTGTAAAGTTTGGAACCTCATCCATTTTCATTAACAAGAATTATTTTTCATGGGGAAGAAGTGACTGCATGCAATGCACGGTTCTTCCAAGGTTGTCCTTGATTGCTGCCCACATGCATAGTGTTTCTTAGAGCTTGACTTACCCTTTGTATTAAATTTGCTACTAGATGAGTTTGTCTGCTCTACAAGCCATGCTGTTGACTGCCTGTCAGTCACCCCAACAGAGTAAAGACTGAACAAAATGGGAAGAAAAATAAGTCAAGTTTTCTCTCTCAGGTTCCCATTCAATAACCTGATTAAACTTCCAATACTCAATGAATTTATGAGACTTGAGTTGGTAACAGCTGCTGGGCATTCAGCATCCTCCATCAGCAGTGAGTGTTAAAACATTGTTTGAGCCTTAGTGTCTGTGCTCTCAGTTCTGAGATATGGAAATCTGGATGTTCACCAGCTTGATGACATATCTCATAAGCAATGATGCCATGAGTTGCTGAAATAAAGACAAGAAATTAGGGCTCCAGAAGTGATGCTCTGTCTCTGTCTTGCGCAGTTAACACACAAAGAACAATGTACGGACCAGAAACCTTCTCCAGGTAATACCTCTGTAATTTCCATTTCTTGATTAATTTTACTTAAATTTAATGAGCTCTTGGATTTCTTTAAATAGATCTTTGCACATCTGAAGTATTTTCAGTCTTCCAGAGATCACACAGGAAGCTTGTGCTGCATAAGTTTGAGCCGTATGCAAAGCTGCCATCTTTTTATAGAATTTTGTCACTGCTGACATACTGTCAAATGGATGTGAAGGAAATCAGAGTATGCAACTTGACTTAAACTGTTAGGTGTACAGCGAAAGACATTTTCATGAAAAATGTCATGTCCTTAGTAATCTAGGTTTTCGACAAGGTAAGTCAGCCAAGCTCTGCTGTGGTATTTCACACATTTACTGATGGTCGCTTCACATCTCAGTGATGAAGTTCTGTTGTCCATGCAGTCCACAAATATTTATGAATTGTAAAAATGCCTTTGGTATCATTTGAGAAAAATGTTTAGATATAAACAGCTAAAGTAGATTTTTCAATTAGTGGTTCCCTCAGATTTGTTGAACTGTATATAGCTTTTATAAAAAAAAAAACAATGTAAGTGGGAAATAATTGTAGGCTACATCCTGAAGCCTGCCCTACTGATCCATCCCACTGCTTTCTTACTCTCTTCCCACTGATGTCAACCTGGCAATATAATATTCTGCCCAAATCCCACCAGGAGATAACTCACTCCAAATACTGTGATGTTTTTCAGCCCAGGGATTTCACTGTCGGACAACTTCACTGATGGACACATCCTCTTGAGGAGCTCCACAGGCACTGACAATGCTAGAAAGCTGTAAAGTTCAGGATTGACTTTATTTTCTCAAGTTGTATGGCAGATCTTTGTTTTATTGTGGGAAACAACCAAAACAAAAACAAGAACAAAAAGCCCAACCTCTCAATTCTGCCAAAGCATCAACAGAGGGCTCTACAGCCTGGCTAGTCCCTGTGTGCACACCACAAGTGGGGAACCCCTCCCCCCCCGCCCCCCCCCAGCTGTTGTTCCTTTCTGAACAAAAGGAAAGAAAAGGGGTTGTGTGATGTCCTTCTCTGAAGTTCCTCCTGCCCAATGGGGACAATGATGGTGTGAACACTGCAGGAAGTGGAGTGTGGCAGCAGCTGTGTGTGCCTACGCTTCTTTACGAAGAAGTGCTAAAATAGAAAAGCAAAGAAACAGAAGTGTTTATCTGAGTCGACTTCAGTGGCCAATAGTTCAATTTTGTTGCTGTTGTTGTTTGTTTCTTTTACTAGCAGACTCTTTGATTGTCCAGAATTTGCTGTTTTATAAAGGATAAGTAACTGTGTTGCAAGTGTCACACTTTGCAAAGCCACACATCCTAGCAGCAAAGCAGATTTGTTGCCAGCTATTTGTTTCAGTACTCAAAGGGTTTCATTGAAAGTCCGAAAAGGGAAGTTGTCTTGAGGCTTAGAACTGTAATTCCTTTCAGCATTTCCTTTTGAACTTCATGTTTACCTTCTGCAAAATCGAACACCACCTGTTTGGTGCAAATTTCATAGATATTTTCATACTTTAAAATTTGGCTTTTTCTCCAATCCGGACAAGTTTTGCCCTAGGCTTGGTTGAGATGGTTAGCTTCTGCTGTTGCAGGAAGTGGTTTGACGTTATTTTTTTTTCTAGTTTTCTTTCTATCTTTATGAACTGAGAGAGATTAACGCAAATGCCGACTGTAGACACGTGACTGAGCAGTTTTCCGTTTTTTGAAATAGTTAAACTGTTGCTGGTTGATGACAGTTTGAGATGAGACAACGACAACTGTGAGGCTGTAGGTAAGGAGTCTTAAATTCAACTTAATCTCATTCAGGAAATGTGATAGTGGTTTTAATAATATCTGTAACTGTTTGTGATCTGTACGCATTCAATATAAGTTGTACTAGCAGAATTATTTTATTTCTGTTGTGTTTTTTTAATTTGAAAACAATGTGGTGAGCAGTAATGAGAAATGATGCTTTAAATGTAAAATCAGTATTCAGAATCTAAAAAAAAACTGTCAAATCTTCTGCGAGAGGCAAAAGTATCTAATCATCTGTAACTTCCCAAACTACTGATCACTTTTCCCATCATAAGCTACTTACTCATAAGTAGCTGTCCCCAGAAGTAGAATAGATCAGCAGTGCTGCTTGGTGAAGCTACTTGGGTCGTGTTTCCCTCCCTTTACCTTGACTGGCTTCAGCTAACACTGTTTAACTTGCTTTCTTGCTGGTGAGCGTGAGGGAGGTGATCAGTAATGGTGGATTCTGCAAGAGTCAGTGAGTGGTGGAGGTTGGTCTCTAGTTGTTAGCTGTTGGAGACTGAAGAGATTGATCAAATTTCTTGCCCTGCTTCAAGTCAACTAGCTTGGTACTACTTTATTACTCATCAGTTGTGGCAGTAAGACACATGACATGGGGAAGTATAAGGGTCATTGTACGAAAAATACTCCTGGTTTACCCATGGGGACTCTCAACACTTCTCGTTGTGGAGCTTCTTGGTGGACATGCCATGATCACACGTTTCTGTATAATGTTGTTTAGATCCTTCCTAATTTTTCCTCTGTTTTGGAGCCAGCCATAAGCAAAACGAAAAATGCAAAATTAACTTTCCATTTCTCTCCATAAGCAAGCACTACTTTCTGGCTTATAGAGGTGTGTAAAGAAATCACGACGTAGGAAGATGTTCAGTTAACACAATAGAGTGTTCTGATCACGGACCACACAAAAGAGAAATAAGATTTGTTTTCCTGCTAATATGTAGCTTGTTGAAAACTTGGTGAAATGTTCATGTTTGTAACTGACAGCCTTATCATTAAAAGAAACTTCTTTTTCATTTGAAAATATGAGTTAGAGTTGAAGGAAATCACACGTGGATTGATGCTCATTTTGAAATCATGTATACTAATCAGAGACAGATTTTGGAGTAGTGCTGTAAGATTACATTTCAGATTTTCTGTTCTACTTTTGGCCAAAAAAAAAAGAAAAGCTGTCCTGCCTGTGTACACAAAGCAGCACAGACAGAGAAATTGTATAAAAAGAGCACATTCTCTTCCCGGGCTGCCTGTAGTGGTTTTTATGCGACTGCTGCAATGTCTTACAGTGATTTGAAATACACTTTCCACAGAGTTGTGAGATTTGGTAAACTAGTTTGAACTCTCAGTCATTTTTATTTATTCTGTCCCTTCCTTGCATCCTACCTCTTTGTGTCCAAGGGAAATTAATTTAAAAGCAACATTTCTTGTTTGCTTTAACTCTCAATCCAGTTACGTACATCACACGTATTTGTTCATTTTCTTTTTTCGAACAGAAAAAAATAGCCCAAAAACTCAATGTTTTTGAGTTTCTACTGTATATACTGCAGTTAAATTACAAAAGATGTCTTTTGCTGTGCTGTTCAGAGACTTCAGCTCAGCTCTGTGCTGTGGAGACCTACAGACTTGTAGCAGTAGGAGACGGTGTCTCCTCGTGGCCTGTTTCTACAGGGTCATGTGGTGCTTAGTGGGTTATGTGCAATGTCTTCCAAATTCTTCAAGGCCCACAGTGTGTAATTCTGATCCTTTTTGGAGATATTTCTCTGCTGCATCAGCTCAATCGCTTTGAGTTGCTAACCACTGTTGTTGAAGCCCACATACTTGAAAATCTTTCCCTTCATTCTGGTGAAGTATCTCTGTTGTATATGCTATTAATCAGAGACCTGAAACATAGATTGTACTGCTAATTCCAAACTGGGCATGTCTAAGTGCAGCTTGGGATGCTCTTTTAAACACGAAAGAAAGTATCACTGAAGCTCCAGCCAGTTTCTGTGCTTCTCATCGCTCTCAGTTAAGACTTCTACATGGATTTACCAAATTCATTTCTCAGGTACTGGTGGATACCATCTACGTGAAGATGCTTTGATAACATTCACGGATTTCTTTGTTGACAGCATTAGTCCTGAGGCAGTGAGGTGGGTTGAAATGTTGGCCTTTGTGCATCTACCAGGATAATTTAAGTACCATTCAGAGCACAATAAGAGTTTTCTTTGCCTGATTGCGCACCCTGCATAAAACCACCCCCTGTTTCCTTCCTGTGGAGTCTTTTGTCACTGTGAAACTGTTTGCTGCAGTGCCATCTTTGTCTCAGAGCAGGCTGAAGGCCTGTGCTTGCTTCAACTCATTCACAACAGCACAGTCTTGCTAGGTTTATATTTGGAAGTCTGTGAATTTGTTCTAGGTGTGGGTGCTTTAACGCTGTCTGTTTCTGAAACCTTCTCACAAAACTGGTCCACTTCTATCAGTGGTGTCAGTCTTAATTGCACTGATAGTTCTTTTATCAGCATCCAAAAAGCTTACTCATGTAAGAGTGAGTATTGTGAAGCCTGTGGATTCCCATCATGTTTATTACAACCTGAAAGACAGTGAGGTGACAACTTCCAGCCTGACTGAAATAGGAGGAAATGTTTTTGGATGGTTATTTAATTATTTACTTACTTCTAATGTTTTTAAGAAGATTGTATAAATGCGAAGAGCACACGTGAGTTTTCTGTGCTTGCTTTTGCAACCTGAGTGGGGCCTACTAGCTCTCAGCCTGTGGA
The DNA here is from genome assembly GCA_036925125.1 of Oreortyx pictus. Taxonomy (NCBI): domain Eukaryota; kingdom Metazoa; phylum Chordata; class Aves; order Galliformes; family Odontophoridae; genus Oreortyx; species Oreortyx pictus. The sequence goes on from JAUPFR010000009.1 coordinate 31,640,057, forward strand.
TGTGATCAGGTCTTGCTGAAGCAGATTTTCAGCATGTTATCTGGCACATGCTGAAAACACCTGAATTGGTTAGTGAGTCCTGTTTGCCACGGCAAAGATTCAAAATCCTTGCATGCTAGACCATTTTTACCTTTTTCTGTTCATTTCTTTCTATTACTCAGCATGAGAAAGAACTGCTTTGGGAATAAGTAAATAAGGCACTAAAGGTTTTTTTTTTTTTTTTTTTGTATTGTTTTGTTTTAAGCAAATACAGGTATTCTTCAAATTAGCTTCTAAATTTTTGGAGTATGAGCAACTTACAGAGTAGAATACTAATTCAGTGCATTGATTTCCGCTAAAGCACTTATTCAGTAAATTAGCTAAGCAAGCTTGACATGACCATGCTTAGTTGCTGAGAAATTTTTTTAAGACACATACTTCATGACATTTTAAGTACTAAATCATTTGTTTATATTTGAGCTAGATATTGTGGGTTTGTAGTATGTTTTTTCCAAAGTTTGTTCCTGATGAACTAAACAGGCACAATCCCCAAAGGAATGAACTTTAAGTGACTTCTGACTCCTTCAAGACATGCACCAGTTTTTCAGCACAAGTGCAACATGAAAAGGGGAGGTGGGTGAGAAAAGGAGGAAGAAAAACCCAGAAGTGAATATGACTGAGAGCTGTAGAGATGTGCTTCAAGGACATGTTTGCCTTTTGTTTCTTACTTCTTTTCCTGCCCCACCCTGAGTAAAATCACCACTGTATTTGGTGCTGAATCAGATACCACAGTGCCTATCTGAGCCAGATGCCGAAGCTCCTCCTAGACCAGACATAGTGCTCCTGAACTTATTTGCTGCTCAGAATGTTACTAAATTTTCTTCCTTTGTGGGCAAGAAGCATAATGACATAGATCATTTGTACAGATACTGCAGTGCTAGAGTTTGGGCTCCAAGTGAGTTACCTGCATGATTGCTAAATTCATATCCAGCCTGTGGGATATCAGGATGCTCTCAGTATTCGTAGAATCATGAAATGGTTTGAATTGCAAGGGACCTTTAAGCCCGCTCAGTTCCAGTCCCCTGCCATGAACTGCTTGTCATTCACCAGATCAGAAGGAACCATGAAGCGCACACTGGGAGATGGACCCAAAACTGGCACTTGTAGGAATCCTCAGCCTGCATGTTAGAGCTGATAGGAGCCAGGCCCCAACACGTACTGCAGGAGAGCCGGATGGGCAACCACAGCAAACGAGGACAGAAGCTTCCCCAGGCTCTCTTGAGTCAAGATGCATTTCTAGTGAATAATTTTACTACACATAAAGCAACTTTTTCCAGAAGGAAGATGCTACGTCAGACTTTCCAAATGGCCAAGTACTTTCACTTGTGCTGTTTGTTTTTTTTTTTTCCTCTAAGTTGAGTGGTTCTGAGGCTTGAACTGGAAAGGTTGAAGTTTCTCGTATCGCCAGTATGTTGCACAATGGTTACATTATCAGGGGCAACAAAAGAACAACAACAGAAAACAGGCAAAATTTAGTAAAGGTTAATCATCAGTAATCAAATTCTCATGATTACACTTTTGAGGTGACACTTTGAGTAGCAAAGGAAGTGGAGCCAGCCGAAGTAAAAGTATCTCAATTCTTCAGTTCTTGCTCTTAGTGAAGGAAGGCAAGGATTACCCTCAGTCTTAGCAGGGGCTTTGATAAACTGATTCTTTCTCTTCATGTTTAAATTTTGTTTGAATTTCCCTTGGAGAATTTTAGCAGTCGCTCTGGATTGAGTAGTGCATAGTTTTATAGACCTGAGGTATTCAGAGATGCTCTAGAGGCTTTGTTTGGGAAAATTCTTTAATTTTTAATTTTTTAATTTTTCATCTAAAGTTTGGAACTTTCCATCACATCTTTCCAAGAGTGCAAAAGATTGAAGAAAGGGAACCTCTTAAGATGTAGAACAAAAATCTTACAACATAACAGAATTAAAAAGCGGAGATTTATTACCAGAGATGCATCTTGCATCAGATACAGATGTTTAGGGAATTAAGTTATTGCACTATGTGGATGTTTTAACTTGGGTAGGTGGGATTCCCAGGGCTTGATTTGCACCCAGATGGAACCAATGAGGAATGTGAGCTCCATCAGTTCTTTGAGATACCATGCTAATTTATGTGTGCATGGCAAATGACAGATGCAGTGAGCACAGTTGCAATGTGCCCCAGAGTATGGGGAGGAGAGACTTGTATGATGTTGACCCCTTCCTGTGCACATTCCTCAGGGCTTGGGAGAGTGGAATAAGGCATCTTGAGACATCATATTGTGCACTTTGGAAGGAAAGAGTCTAGAGGGAGACAGTTTTATTTAGGGAGTGTAGTGAGAGGACAAGAGGGAATGGGTTTAAACTAAAAGAAGGGAGGTTTAGATTAAGCATTAGGAAGAAGTTTTTCACTATGATGGTGGTGAGGCATAGGCACAGACTGCCCAGAGAAGCTGTGGATTCCCCAACCTTGTGAGCTCTCAAGGCCAGACTGGATGGGACTTTGGACAACCTGACCTGGTGGGATGGCAAGTTAAATAGAAATTACTAGTGGTTCAAAAAGGGCTTGAAATGACATCAGACACTTATTTTAAAAAGTGTGTTTTGAAAGCCTTCGGTTGGAACATGCAAATTAAATGTAGGGACACCAACTCCATTTACACTGCAGCTCAGTTTTACTATTTAAATGCGTGGCTCTTTCATTTTTAGCTCTTAGCAGTGTGGGGAGCAGGTGAATGTCACTCTTCTCACTTATGACTGTTGGGGTTTACTTGACACACCTGGAACCTCTGCACTTTTGCTGCCATTGCTGCAGGCTCTGACTGCAGCTACCATGTGCTGCACATCTTTGTGGGACTGGAGGTGCCAGTGGATCTGCTCCCCTGGCATGAAAAGAGCACTCATACAAGGTTTCTGGTATTGTCTTGAGTCACCTTTATGAAATAAAGTTTTGATGCATGATCCTACACAAAATAAAGCAAGTCTGCAGTCATAAATTTAGGTGCATTTAGTAGAGCTTGTACTCAGACTTCTTGAATAATCAAAGACATTTTATTTTTAGCACTCTGTACCCTTGGTGTTTACCTTCTGCTGCAAGCAGATGCCTTAGCTGCTGATATGAGATAGCATCACACCAAACCAACGTCTTTGTTCTACTCCTTTGTGTGCAGGGGAGCAGTGCAGCAGGGCAGGCACTGCTGGCACCTTCTGCTCTGCTCAGAGCACATCAGAGGTAGCTGACGAAGAGAACAATCCAGGGGCCCACCATAGGCAGAAGAGGGGCTCACCCAAGGCAAACCACACAGAATTTCTAGTTCCTGCTTTAGCTTCAAAGTTTTCTTCTAAACAGTAAATGCCTTCTCTGTTGCACTTCACAACACTTCTCTCACAAGAGAAGCAAGGGAGCTCTGCAAAAGAAAAATGGAGTGTGGGAACAGATTAAATGTATCTGGAGCTGTATTTTTTCCCCTCAGATGGGAAGTGGGAGCTGTGAGAAGAAGTAAGGGAGCAGCTGTAGGCTCGCAGCTGAGAACTGCTGCAGTTATGTATGGAGAGGGAGGGAGGGAGGGAGGGTAGGCGGCACTTCCATGTGCACAGCACGGGGATCGGATGCTATAACAGGCAGTGGGCAGGAGTGGATCTGGCAGTCTGAGTAAGAAGCAGGACACTTGTAGACTGTTGAGACGAGTTGTGCTAGAGAGAAATTATTTTATCATGTTGTCTTTTAATATTGTTTTTAAAGTCTGAGAAGTTTAAAGTCTTTCCTGTTCAGTAAACTGAGTTTGGCACAATGATCTACAGGCTGATTGGTCTATGGAACTACAAAATGGATAAAGATACAGAAGATGTACATTTGAAGCTACTAAGTTGAAGTATTCTTTAAGGCATCCTCAGGAAAAGTAGAGGTGGAAACATCTGCCGCAGCTTCACTGAGGAATTAATAGAGCTCACAGAGGCATTTTTTTCTAGTGAAGATGAAGCTGAAGATGTAGGAAGTTAAGGACTAGGAGGCAAACTGAGGCACAACTTATAGCTCCTCTAAGTGATCTCAAATGATTTAGAGGTCAAAATCTGTGTGTACTCTTCCCCTCGGTAAGAATGAGGTGCTTCTCCTCTGTAAGTCTACCTGTTGTCTGACATGGAGCATGTGTGTGGACATGAACGTGGTACAGGTCATCAGTGCTCTGTAAGGTCCTACCCAAGCTGTTCTTACAATGGATTACTTATGTTGTGGCAGTCAAATTGAAACTGAAATTTCTTTTTCTTCAAGTCATGAGAAATGTGTCTCTGGGGCTATTCATGGCAAGCTTGCTTGCATTTTAAAAATATTTTTCTAATACCTCAGTTTGTCTTGTGGTGTTGACTCTTCCACTTCTCCAGAGAGTTTAGGCTGTTCCAAAATTACCATCACCACATGTCTGCTGCAGGTAAGCATGGAAAGTTTGGATGAATATCTGAATCTCTATGGGGAGAAGTTCTGCAAAATTGAGCTGGAAGTATTTCAAGCAGTCTTACTTTGAGATTTCTGTCACTTCTGCTTCTGCTTGTATCTGTAAATACAGCAAGAATAACCTTTCCTATAGTATATCATCACTTCAGATCTGGCAACATTATAAGTAACAACACTTTTCTGAACATTTAGGATATAGGAACAGATTTCTTTCAAGCACCGGAGAAAATTTGTGATTCTTATGTGATCTTCCTAGAGAAAACATTGGATTTTCTTTCTTTTTTTTTTTTTTTTAATTCAGAATTAGACAGCTTTAAACTAAAAAGATGTTGTGTGGCAAGCATCATATACAGATGTAAAATGAGTTCAGAGGTGCAGTCTTATTCGTGGTGGTTCTATGGCTCTACTCTGCACTACTTTGTAGCACACAAATATTTGGCAGGAAGGATGAAAGTGGAAGGAAATTATCTTTTCCTCCCCTGATATGTGCAGGATGGTCATGAGTAATCAGGCAGTTCTCCTCTGATCCTCTCTAGTACTTCTGAGATCTTATATTTGATATTAAATCAGTTCAGTTGCCATGAATTTCTGTGATGCTCAGAATATCTTGCTGTCATTGGCCCAGTGGTTGAACCACTCTCATTCTCCCATTCAGTATCTTAGAATGCACTAAAAGTTATATGTATCAGACAAAGTTTTTCATTTTATTTTAAATTTATTATTATACTGTGTATACACAATGAGTTTTTGTCATGTGGAGCATTGTAGTTCAGCTTGGAATGGCACAGGAAATGGAGGCAGGTGTCACGGATCAGATGCTCTACAAAAAGAGATGCAATGTGTTGCCAGCAGGAAGACCTAGAAGGAGCTTTTCTCTTCCTTTTTTTTTCTTTTTTTCCCAGGCATGTTCTTTTACATATTCAACTGGATTTCTTCTATGGATGACTGTTCTCAAAACATATGTAGGCCAAACCATACACAAAGAATACTTTTAGCTTCAAGTTCTACTTGAAAATGATATATTAAATTGACATAGGAATGATGAAAATAGACTCCATTATGCTGTCTCATATGATATATTGTGACAGACTCGCTTTCGAAACAACTGTTACCTTTCCTGGGACCTTCACATGCAATATAATTAAGAAACTAAGTGACGCAAGAGGAGACATGGCCATATGCAGTCCCTGCCTTGAAGAGGCTTGTGTTTTTGTTGTTTACAGTATTATTATAATGATGTTTCCTAGCAGGCTGTTATTTGTGCAGGGAAGTCCTGCAGGTAGCAGATCATGGAGGACTGCAAAAGGATCTGCAGTCATGTAATATGGATGTGAAGAGTTGGTCCTTGTATCTGCAAAACTTTGGAAGAAAGTATCCTTTCTTTTCTAATTCTCAAGCTATTTTATATGTAGATAAAAAATAATAATAATCCAGAGATAAGACATCTCTGCCCTATAGGGTTCGAGCAGTTTATTCAGATCTCTCAGATCTCTATTTTTCTTTGCTGACTGATCCTGCTGTTTATAAGGGCCTTTGTACAACAGGGAAGAGATCTAGGGGCTTTAAGCAAGTGTAAGATTTCAGAATGACACGGGAAGACTATAGGTCTCTACTCAATTCAAGTTTGATCAACAGTCTAGGATGTCTGCTGATATTCTCTGTCTTCATATCTCTCTTCATCCCGTCCTTGGGAGAAATTGAGCAGCACTTCATAAAAATTAATATTTTCACCAAAACTGTCTATTTAGTTAAGATATTTTGCTGCTGTCTGCTAGAAAGTGGGACTAAGTATAAGCCTTCTATTATTTGTATTTACTCTTTTTATGGTGAAAGATGTTATTACTAGTGGAAAAAATAGCACAAACTACAGTCAAGCTTCATAGCACTATGTCAAGCACTACATAGCACTCCTTGTATTTTAGTGCTGTTATCAATAGGCACGACATCACCAAAACATCCAACCGTAACTGTCAGCACCTTACTGTGTAGTACAGGCTGTGCACTCCTGTGTGCCTGTGGCACATTGCAAGTGGCACCTCAGATGCCTGGTAGTCCATTATAAAGAATATATCCACACCTGGCTCTGTAATGCGATAAGAATTTTTTTATTTTTCTCCTTGGGTGTGCTTGATGCTTCTTTTGCATTGCCCTAAACCTGAGATCTGAATCAGGCCTTTGAGGCCTACATGCACTCGTGGTCAAACTAGGGTGATGTTATTTCAGGTGATAATACAGTTTGCTCCTAGTAAGGATTAAGTTGGTACATGATTTCAGTCACTAGAATTATTTAGTTATTAACTGAGTTTTATTTGATATAAGAGACTAGATAAGTTTGACATTTTCATCGTATCAAGGAGCGGATTAAAACCATAATGGATAAAAGAATCCTTGTTCTGAGAGTTCTTTAGCAAGGCCTGGATATATCGTCTAGGAAGGCTGAGTGAGTAGTCTGTTCTGGGAGGCATCCCTGAAAGTCTAACATGGCTTTAACAGGCAAAAAAAAGTAAAAGGAAGTTTAATAATTAGTGCTATAAAAGAGGGAATGATCATTATTGTTTATGAGCATGGATTTTACAGGAATTAGAAATTCCCTGCTGTTACTGATGAAATGGCAAGTTGAATAAATAAGTGAAACTATTCTGTTAAGTTTAGGACTTCTAACATTTTACAGCAGACCAAACTCTGCATAACATTCTCCTTCATCTGATGCAAAGGACTAAATAAACAGTAAAGACCCAGGCGGTGCTGAAATAGTGTCAATCCTGATTTCCCCCTCTGACCAGAGATGTGACTAATGGCTGAAATTAAACCTACTTCCTAAGTACTAATAATTCCAGGCTAAATTGCATCTTTCTACAATGAAAATTGCATAGGAATGCTACAACTGCTTTGGGTTTCCACTACGATGGATTTTCTATTTTTTCTAAGCTGGCGTCAGGATTCTCTCTCCTGTTTGTGCCCTGGGTGCAGACGTGTGACATGTTAGTTATGAGAGTGGCGTGCTGCAGATGGCTGGAAAAAAAAAAATACGGCAGAACACAGCGGGCATAAGAATATTAAAAAAAAAAATACAGTGTGGTAGTTTACTTGTTGTCCTCTCTCTTTACCTATAGGTGTTTCATCTGTCCCCCTTCATTTCCATCAACTGAGCGTTAAGCACTTCCTGCCCCTGAGCTGCATTTCAGCAAAGATAACGTACAGCGTGTAGAAGGCTGAGAGCAAAATCCAATGGCAGAAATATTTATGTAGGTGTGTTGATTCTAAACACTTCTCTCAGAGACACAGCAATATGTTTTCTACTTTGTAAGAACGCTCTGACTCACCGCATGCTGTGGCATGAACTTGTTTTTGCTTTTGTTAACTCTTACTTCCTCTTCTGTTTTTATTGGCTTCCAGGTTTGTAGGCTTAGTGTAACGGTGACCCTAGTGCTGAATTTTATTTTTCCTTGATATTATGGCAGAAGGCTTTGATGGATGCTCTTCATGCACAGTGTTCCTCTTCAGCCAAAAGAATGCAATTAGTGGCTGCAAGCAGTTGCACTACGATTTGAAGTGATTTTGTGTTGCATTGAACCCGTTTGTATTCATGATGCTTCTGTCTTGATGGTGCTGTAAATGTTCCCAAGAACAAAGTTGGAAGAAATTAAAAGCTGATTTTGATGAACATTGAAAATCATATGCAACAGTTTTAATTTCTTATTGTTGAAAAATCAAATACAACGAATTATATTAACCACAGATATATTTTGCCTTTTTTGAATAATGGTACTTGTTACAAGTATTCGGTCAAAGATTAATTAACGTGGAAACATAGGGATAATACAAGTCAAAATGTAAAAATATTGCTATCCTCTTGTTTCTTGGTGAACTGGTTTTGCTCTGGGTTCTGATTCTTTGAGTTGTGTTACTTTACAGAAAGCCTACGTGCAAGTATTACTGATACTGTACCAAAAGCCATGAAATAAATATACTGGGTAATACCAGTCAGCCTGCTCAGTATATACTCTCCATTTCTGGACATGGCAACATGCCAAAATGAATTAAAAACCTGATAACTGTAATATGAAACTTCCTTTAGCTCCATGAGCTGCTGCAGGAGAGGAATACTTGCTGGCTGTCACTGTAGGATAGATGCCATAATCAAGCTACCAAAGATGTACGAATTGCAGTGAGATTAATCATTCCCTCCTGTAATTTTTGCAGAAAACTATAAGCTAGAAGCATCAAGGATTTTTCTTTAGTTGTGGAGTTAACAATGTTACTTTGGTTCCTTTATCATCACAGAAACAGTGATTATAAAGATAATGGAGACAGAAATAAGCTTTTTCTGTTGAAATAATATTTTAAATAATTGAAGTATTTTGACTGCTATCAAACAGGATTTCGTGAAAACAATGCTTTTGAAAGATACACCATGGAAAATATTTTGGTTTGTCTGTTTGTTTGTTTGTTTGTTTGTTTCCACACCATGTGACAGAAGTTAAATCAGAGTTATAGTATATTATCCATTGACCTGCCAGATGCATAAAATGTCTCTCACCCATTTGGCATCCACGTGACACCTGTAGTTGGTGTCCAAGCTCTGCCTTCAGTTCAGCCCAATTCAGTGTGGAGAGCTGCTGTGTTATTTAATTCCAAGCATCCCAAACAAGAGGATTAGTTCCCAGGAGAAGCAGCTCCAAGCATTGATCCACTGAGGCTACTGATCTCGTGGTCAGTACATTCCCTTCCATCCTTCACTGAAAGGTTTGAACTCCCAAGGCAGTCTCCAAAAGTGGTGCTTTGTGTATGACTGACTTGATCTTGGTCTCACAGATGGTTAACGATTTGTCCCTTCATCTATGTGGTTCTCCTTGCTATGTAAGTAATCTGATCTCTCTGCTCTCCAGAAATTAAAGCTGTCCTTTCTCACATTTGATGCAATCTTTCCCACCCCCACCTCTTGGATTCACTTTTCCCCTCCTGTATCATCCATCCAACCTCATGTTAGGGCCTTTTTTTTGCACCTGTACTTCCTTCTGACTTTTTCCCACTCTTATCTATGCTGCTGCTTCTGTTTGAGACTACGTCTGATGATGTACTTCTAAGAGAGTTTTCAGTGTGTTTCCCTGCTCTTTTTGTCTGAGGTGAATCCCACAAAATTCCGCTGCCCCTTTGCTCCAGAAACTCACATAAACAAAAGGAGAAAAAAAAAGTCTGCCTTGGTTCAATGCCTTTATCCAACAAATCAACCGTAGGAGGTTTCAAAACTAAAATTTATATCCAGATGCTAACTGTTTGCCAAAAGGCAAATTAGCTAATTATATAATGAACATGAAGTGCCTCATAAGCAGTTGCACAGGGCTTGGCAGCTCTGTCTTCCAAAGTAAGGGAAACAAATTCCCCTGCAAAACCAGCCTGAGCTTGGCCCCAGCCATGTTAATAACTGTTAGGAAGCATCAGATCGTAAAAGCATCAGATCAGATCCTTTCTCTGCTTTCTGTTGATGCTATATCTGCTTCCTGACTGTCTCCCCCTCTGTTATTTTCTGGAAATTAAAAAAATAATAAAAAAAAAGGGGACAGATTGTAATTACTACCAAATTCTTCCTGCAAGAGCATTTGCAGAGCTCATATTAAGGGTGCCATCTACTGGCTCATGGAGCTGGTAATGCAGGGCAGCAAAGGGTTTCTACCTGGAAATCCCAAGATAGCAGCTTTTATACCTCATGCCTTTCAGATTCTGCACAATCTCACCATGCTGTACAGGAAGACAAGCAAAATCTGTGAGCAGATATGCTGAGTGTTTTTTTTTTTTTTCCTTTTGTGTTGCTTCTTGTAATTTCAGTCTTTCCCATTATAATACAACACGTATGAATTTAGTTCAGTTTAAGAAAAAAAGAAAAAAAAAAAAAGAGCTGAGGTTCAGTGAGATTAAAACCAAAGTTTTTAGAGGTCTTGCAGTTTACTGATGGTGCTCCTACTTAAGATCCAGGGCACGAGTTTCTTTGAATACTAATTTTTTTAGTAGAATATCATGTACTGAAAACATCAGGCAGAGAATACCTAATTACAACCCATAACAATCCCAAGAGGAGATATGTCAGAGTTTTACAGGTGGAGAATTTCAGAAGCAAGTCTGAGGGATGCATTTGAGCCAAACGCTGGAGTGGGGACAAAGCCAGCTCTGCTCTAGTCTCTCAAGTCTGATCAGCTCTCCAGCCTGGAGCCTTATGAAAATCTGCTGGGAAGTGGTTTTGCTTTGACACCAACATGAAATACAAAATGGTTTGACTCTCCAAGTTTCAAAGGAAGGAAAAATGATTTCCTGCTTATAACTGGTGCAGATCTGACTGCCAGAATGGCAGAGCATTTCTATGCTGTGGCTTTGAGTGTTGGGTGCTCTGATGGGTATGGAGAAGCATCTCAGGGAGGAACACCCAGTGCCATTTCCAGAAGGTGCACGTAAACAGGTAGCACCAATATTAGGACTGCAGAAATAGAACTGAATATATCTGAATAGTAGGTTAAAGTTTTAGCAGTATTTTTTCCCCTCCTTCCATGGTCCAACTTCTGTAGGGATTCTTGTGTAATTAATTCAATGCAAGGAACAGTCAAAGAGCATGAGCTTTACTGCTCTTTGCCTTGAAGTGAGTGTTTCCATCGTGGCACATAACACTATGGTGAGTGATGCATAATATTGAAGTACTATTTTAGTGTTTCTCTATTCAGGACTGCAGCGTTTCTTTGTGCTCCCATATTCTCAGTCTGTGTGAGTTTAAATCCCTTTGGAAATATTCCAAAGGCTTCTAGACATGGCTCTGGGCATTCTGGTGATCCAGTTTGACCAGGAGATTATACCAAATGACCTCCATAGGTCTCTCCCACCCTCAGCCAGGCTGCCATACTTTGACCTATCATTATTTTCTTCCGCATCTGTGGCTGAAAGGCATTTGCTGGAAGAAATAGATTTAGTAAGAACAGGAGAGAATAAAGGTATGAGATCTGTGTCCTCTCACCACCACATTGCCCCATAATCTTGTTCATACTGTAGTAGGACATGCAGTAGCACTCCTCATGTGCACTAGTACTTTATCGCCTCATCTTCCTCTGCTCTGAAGCCTTCTAAGACTTTTGTGAAATCAGGGAGTTTCATCTTCAGAGGTTTGGAAGTCCTTGCTTCACAACTGTTGCTCTTGAAGCATGAGAGCTTATGTACCTAACCATTTCCCCATTTCAAAATTTTAAAACTGAGGGCAAAACCAAAAATCTTAGCCATAGTTAAAAATTAACTGTCTGGTTTTCTTTCAGACTTGTGTTTGAGTTTAGGATGCTAGACGGGTTGGTTGTAATGTGATCCTTCAGTGCACTTGTAACGTGTATGTATCAAACTGTGGAGGTAAAATATGTTCATTGGCTTTAAAACGTGTCATTTTCCCTTGAAAGATTTAAAATGTGTGGTGTTAGTAGGGCCAAAGACAAAGTGTAGTGGATGCCAGCTGGACATGAGGGAGGCTTGCAGGGAGATTACACCACAGAAGAGAACAGCTTTTGAGATAAGGATAATCTTTTACATAAACTAAGTCTTCCAAGGCAGTTGAATTGGTGGGTGATAAGGACAATAATAGAACTATGCACTGACACAGCTGATACTTATCCTGGTGTTCAAAGATGATCAAGGAGTTGCTAGCAAAATAACTTATTTTGATTACAGTGATGACATATAAGTAGCACTGATACTTTTTTCCATGAATGATCCCCTTAATATTCTGATTTTGTGTTCTTCAGGTGAAACCAGTAGCCATGGAAAGGTCTACAACTTCTGACATGGCCTCTGAAAAGCCAAATCCTTCCCACAGTACAGGAGCTGTTCAAATGAGGATCAAAAGTGCCAACAGTCACCATGATAGACTAAGCCAAAGCAAATCTATGATTCTGTCTGATAATGTGAAAGTCATCGAGCCCGTAAGTAAAATACTCATAATATTTCATGTCTTCCAAGATTTATAAAGTCACAGAATTATCTTAGATGTAGTTAAGATACCAGCTTCATGATAATCCTTTTCAGAAAGGGATTTAGTGGCACTATTACATTTTTAAGAGTATGGCTGGATATTGGAATAACAATTTTCCTCTGCTGAAACACAGAATTTGGCTTTGGTGGCCAAGGTAATCACATTTGAACTCTTAAGTGTTACAGTACTTAAATACAGCTGCTGTAGGGAATAATACCTACAGTAACAGAGGCGTGGCACAACTTCTAAACAGGTGAAAACCAGACAAAAGAAAGACTAAAAAGGAAATTACAACTCTGTAAATAAAGGACAACTTTATCAGTAAGAGCAATAAGTCTTGTTATAAGAATGAATGAACTGCAAAATCAAACACTGAAAGAACCTTAATATTTTAATAGTTGACAGAGTTGAAAGAGTTGATTCATTTTTTTATCTATTACCTTTTTTGCTTGTTTGTTTTTCTTTTTTTTTTTTTCCCCTGAAATTAAGTAGTTTGCAATGAACTGTTCTGCCAGTTGTGTCCCTGCCCCTGTACTCCTCCTGAGCTACTAAACAAACTGATTGGTATGAGTCTCCCCTGGTTAATTTTCTTCCATAATAGTGGCAACTTGCAGCTGAGGCCATATAATGTTACAAAATTATTTATGCAGTGTTAGCCACTTTTTGGACTCCAGATCCATTTTGTTTTCAGAGAATGCAAATGAGGGAGAAAACTCTGCTGGCTGGGGACAGAGTCCCAAGTCTCGGTCACTTTTCTCAACCATGCAAGCTATTAATTTTTTCTTTGTTCGTATATTACATTCCAACAAAACATTCAGCTTTCTAAAAAAGTTACTAAAACGAGGAAGTCAACTACAGCAGCTGTATGTTCTGCCCTAAATTCAAACTCAAAATTCAGATTTTGTTAGAAATACTTTCTTTCTTTTACTAAGTTTCTCTGCTATAGCCGAACTTATTTCAGGGACATTACATATTTCTGCAAAGAAAAAATAAATACAACCTCTTTATGTGTTTGTATCTGATCAGACTTTCATTTCTGATCATTTTGAACAATTTCTACAATTTCCCACACGCATTTCTTCCTGTTAATCTGAAGTGAAATGTTCCACCAGTACAAACCTAAAACGATGCTTATAGTAATTTACTGGGAATACTATAATGTATTATCAGGAAGAACTGTACCTTTGAAGAAGTTTAAAAGTTAAGTATATTTAATGATGCCTAACATATTTTATTGGCTGTGTTTAACAAAAGGCACTAGGCTGCAGTTGTTTTTGACAAGCATGAAAACATCACAGCATGAGACTGCAAAAGGAATTATGTAGAGAAATTACAAGTGATCCATCTCTCAATGAATTATCCACCTCAATAGCCTGCAGAACTCAGCTACCAATTAACACCTACTTTATTACATGTTGGGATGTACTTAATAACTTTCATGTGTTTATGCACTATTACCTTGACTGATGCCTCTTGTACAATTAGGCATAATTGGCATATCAATATGCAAAAGTTAAAAGGATTAACCCTCTTAAAACTAATGAGCATTTCTGTATCCAGCTGCTAAATGAGACAAAATTAGCATTTTTCACTTTTGGGCAGGATTTTATCATGCAGTTTCTCATTGTTGATATTACCTTGTTACATAACTTTAGTTTTGGGGATAGTGTGCTGGACTGTTACAGAGCAAGGGCTCTAAAAAGTTAAATGAGACATAAATATATCTCGACGCATCGCAAAAACCATTGCAGGTACGATATCTGTTCATTGGCCGAGAGCTGAAAAGTTGCTTTATGCCACATTTGTTTAGTAGCTAATTATATAAAAGCAGAGTTTTACTATGTATGTCATTTTACCCAGCAATCTTGGCTCCAATATAATAGACAGAAAGCTTGCCACGCTACTAATTCCCTTTCTATTTCGATTCTTTTCATCTCTTCTTGCCATGCCGAATTTTCTGACTAGATATTGACAGACCAAAAGTGTTTGGGTGCATTTGCTTCAATAAGCCTCTTAAAGTTGTTTGCAGGCACCCCAACCAAAAGCAAAATTCCTAAGGATCCCAATGTTTTCAAGTACTATCTTAGTACACAGTACAATTTGTGCTAAAAGACCACTGAAATATCAATTGCAAGTGTCAGATGCATTCAGATCTGGATCTGTGCATGAGACTTGGGAAGGATTTAGGGGAAAGCAATGGGGGGGGAGCATCCCCTGGCATCCAGGAGTCTGGAAGGGGGAAGGCTCAGCTTATACACACATACATACGCACACAGGTATATTCAGATTCAGTAATCCTCTTTAAAAATTCATGACATACTTTCTTGGTACACTTACATACCTCACTTTTGCATTTGGAGGCATGCAGATCCCTGCTGAAAGATGTGTATTACCCGTGTGCCAGGCTAAGCCAATTATTTTGTGCTAGAAGGGAAAAAAAAAAAAAAAAAAAAAAGATCTGTCCCGATTTTCTGTTTGGAAACCTTCAATTTTGATGAGCCTGCCTCTGTTTGGATCACTATAAAGTATCCACTGATCATTGCTTATGTTTGGTTTTATGTCGACTGCTTATTTTTGTCCTATGATCGAAGAGATTTTTATTTTTGCGCCTAGAAATAGCTGAATAAGGGACTCCATGTTACTCTGTCTCTGCCCATATTAGGCATGTGCCTACTATAATTCTATTAATAAATGGGTCAAATCCTCTTTACCTAACTTATGCAAAACCCACTGACTCCAGTGGATTAAGGCAATCAGCGTTTGGCACATTTTGAACAATCAGCAGAACTATATGTTTATAAAACTCATTTGAAAAAGATAAAATAAAATTAACACTCTGGGCATAAAGGACAAAAAAAACCAGATACAAATCTAGAAAGATCGCTGGTGATTTATGGAGAAGAAAATACATAGTTTTCTCAAAGGGATTTGTTGTATTCTACAGTGTTGACTGTGATGCTCCTAAGCACACCTGGGGCTATACTTCTGAAGGTGGACAGATTATTTTCAGCAGTGTGACAAAGAAGGATAAGCATCATACATCAGCGGGGCCATATGCACTTGTGCATTTTGTGGTAGTAAAGATGCAAATGGCGGAGGCAGAAGCTAACTCATGCAAAAGTGAAATGCAGATTCTTGGGGATTTTTGTTATTTATTTGCTATGGAAATGCTCGAGCATTGTGCAAAGGTTGAAATGGATATTAATGCGGAGTTTAGAGAGTATAAATCACGAAGCTGGACACACACTGTGGTAAGCGAGGGCTCTTTCTGTGCTTAATGTTAGCGTCTGAACTAGCAATGTAAATGAATATTTGCTATTTTCATCTCTTAAACCCCAGGGAAGTGCATTTTGCTTCATTCAGAACAACTTCAAACAATGAAACATCTTTTTCTGTTGGTGCTGGTATTAAGAATTAGAGCCTATTTAGACATTCCAAAATGTTAATGCGTTAGAGCTTTCCCTGATTAGGTTAAACAAACTGGTAAGTTGATTTCTCCCTCTAATACATTATCAGGGAGCGGGAAGCAATCTTCCTTTGTTTCTTACTCCTGTGACTGTAGAACACTTGCCAAAGTTATGGCTAGCCAAAAAGACAGAAATAAAATTGCTAAAAATATAAGCCTTCTGTTTAGCAGAGTTTTTGAGCCACATTTCGCAATCTCAGGGCTTGTACATGTTTACTTCAAATCAAGCTTATAGTCAAGTTTGAGGCTTTGTTTGTATAGATTGTCCTGAAGTAGATCCTGATATTTAATTAAAATGACACTAAATCACATTGAATTGATAAGACTTGGCATCTCAAACAAAGGTAATTGCCCGTATTGGTTTTGTACAAAAATAGAGCTGCTTGGAAAATGTGCAGCCAACACAGACTGTCAACTCCATTTATAGATCAATATGTGAAAACCATTGATCAGGCAGGCATGTGTAACAGTAACACTTTGCATTTATTTGTTGTTTTTATACCATGTTAAGGCTTACAGGATTATCGGCTTCCAAAATATTTTGACTTCCTCGTAAATATGTTATCTGTTTAATGTTAATTACAAGACAGACTCCAGCCCTCTTTTTGGTTTCATTGCTATGGGTAGTTTCAGCTGAAAATGGATTATTTCAATCTCTGAGAGATCATCACAGCTTCTTTTATCATATAGTTTATTTAGGGAAAGTTTCTGAGGATTTGTTTTTTCCCAGTTTACTCTTTTTCCAGGAGGTAAAATATCCACAGATCTTGACAAAATATTTCTCGGAGCAGAAAACCTCCTCCTTTCACACTTGCAATGGAAGGTGACAGCTATTTTCTTCATTATGTTCTAACAGTGACTTTGTTCCCCCCAGATGTTATCATCGTCATGCACTAGTACGTTAGATATGCATCTACCTTTACAAGGAGTCCATAAGCACAACTCCAGTCTTAATTCTGGAACATCAGTATTGTGGCAAAACACAGAAACAACAATTGGAAAAAAATATAACTGTTGGGCAACAGTATCTTTCTCCTTCCTAGTGCAGGAGAATGAGGAATGAAACACGCCATATGTCCTCTCAGTGTGATCAGCCTGGTTCTGTACCTTCAGAATCAAGATCTGCTGTGTGTCATCCCAACTCGCCCATCTCATAGCTCTGCTTCCCCATTCATCCTGCTGCTGATGAACCTGAGTGCATGAGGATATTTTAGGGTTCAGTTTACATCAATGAGCAAGTTTCCCCATTGGAGCAATGGGAGTTGGCTCTCAACCCTTTTTCAGGATCTTTTTTTTAACCTGCAGACATTATTTCATATCAGAGCAAGACTCAAAATGAAGTCTTTTGTTTTTCTGTTTTGGTTTTTCTTTCTTCATTTTTTTTTTTTTTCTCATGTATACCCTGTGAGAAGGTATTCTCTGTTGTATATATGTGTTCTAATACTTCATCCAAAATTATCTTGACTAAAAAGGAGGAAGTTAATTTTATTGTTAAACTGCCCGTGTTATTTACCCTCCACACATTTTCCCTGTATCATTTCAGCTCTGTTGCTTGATGGACAGCATCATAATGAGATCACAGGAAAATGAAATGACCACTACCTATTTCTTCTTGAAAGCGAGGATAAACTCATTTCAGCTCCATTAAGGGAGTGGTGAATTTAGCTGGTTTGGCTTCCTCGTTAAACCAAACTGAAGTTCAGACGAGTTGGAAATGCTGATTTTGACTTTTGCTCGGTGACAGAGGGATAGAAGAAAGGGCTCAAAAAAAAACCTCCAGGTTTTCTCTTTCTTTCTTTCTCTCCTTTTTTTTTTTTTTTTTCAATCCTACATTATCTCATGCTGTGAAAATCTTTACTCTATTTACCAAGCACAAATTAATCTTGCCAAAGGTTCTGAAAGTTTGCTACTTCAGCTTAGATCCTAAAACTTCAAAGAGAGATGCAACTCTACAAATTAGTGTATGCGTTCTGCCATGGCCATTTTAACTTGAACTTGACTAAATTCGTTTATAATTTAGTGCTGATTGAACGGCGCCATGGATGTACACGGGATACATTTTTTAAAGTTAGCCCTCTGATTACTAATTTGAATAAAAAACTCTAACCTTGTTAGCATCTGGACTTATTTCCATAATAACAACCCCTTCAGAACCTACAAAGTAATGAATAATTGACAACAAATGAAATGTTTTGATAGTTGTCGGCACAAAGCATGTTTAATGTTTTGTGTTGCTTCCTAGCTAATTATGTAGATGACACATTTGTCAGACCTTGACTGCCATTAGAAACGTGTTTCCAGAGGGGAGAAAAACAGGCTATTCATAGAGTAATTAACTAGAATGCTCAATGACCTGTGAGAGATTCAAATGGCTGCCAGTTCAGACATTGTTTTGTTACAGAAGCAGAGGGGTAATTAAAATTCCAAATTACAGTGCTATGATGAAGCATTTGTTTGTTGACAGTATACTCTTACTCTAGTTTGTTAATTCTTTTTTAAATTGCTTCTAATCCATTTTATAGCTTTAGGAGTTCCGTCTTTGAATTTACTGACAACTAATATTATGGTAAATGGTTCTTCGGCGGAGCACTGCGGGCTTGGCAGTTCCATGGGAGCACAAGGTGGGTGGGATGGAATAGCTGTGCTTTCCCTAAACTGACATACCATGTGCTGTCACCGCGACGCGGTGAACGCGGCGCATCTTGTGAAATGATATGTTCATAATCCTGCGGTAGGGAAGATGTCTAGTTACGGGAGGAGACGGTTCAGAGAAACTAACGGTAATCAGACAAATTGAGGAAGGTGTCCTAAGATGTTAGAGGAGAAGCCCTGATGCGGGTTAGGTAAGCTCTTTGGGAGCCTGAGCTCTGGAACGGAGAACTGGAGGACAATTGTCTGCGGGAAGAGCTCAGGCACAAGCCACGAAGAAGGGGGGACTGCATCAGGCTCTTTGCCAACACCCTCTGTAGGCAGTGATGGACGTGACAGGGCAAAACGTCCGTTCCCGCAGAAATGGGGGCTCTGCGAGTCCAAAGTGCTAAAGTTCTCTAAACAATGAGCTAAATGCGAGCCCGAGTGGAATATTTATTTACTTTGCCAAAAGTGAGAAAGAGGTTTCGTTAAAGAGATCTGACAGAAGTAACATGGTGTTTGATGCAGGAGAGCTGACAGCGGCATGGAGTGAGCGCTGATTATCCTGAAGACACTGTCAGCTAGGATTGATTTCCACTTTCTCCGTTTATGTAACGGTTCCTGTAATACAGCTGACCCCAAATCACGTTACCTTGTCATTTCTCTGCATGGATCAAGAGGAGATGAGCTGAAAATAGCTAGGCACTGACCTTGAACTTGCCGGAAAAGTGCGAAGTGACAGCGGGGTGTGCAGCCCGAGCGCGGCTGCTCTGCAGCTGCAGCAGCACCAGGGGGCAGAGCAGCACCGGAGATCGCGGCTGGAGCGGCCGCTGCGCTGCTGCTGCGGAGCACAAATCTGCCCCAAATGGTCTTCTTTTCCTTCTTCTTTTTTCCCTCTTTCCTTTTTTTTTTTTTTTTTTTTTTTGCTTTCTCCTCTTTTTCTTCTTTTTTACTTTTTTTTTTTCTTTGTTTCCTCCATTCTTTTTTTCTTCCTTTTCCTTTCTTTTTAGTTTTATTCCTTTTATTCCCCTTTTTTTTCTTTTTTGTCTTTTTTTCCCCCTTTTTTCCTTTTTCCTTTTCTTTTTCTATTTTCTTCCCCCCCCCCCCTTCTTCTTTCCATTTATTGATTAACTATTAATTTAATTCTTCCTTTATAATGCTAGACAGGAAAAGCACCACTGACTCAAAAATCTGGAGGTTCCCATTATCTGTTACTTGAGCTCCTCCAATGGTAACAAGACATCTTCCTAACTGAATGCATTTCTAGTAAGTTTTGCATTCTCCCTGTGAATACTTCTCAGTTATTTTCCTAGGATCTGGAGTAACAGTGAAACGCTTTTATCATTAACATAGTTGTCTACTGTTTGGGAGGGTGTTTGACAGGATCTTCAAAGACTACAAATCACTTTGAGTTTCATAAGGATAATGATATAAAAAAAATATATATAAATACTTTAAAGCTGATAGGATAAACTAAAAAAAAAAAGACTAAATTAGAGGGTTTTTTTTTTTTAATTTATTTTGGTTTGGTTTGGTTTGTTTTTTGTTTTCTGTTTTTTTTTGTCAGTTGCAACATTTCTCTTCTAATTCATATCCTGAGGGGGAAAAAATGTCAGTAGTGAAAATACTATTTCATTTACTGTATAAAAAGCATTTCTTTATTTCTTCTGTTTTGCATTTTCCTTATATCTGCGCTTGCCTCTTTGCACCCCTTTTTGTCCTCATCGTCTCTATAGACTCAAGGATCTGGCTCTTGGTGTCTCCCCACAGGTGCAAGTGTTCAGGACAGGACCCCATATTCACCTTGCAAGATTGCTTGCAGCAATTCCCATCCTCATATAGTATTCCCAATGCATGTGAGCCTTCTGGAAAGGTGATGGCAGATTGTTCCTGATCCTACGTATCCATCTGGTGATTTCTCAGAACATGGACCTTTTACCCAATGCAGTGGTTCAGTCTATTGCTACAGAGTTAAATTATCTTACTGAGTATCTTTGAAAAAGGAAAACATTGCATTTTTTTCCATCACTGAATCCTTCTTTTTTCCCAAGACACTCAGAGAATAAACTCTGGTTTTCCAGACTGATAGAAAATGGAAAAGTTACGTCTACACCTTCATTACTTCCATCAAAATTGTGCAAACAATGATGTTAAATGATCTGAAATGCAGCTACTCCAATTATTTATCTCCCTTATATCTTAGCTTGTTCAAAGCCAAAGTACAATGATGAGCTTATTAAATGCTTGTATCTGAAAACTTTTGCATGGTCTTATTAATAATAGTCCATTCCATACATCTTTGTTTTTTTGTTTTTCAGTAGGAAAACTAAAGTTGGAGGTCAGTCCCTTTTCTCAGATGACAAGAGATAGGACACAAGGGAATGATGTCAGGGAGGTTTAGGTTGGGTATCAGGAAGGATTTCTTGTAGGAGGGGCTGGTCAAGCATTGGAAGTAACTGCTAATGAAAGTGGTCAAGTCTTCACTCTGGAGGGATTTATGAGATGAGTGGACCTGGCATTGAGGGATGTGATTTGGAGATAGGACTCTGTAAGTCAGGTTGATGCTTGAATTTAAAGATCTCAAGATAGATGGCTCTATCAAATCTCTTTCCTACAGTGTCAACGGTTTGAGATAAAAAAAAAATGCCACAATGTTAGAGAACGAATATTTTATGTACTTAATATTTTACTTGACTTCCATGATTGTCTTTTCTTGTATTTATTCATTTTAACCTAGTGGAAAAGGAATTGGACTATGAATTAATTTGTCAGGTTTCCTCTAATCAGAAAGTAGATGTTGGCCTGTTGAATGTTTGAGTCACTTCTTCTGTTTCTCTATCTAGACTGAGTACTGATTCTCTACAGGATGGAAGACGATGCTTATCTTCTTTGCATACATTCCAAAGTCTGCCTCAGAGCTGCATTGACTGTTACATTTCAATCATGCTCGTTACTTAGATAATTCTGTTCTTATCATATTAACTCTATTAATTGAAACAGAATTATTCCACAATTATGGCTAGTGTAACTGAGAGGGGAACTTGGCTCCAGGCCCTGTACGTTTTCCTTATCTATACTTACTGTGCTTAACTATTTCACTATTTTTTCATCAAAAAAAAATCTTGTTTTGACTTCTTCATCAATCAGTTCTTGTCCCTTGATTCTATACTCATGTGATTTTTAGCTGCTTTAGATTTCTCTCAGGCTTTTCTTGTTTAATAATATATATTTCAAAAAATGTGGTTAAAATATAGTTTAAAAGAGTCTCTTTGGTAATATGTGTCAGTGGACACTGTGACAAGGAACATAAGCTGTGGAATTATGTTTCTCTTATTTTATCTTTATTAAGCACTGTATTACGGCTCCATTGTGGCATCTAACACGCTTCCTTTCAAAATGCCATAAGAATTGAAATATGTAGGTACTGAAACTGAGATGATATCAAACTTCCCATAGCTAGTCTTGGGCACCTGACCTGCATAGTTTCCCACAGGGGAAGAGTAAGCTCCATTTCTTTAAATTTCCAATGAGAAGGGACATGTGTCTCCTTGCATTGAGTTACATTACATCACATCATGTGACACAACGTGACCCAATGCAACATGACAGGAGAGGTAAAGAAGCAGTTTTTTGCGTTTTTATTATTAGGATTGAACTGAAATTATTGCACTACTGATGCGATGAAATGGGGGATCGAGTTATTTTGTGCATGCCCTAAATACACGCATTATTGCACAACGTAGGGACACGAACACTAAATGTTGTTTAACACACAGAGAAGAGATTTTAAAACAGACAGCAGAGTGTCCTTGTTAGGCAGCTTGCCTATTCTTAGACAGTTGACAGCAGCATTCTCCTGCCCTAAATCAGATCAAATCCCCTTTGAAGCCAGTGGTTCTTTTGCAGAAAAATAACTGTAGAATCTGATCCAGTCATGTAAACACGGCAATATTTTACTTTCTTTTTGATTTGTTGTTTGGTGAGGTTTGCATCATTAATGGAAGCAGGTGTTGATCATCTGTGAATTTCTGTTCACGGATGCCTTGTGCATACATGCACAGCAATTTCACATCCATAGCAAAAATGGAATCCAAGCCTTGTCCCTCAAAGGGCCTAAGATTCCAAACCACAGAAGAAAAAGAGTATTTGCCTTCAAAAAATTATTTTTTTTTCTCAGTATTTCAGACTCTAATACTGCAGTTCTAAGTATGGCTTCACTTCAGACGCAGTAATATCTTTTTTTCCCCCCCATTTATTGTTTATCTAAGCTGCCACATACTCTGAAAGTTACAGTAAAAACTTGCATTTAAGAGTACAGCTGACAAACAAAACCAGCAAAAACATTCTATCCTTTCTAATGTCTGCATCTTCCTCCAGCTTTGGAATCAAATTTGAAGGGCTGTGAAATACGCTATTGCGTTTTCCTTTACTTTCCCCTCCCAGAGCTCTGCAAGAAAGATTGTTTTCCTGGTTATTTCAGCCATGGCCAGAAATGGAAGCAGTGCAGCTGTGATGAGCGAATCTGTTCTCATGACATTCGTAGCCCCAAGGCAGGTAGAAAACCCAGACAAGCATCCAAACTTTTGTTTGTTTATTTGGATCAGACCTGGGCTTTGGACCAACCGAGCTTTACATCAGCAGTTCTGTTATCCTTAAGAGCTCATTCTTCTTGATTGTGAATCTGAAGTCAGACTCTTATTTTATAATTTCGTTGCACACACACAAAGAACCCGATGTTTAAAAATTAAAGTGCCAGGTGCCAACTCTTTTTCAGTAGTTGGCTACTTCAACTTTGAGCTTTCCATTTTTTATCAGCAAATGATAAACTGAAAATTCAGTGCTCCCAGTTTAGATCTTTCACAAAATTAAAGTGTAAATCTGAAGTGGCCACCTGTAAGCACTAAAACCTGAAGACATTTGGACACAAGTTAAACAAATTGTTTAAAGAACTGCCAATCGGTTGTATCAGGTTTCAAGAATAACTTTGCAGGGAAGATCCAAAATCCGTGTTTTAACATTTTCAGTACTGATTTTCTTTATTGGGGAGGTGCAATTTTTATTTTTTTGTCATAATTTTTCATCAAGAAATTGAAGAGCTGGAAAAGATCTAACGTGACTGTAGACAAACTATTACAGGAGAGTAAAAGTAGCATCACCGTGAACATTTCAAAAGCATGGGAAATGTTGGGGCAATGAGTCAGTGGTTGTGAAAAGCATGGAGCGAGTAGGGAGCTGGAAGCAGTTGGGCTGGGAGATTCAGTGGCTGTGGAATTTGCTGCAGCTGTGTAAATTTGGCTGGAGGAAGGGTTGTCCTCCTCACCTGCAGGGCTGGTGCTTGGCTTTTTGGGAGGAACTTGGTCCTTGTCTCAGAGGTGTGAGGTAGGAAAGAGCTCCTTATCTCTCTCATGTCTTAGCTGAAAGCTATGCAAAGCATTTTCAAGCAGCTGGGGATATCCATGTATGGAGGTTAGCAGAAAATATTTAATGACGTTGGATTTGGCTAAAACTCCTAACTCTTCAGTCTTGTGTGCTATTTGAGCCTTGTGATGATCTAAAAAAGAGAGACAGCCCACTATATCCTGAGCAAACTACATGCCCGAGCACCACAAATTACTGAAATCGTGCCATCCTGTTCCTAGCATCTTATTTGTTTTTATTATTTCTTCATGTCTATATATTTTTCAAAGTTTTACAGCAGATGAGCCAAATTACATGAAAATTTACCTTTAAAATACTTCCCATTTATCACACAGTTTCCTTACCTAGAAAATCCCAGTGCGGTCGCTGCTAATGCTTGATAAGATTTGTACCTGGTAGATTCTAAATTACATTAATGCATAAAGCCAGCGATGCCAGGCTCCCTATTGTTACAGTTATTAAAGCTGTAACTGAAATGATATCTCTCATATTGATCTTCAGCGAGCAGCTCTTATCCAGAAGCTTTGTTTCACATTAAAGACACTAATGATTGTCTCCACAAAATGAGCAGCTTAATAGTTAGGAAAAGTTAAATGGAAAAAAGAAAAAAACTTTGATAGCCACCTTTGATAGCTCTTCATTCCAGCATCTCTCATGGCCACAAAGTGCAAGCCAAGCATTAATAGACCTTTTAATAAAATGAGTTAAGAGAAATCAATGGGATTTCTCACAAAGCTTAATTTCTACCAAGATTTAAATGTTTGTATTCCTTTTGAACAGCTCATGTCCTCCTACGGCTGCCAGACTTCTTCCTGGAATTTCTTTGAGTATTTTCCTAGGGTGCTGGTTTATTATTATTTTTGATTTATTACCTTACTGATAATTGTTTAAATGATGAAAATATATGTCCTGTGCTCTGCCAAGGCTGAAAAAAATAATCTAATAGAGATGGAGACAGCCACCGATAGCTATTTTTGGGAAGATGCAAGTCGTGGACCAACTTAGGGCAGTCACAGGTACTTTGGTTCCTTCATCAGCAGTAAGAAATCTTTCTCCTTCCAGTCTTCAGGGGAAGTGGTATATCCTCTTAGCTCTCCAGCTGCCATTGTGACGCAGGCCTGAGGCATTAAATAAGGTTGGAGTTTGTGGGCGAAAAGAATATTATTGCCTTTGATTTTAATTTTTTTCTTCCCTCTGGAACTTCTGGGTTAGATTCAGTTAGATTTTAGTTTGTTTGTTTTGGCTAAGGGTGAAGAGCAGCTGCTGGATTTCTTTTTGGATTGAACTAGATTTTTTTTCTCCTCATTTTTGGCAGCAGCAGCTATAATGCAAGATAGGTAATTTCTATGAATTGGTGTAGTAGAAGCAGAGAAATACATGTGACTTTTTGTATCCTTTGATGAAATTGAATTATCATATTTAAAGATTGATATGAAAGGGAATGTGGGTTTTGTTTGTTTTCCACCATCAGCAAGCAGAAAATCACAAACTGTTCTATAGAACTTATTTGGGAAAATCATTCCATGATTATTATTCTACATAAATAGAGGTATAACATTCTGTTGTGGTAGAACATGATGCATCAAGTTAATTTGCACCGTTATAAGCTATGGTTAAGTAGAGGTGAAACCCTATGTGGCATGACTTTTGCCTGCTAATCTTCAGTCAATTAACAGTAGCAAGTCAAATGCTTCCTACGTTGTAAGAAATCAGAAAAAAAAAAAAAAAAGAGAAAGAGGGAAGAAGGAAAAAGGAGAAAAAGAAAAGTGCAGAAAACTGTGGGCTACACTGAGGTCTGCAGCCACAAAATAGCATTTGCTTTGTCCTTCAGTACCATGTGCACCCCAGGTGTTCAGCCCCGATTTCTGCTGTTGTTTCCCAGGCTCCATGGAAAGCCTGGATTAAGCTAATACAGGGACATGTTTTGCCCGCTTATTATTTATTACAATTTTAGTTCCAGGTTTCAAAAACAATTAGGGAAACTGCTTAATAGGAAAATGACTCTAATTACTTGTTAATTGAGGTTATCTGCTTCATATTATTCAAAGCATAAATTGTGTTGACACTTGTATCCAGATATGATTACTTAATAAACAGACTGAGTGCACATCATGAATGCATGCCCCCCCCCCCAAAAAAAAAAGAAAAATAGACGTTTTATTTTTCAGCTGCCATTTGCTCATCCACAAGATGAAAAAAAAAGAAATTCTGTATTTGCATTTAGCTCAGTTATAAAATGTTAGGTCCAAAATATAAGTAATGCACTTCAAATAATGAAAAAGATGGAATAGTAAAATTTCAATGGTTTGTTAAACTGACATATAATATGTTCAGGTAGGGCATGTACACAGGATGAAACAGGACCCTTTCAAACAAAGTGTTACCTAAATAAATAATTTAGCTGATCAAGTAATTCATTTATAAGTCAAACATCTGAGTCCAAATAGCATACCAACGTTAGTATTTCTCATACTTGTATTTAGTTGCATGTGATTTTGAGGATCTGCAAAAAGTACTCTTTTTTGAAGAGTAGCTTTGTTTTAGGAGAGTGAGAGGATTCTGAACAAAATTATATTTTCTAGATTAACTGTATTGTGCAAGAATAAGAACACTTTTCTTCATATATTAGTGTGCATTGGGAATTCTGTGCCCTGAAGTAGATGTAATAACCAAATGGCTGATGACATTGAAAGCTGATTTCACAACATAGAAGTCTGAGTATTTGCCATCTATGAGCAGTTAGGTCAACACTTTTCAAAGTGATTTGTTTATTCTATTTTTATAGAAATGCAGATTGTGATCATCTTAAGTTCCTTAAGGAAACCAAAATATGTGACTAGAGAACCTGTTGACAAAAGAGATTTTTGCACTTTGAGAATTCACTTATAGAGATGAAAGCAAGGTTGTCTGTCCATGCAGAGAAGCTGTGATTTCAGCTTGGGACTCCATTCCCAAGTGTTTGATTTCTGTCATTGCTGAGACATTTTTGAAGATGTGCTCTTCCACCAGCCATGGCAGTCCAACAAGATCTTGTGGCTGAAAGGGGACAGTTTGCATGCTCCTTGGAGTTATCTGTTCCTGCATATGCGAGAAGAACTCTATCAGTGTGAAGTTTTTTGGTCTTGGACTTTCCTTAGCTAATTAACTTATTAGGCACTTTCTACACTTTAGCTATTATATTCTTCGGGACTTACTAAGGAACGAGGGAATGATACAAAATCATTAGGGTGAAAGTTTTAGAGCTGTGTTTTTGCCCATTAATTTTCTCTTCTACAATATTTTCCCATTTTCCCTGTGTTTGACATTGAGCCTGAGCTTTGTTCCTGACTTGTAGCCTATGGCAGTAGAATGGGGAGATGAGACATCACGGAGATGTGGAGCACACATAAAAAGGGAAGACGTGTAAAAACTGAAATGACATGGCAGCTGAAGCAGCTTGTTGCTCAGCTTGGTTGCATGTTTGAGTGGAGAAAGTGAGGTAAATTGTGATGTGTAAGAGAATAGCACTCGACAGGGTGTATGGTTGTAAGGTATATAAATGCTCAATCATGTGGTGAGGCAGAAGGCTAAAGGACAAGTAAGTGCTTTCAGTAGCCACACGGTCTGGATGTATCCTACTAAACAGGATATTAGATTAAGAAAAATATCACTTTAAAAGCTTATGGAAGCAGTTTTAAGAGAAGTCAATCTAAACCATTTGACTATTAATCCTTCAGTAGCTACTGTAGAAGAATTAAGTTCATCAGAAAGAAAAAGCACAATCACACATTTCTGTGTGTAATTGCACGATAAATAGATCAATTTGCACAGTAGTATATATAAGATCAACAATTTCCAATCCCAACTGGTTATGCCTAAGCACCTATTAGACATACACATGCTCTTATACTATTTTTTTTCTGAACATTTATATCAACCTCTACATCTGTGCATGAATATGCTGCTGTAGTAAAGCTGGCAATCTTCAAACCCAGTGTAGGGTTTTCTAGGTCAATCTCCACTTACCAGATTTGGAATATTTGAGCTGTAAAGAGAATGGGCATTTTCATGCTGATGTTAGGATGTTTTAAGATGTTTATTCAGAGCATTGTTTGGATTTTGATACTTCCAGAGCCACACAGAAAATAGTTTGCAAGTTAGTTTCTATGGCAATGTGTAATAAATTATGGAAGAATTATAATTTAGGGGGATTTGTCTTCTATTGTGCTCCATTTTAGTGCCCAAATACTTAATATTGCAAGATAATACAAGTAGGTTTTTTAAAAGTTGGCATGAGACAGAGTGCTAGCTTACTTCTGCCTCTCTGAAGATATGTGCTCCTGCATCAGTGTGAGAAAAATCATTTCATTTTTGATTTGGCAACTTTTCTTACAGATAAAGAGAAAGTTACTTAAAATACAGTAAAATAAACTTCATTGTTTTAGCACGTGGAAACTGTAGATTCCAGGTACATCTGTTCTTCCTGTAAAACACTGCCATGTGTTCACTGTTTTATAAATCTATAGTTGCTGCATCTAGGTGCACACAGAGATGTATCAATTAATGGAGCATTATTTTTTTGTCCTATTAGAGAAAGAGAGGAGTTCTGGGGGTTCATAGTTGGCTAATCTTAGAAAATATTTGGTTAACTAATAAAAAAAGTTGCTATAGGTTTTAAATAGAAAGGAATGAATTCAATCACCACGCTTGAATGATAAAATCACTTTCTAACAAAATCAAATTAAGTGGCATTATTTTTTGATAGAAGTTTCATTGAAAAAGACAACAATTTTTGTGAAGTATACTGAAAGTTTGTAAGTGACTCGACTTAATAGTACGTGACATTCTGATTAAATATTAGCAGTGTGCTCTATCAGTGAAGCACACGTTAAATGGATTAAGAACTGATTAATTTACACGTTTCAGGAAGTAGTCCCTGGAGAATCATCATCAACTGGGTGGATTTTTAGAGTTGATCTCCAGGGAGTGGTACTAAGCTTGACACTAATCACTCTTTTTATGTATGGTATGGAAGTAAATAGAATGGTTCTAATAAAATTTTAAAATAAAGCAAAGATTGATGGACTGGTAAATAGAGCAGGGTAAAGACACTTGTGGAGAATGATCTGGATTACTTAATGGCTGAAAGTGTATTTAATTCGTCCAAATGTAAGTATATATGGGAAAAAGGCCACATTTCCAGAATAAGGAACTGTATTATGAGGTTTTACTGCAAAACATAGCTTTTCTACGTGTTCCAGTGTGAAACAGAGTTGTGTACTGAGTGTAATAAACTTGTGAGCTGGAAAAAATATCTTGTTGATGAAGAACCTATAGACTGTTTGATTTACCCTATAGAAATTGAAAGGCAATGGTTTCCTACTTACCTATGTACAGCAGCAACACTGGACACCAATGGGTTCTTCAACGTGGCAGAAAAAGGCAGTACAAAATGAACTGATAAATTCATCAGCTCATTCAAAATGAAACAGTCAGTCATCTTTCTGTTTCCACACACCAAGATGGTTCTAATAACTGTTTTCTAATGTTTTTATTGTGGTACTTCTTCCTTTATCTTTTGTAGTAGGGCCAATGACTCCTCTGGCAGAGCATCCAGAAAAACAGCCTATGCATTGCCCACGTGTTGTATGGTAGTGGGTGATTCTTGTTTGGTTTTGCTGATGGTATTTTATTTTACACAAGGTAGATGACTTCTCGGTCAGAACAAAGAAACTCAAACCAAAGGCTATCCCCATTCTGTCTAGATGTTTCAAACTGGATAATTCCATTTTCTTTATCTTCTAGATAAGTGTTATGTGATTTGCTGTCAGTGCAATGCCATAAGATTAAAAAAAAAAAAAAAAAAAGAGAGATTCAGTGTGCTTAGATCAGAACTACACACTTCTCTCTTGCACATTGCCTTTATTATATGGACCCAACTGTGGAATGAGTACAAAAGAGCATTATACTACTTAAAAGGTTTCTTGGCTTACAAGGGGAAAATTATAAAATAGTATTTAGGCAACGTGGACAACAGCGTTTAGCAACTGTAGTGTTTACTTTGCCAAAACACACATGGAGGTGTTGTTGTTTTATATAATCTGTGTGACAAAGAATCAAAAAAGAGCCCTTGAGACCAATGCAAATGAGAGGAGCTAATTCTGTCATTTAATGATATACAAAAAAAAGCAACAACCACCTGTGTTTTACTCTGTCAGCAGTTTTTGGTAAGTGTTAAAATATTAAGAGAGATAAATTGCACGTAGAGAATCCCAGAGCTGTGTAACCATTAGTAATCACTGCTGTTCTACCTGGATTGTGGCGAAGTTGTGATTAAACTGAGAAATCTCAAAGGCAGAGAGAATAAAACTTAAGACTTTAAATATTTACATTCATTTTCTAACATGATATCATGATATCAAATAGAATAGAAAGGAGTCATCCTGCTAGCTGACCTTTGCAAAATTACCCTTTTACTTGAAAAGCTACTTGAGGCAGATCAGTTATTACTTTGATTACTCCATTTCTTTCATGTTGGTGATTATAATGGCACCTGGGAAAATCTGCTTGAAAACTTTGCTTCATTCTTTGTTCTACTACAGTGTACTTTAGTCCTCTGAACAGCGTTAATAAGTAATACTGACTTCTTTGGAGAGAGATTACAGTTTTCGATTATATGAGAGACAAATGTGAGCCAGCAGAGGAGGGAAAAGCATTCACAAGCTTACTCAAGTTATTAGTGCAAAGGGAAAGGGGAGCAGGTGGCAAGTGAGATGGCCATCTAGATATTAGCAAGCTGACAGGTATCCAAGTGATTTTGTGCTACAGCCTCTCATTTTGATCTCAGAATAGTTTTTTATTAACATTTAATTATGAGATTTTCACTTGCGACTTCTGTTCAAAGATGTTCCTTCCAATCTCATTAAAAATATACTTTGCAAAAATTCCTGCTCTGACCAAAACAATGGAAGTTCCGTTATAAAAGGCAGTGTTTTACCCTTGGATTGCCTGAAATTAGCAATCCATAAGATATAAAAAGAGGTTATTTCACTGCGATGTTTTTTTTCCCCTTTGGAATAAATAAGTGAAATAAGTTTGGAAATCAGAGCACAGAAAAAAGTATTATTATCACTATTATTTCTTTCTGTTTGGGTTCCTTGATTTTGTCACTGGACATTCATAGCGACTTCTTTGGCTTGTGTTTCATATAAATCTAATTTTATTTGGAAGCCAGAACTTTTTTGGCATTGCTCCTGTGAAACTTGGATTCAACGATTTGAAAATATGTCCAGACCAAAACAGATCAAGGAGACACACATGACTGATTCGGCGGAGCATACTCACAGACAAGACGAATGTCTCTGCGCAGCAAACAGTTCTCTAGGGTAGGGAGAGCACTCTCAAATCCAGTCACCCTAGAATAAACTCTAAGTTAGACACAGTCTAAATGTGCCTTCCAGCACAGGCTTACACTGCTGAATAGATGAGAGCCCAAAGCCAGGATGTGGATCCAGCCATGTTGTTGCTTTTATATCTCTTTTCAGCCTTCTAGCAAGAGTTTTAAACCATTAAAGCAGTGTTGGGTTGCACTGTACAAGGGAAGGGAAAGCAAAGGGGTGGGGGAAGCCTTGTTAGAATAATTGTGTGTATGTGTTTCACTGGGATTTGCAACTCATTTTATTAATTTTCCACACATGACAGTAAGTGATAGTTTGCTTGTCAGGGCATTGGAAGAAACTAGGATTCTTGGAAGACTCTGCTGGATGTTTGCTGCTGGGATCCCTGTGATGTTGTCCTTTCTTTTAAAAGTTTCAGTCATCTAATCAAAGAACAGAAACTCTGATGACACTTTTACCATGTGTAAGGGCAGTGAAAATTCTGAAGGGTCTGTAAAAATTATATGAGTTCTATAAGTACTTAAAGCTTGTTCAAATATCTTCAATTGGAACATTAATAAAGCATATTCTTTTAGGATAATTATAAAAAAATATTTTTAAAGCACTGTACTAATTAAAGTAATAAAATTTTTAATTTTTCTCTTAAAATATCTTTGGGGAAAAATATTCTGAATTTAATATTATCACTTTGTTCTAAAATTTCTTCAGTAAAGTTGGCTATTGGGCACTATATACCCCCAAAGACTGAAGCTTCTCAAGTCTACTAACATTTATTTTTAAAAATAGTCCCTTGTAAGTAAGGTTTCCTTTGTTATTATTTGTCAGAGCTAAAACATGAATTTAAATGGATATTTATTAAAAAGGCTTTTTTTTTTTTTCTATGCATCTTTACGGATGCCGTTGTTTTCCAGGGAATATTTTAGGAAGTATAGATGGAACGTGCATTGATGGCTAGCAATATTAGACAGGTCTGGATTTGGCTCTTAGTGTTTTCATTGTGATCTACCTCAGATGTTTTTTATACACCAGTGTTACTGAGGGGCACGCAGTGCCCAAGGCAGATTTCAGTGACTGTCTACTGGAAGTAGGCAGCCTAGGGATGCAGTGTCAACTGCCTGGGTATCCCTTCATTGCCATTTGCAACGTAGAGAAATTCTTACACAGGAATCCATGGAATTTCCTTGTATCATTCCTTTCCCCCACCCCAGTCCCCCATACATTCCTCTCCACCCCAGCCTTTGTATTTCTGGCACATATACGTCCACAGGTGTTATTAAGTGTAGGGTAGCATGAGGTGTCCATGCTTCAGCGCTATCACAGCGGAAGGACTTCCTACAGGAAAAAAAATGATCACTTTCAGTATTTTGCAGGCTGCCCATCTAAGCCCATCATTGCCTGGCATCTACACACTAAGGGCAAGGATCCAGCGAACTTGTGAGTGGGCACCATGCCATTTGAACAGATGGGCATGGAAGTAGGCAGCCAGTAGACCATGTATGTGCATCAACTGTGGGTGTTGAGGGCAAGATTCCCAGTGGAGAATGTCCAAACAGCTGTCTGGCCTGAGCCAACATGCCTACGACCAAGCAAAAGTGCCATCCCTAAATCCTGCTGAGTTGGATTAACCTTCAAAAATAAAAATTGCTTCTGCAGTAGCATAAGGTGAGTTTTTGACTTGTTTAAATCCGAGAGACAGAATTAGGGAAAGTGGATAAAGACAGACACTACAGTCCATTAAAGAGAACAGTGCATTTCTCTAGGAATATTAACAATATTTTATACAATGGCATTTATAGGGAATATAGTAGCTAATGACTTACAGGAATGTGACATCAATGCTAATTATGCTCTTTCTATTAAGATGGTCCTTTCAGGAGAGGCCTAGCTTTTGAGTGCATTTTGATTGTAGTGTACGTGCCAAGTGTGGTTTTCTAAAGGCAATTCTTCTGGATGTTTTTGCACAGTGGCATCAGTAAGTTTTAATGATTTTTTCTCTTGCCCCTCCATCCTGAGAACACTGGAGTGCAGTTTCAGGACAGAGCTGTTGACACAGTTGCTGTCTTAGCTGAGTTCCCACGTTGCTGTCTTTATTTCCCTAGCATCTAGAGGGGTTTTGAATAGATAATCTACCATTTTCCTCTTACTGTATTAACTTTGATATTTACCTTTTGTAGACACCTTCAAAGAATGTATTTTTGCAGATGTGAATGTCAAAGGCAAAGGAACAGAAATACTGACGTTAATTTACATTTCTATTCCTGCTGTTTTCACTCCTTATTTCCTCTATCATTGGTGCACTGTAATTTTATCAAAGCATGTGCAGTAGTTAAGGTTAATGTATCCTAGTAATATGGTAAACCAAAAGCAAGAGCTATATTATCTATAGGAAAATACTCAACATATTTTAAAGTATATATTTTAGTGTATAGCTAGATGAATAGTATCACAGTGTTCACGGTGCTGTATTTGTTACATATCACAGGCTGTAACACAGAAAAGGGTTGTGCAAAAGAAAAATCTTTGCTTTAACTCTTCTTCTCTTGAACCTGTGAGTACCGCATTTAATATAATTAGAGTGTATTGAAAATTTGATACCAGGTTCCAGTCTGATTTCCAGTTGGAAAATCTTAGGATTAGATGCTCTGCAGCTGTTGGTCCCTTTGCAATGCTTTGATCCCTAAGTACGTGAATCCTAGCAATCCACAGTCAAGTTTAGAGCAGCCTCAGTATTTCACTGTCTTATACGGATGGTAAGAACCTTTGGTAGCTGAATCTTCTTCCAGATATGATTTTGGCAGGTCTCCTACTCCTGAAAAGGCTACAAATGAAGCCAATGACATCAGCTGGGACACTCTGAAAGCAAGGATCAATTGGATAAAATTCAAAGTCCATTTGAGTAGCTACAGAGGAACAAAAGGGCTCCCACTAGGGAAAATCTGCTCCTGGGATTCAGTAAGCCATAGTGGAGCAAATTACCTAGTGCTTCTTGAAGGCTTATTCTTGAAGTTTAAATATTAACACAGACTGGATAACCCAGATTTGGATTATCCCCCCAGAAATTTTGGGAAAGAAGGTGACAGAGTTTTGTAATCAAAATCATGATCATTTATTCTCTGACCATACAGTTCATCCCAACACCAGTTGACATTTAAACTGCAAACTGAATAATGGATTTTCTCTTATTTCATGAATGAAGCATCTGAATAAACTGAGGTGTTTCCCTGAGAAAAGCACTGTGATGTTTGTCTACAGCAACTTCCGAAGCCAGAGGGCACACCCAAGTGATTAAATTGCCTTAATATAAAATACCTACCTTCACAGGCTACAATACGAAGGAGGGCCCTCTCACTGTGGGAAAGGTCTATAGGATTCTGATTTATAAGAGAGCAAGAGGTCAAGGGAAGCAAAGCCATTATCATTATTTTCATGGACTCTGGAGATCTGAACCGAATATAGAGGGCAGTGTGCTCAAAGGGAGCCATACAGAGGGAATGCAACACAATCCTGTTTTTTCTTTCTTTTTTTTTCAGCTCCACTGGCTTCGTTCTGCAGATTCTACTAAGAGTATGTTGTATGTAACAAACTCAAGGCAGTAAGGACTGCAAAGTGGTTTTCTAATTAAACAATGCATAGAGAGATTATCTGGTCTGTAGCTGGTGCACAAGGCTCTATCTATGCACATTGCAGTCACCTGAATTGTAATGAATTTTCAGAGATCTGGGTGGGGAGGGAGGGCAGGGCAGGAGGGGCTAGTGGAGACGGGACTGAAATTGCATATTATGCCCATCTTTCCCTGAAAGGCTCAGAAAAATAAAAAGCAGAGTGTGTTAACATTGAGTTATATTGCATTCTAGTCTGTTACTTTTTTTCTCTGAACAAATCTCTTTGGACAAGCAAGGAGAAAATCTCCTATTATTACTGTATTGTCAGCCTTTGGAGGACAGTGGTAGGAGGGCTCCGGATCAAGCCAGAAGGAACACAGTTATGGGCAGGGAGCGGTGGGGACACGGAAAGATTTCCCTGGGGCTGAACAAGCTTCAGCGCACAGAGAACATCTTTATCAGAGGTCAGGTGTGAAAGGGATTGCTCTTCACCTCTTGAGGACGGATAGAAAAACCTTGCCTGCTGAGATGACAAAGAAGCATCTCCAAGTAGGAAGGATTTTCTTACTGTTGTTCACAGTAGAAAAGAAACCGTATCATATCAGAGATGTTTACAAATAATTTCTGTACATAATGATAAAATTACTAGTGGTTCTTCTAAACAAATCGCTTGAAGCACAGCAATGAATGAAATGCTACAGGATTTTCCTTTTCCTTGCCTATAGCCAAGGTATCTTTCAAGAGCTGGGGCTATTAGGAAATGCTACAATAGGTTTTTGTTAATTTTCTCTATCTAAACAATTATGAGCTGCCATTGGCATATCGGAGTGACAGGGAATGAAATGACAAACATCACTAAATCAGGTATCACCCCTTCTTCTCTGCCTAGGGCATGGTTTTCACAAAAGTTTATGCAACTGGTTTCTACTTTTTTTGTGAACTTTAATGGTGCCACCAGTAAGTTTGAACCCATAAAGAATTGAGTGTTCTGGCCCTCATCCAGAAAACCACTTAAGTGTGTTGCAGAGTGCTTTGCTGGATCTAATCCAGAGCTGAGCATCACGCAGGACCATGTTCTCGATAGCAAGGGTTTCTCTTTTTGGGGCATTTATGAAGGAGTCTCCATGATAGTTGATTGCACTGTGGGTAGGATGAAACTAAATGATAGTTAGACTCCTAAGAGTGAAGGTCAAAGAATGAACAGAGAGGTGATTTTTTGGGTGGAATGCTAAGAAAAACCTCTTTGAGGACATCCTCCTTGGTGGAGAAGTGCAGTGGCAGTTGGACATAATAAAATAGGTTGATGTTATCCCAGGCTTTCTCATCTGAAGCAGATCTCTTCTGCACTAGCTGTGTTTTGTTTGAGCAAGCTCTGTTTTTCTCAGTCTGCAGAGCATGTAGATTTGTGAGTAAACAATCTACTGGTTAATAATTTATTCAATAATCTTGGAAACCACCTATAAAGGTCTTAGAATTTTTCTTAATTACTTAAGGATAAGAGTGAATTCAGACCGACGGTTCAGGAAATAATTTCCTAACTGTAGATTGAACTAAAGTAGTCTGTCTGGACCTTTTGAGAGATGCCGGTCAATTTTATTATGTTTGGGTGAAATCAGACATAAATATGCTGTTTCTCACTGACCAAGATTAATTAGGTCAGAAATATGCTCATAATAAGAAAAAAATCCAAATCAGTCTTTCAAGATTCTTTTTAAACTGACACCACGCTATTTGAAAACGCCAGCAATGAGACAGTGGTGATGAATTCCCACAGAAAGAGGGACAATTTAAAGAAACAAATAGGTACATGAAAAGAAATGGAAATTGACGTCAGGTTATGGTATGTTATTTCATTAATGTTAAAGTAGCAGTTGTCAGATGGTTGTCCCTTCACACCGGGATACCAGGCATATGTAATGGAGGCTTTGCTGTTCTAGAAAGTATAATGACGGATTAATGTTCAGATGCTGGAATAACTCTGGTAGGAGATGGATACCCTTTAGCTAAGGGGAAGGGAAGGCTGCTGAGGCTGAATTTAACAAAACCAGACTTGCCCACAGACTTGAAAGCGCTCGCAGAGTGGATTTTTAATGCTGCAGGTGACATTGTTGCTGACTGAAGAATGTTCATCAAATCAGAAAACTGCTGATAAGCTGACTTTCCCAAAAAGGGATCTCACGAACTTCTGTAAATCTCTGCCTTTCATCATATCCTGGGAGGTGAGGTAGAGGACTTGTGACAAACATTATTTAGATTTTGCTTCAGTTTCTTAGGGTAATTGAATAGAGCTATAAAGAGAAAAATATCTCAAAGCATCTAATTTATGGTCTACCTATTAAAATATGCTGGAAAGAATGAAATCAAGCCAATGTTTTCCTTTGAGTATTTGGGTAACTCAAAAATATAGCATCGAGAATTGTTACTTCTCATTTAGACTTCTGGTTTTGCTAAAGGGAAAACTGATAAATTTTCAAGAAATGTGAGCATACTGACCTCACTGTCACTCAAATGCACTTTCTAAGAGTGTTTTAACAGTAGATTTAATATTATCACAAAGGAAGTAATACAGCTAACACATTTGGCAGGGTTTCTGAAATATATTTGTGTGAATTGTTTTAAGTCTTCATGGAATTTTAGGAAATCTAACTTACTAGAGGGTGTTGTTGAATTATTTTTTAAGATGTTTTGATTCAGTTTTTCAGAAACTCCATTTCTAAACTAAAATGTGGGCAGAAATTGCACATTTCCATCAACTCAATTTTTCAGCCAAATATTTGGGATACATTTTTTTTCCAGAAGAGCTTGAACTTGGCTGCCATAACTTTGGATTTTTTGTGTTACGTTTGTGAGCACCAGGACTTTCTTGTGTGAGATTACATTCCTCACTGCTGGACGACAATGCAATTTCTTTCATTTTTGTCCAAAGCATCACATTAGATGATCAAGTCTATTCTTTCTCAATGCACATATGCAGTCTTCCTTATCATTTCTGCTTTGCAAATAGTGAAGAGGTTGACACATAATGTCATCTATACCCAGAATTAAATCTTTTATTAAATCCTTTTATATTTCCTTGAATTTTTTTATTACTTTTTAATTTTGCTACCTTGAATAACTTGCTAGCACTACTCAAGCAGTACATTTTACAATCCCCTCTCGTCACTTGATTGAGGATGGGTTTGATGCCTCCAGTATTATTTCTAGCATGTATCAAGTGTGAGCATCTCTTTCATTGTAATGCTCTGATCACTGAGACTAAGGCCAAACCGAAAGCTCTGATCAGTGCTGCACACTTCACAAAGTTGCATATAGGGCCCCCACAGACATGTATGATTTCTGGAGATAACAAGTGAATGTTAAAATAAATGCTGTGGAGTAGTAGTGTGTCTTGTTACTTATTTTGGATGAGTGAATTATATATTTTGGAAAGCATCACGGGGCAATGTGATCTGCTGTATGTTAAAGAATAATTAGAGTGGGGGATCTGGGTAAAAATGCTTTCTATGATCTAGACCTGAATACTTTAGTTATGTGTCTTGTGCACTATAGGACTTTGAGATGCTGGATAGTAAGGGTAAAGAAAAAGATAAATTGAATTAATTTATTTTGAATTTATAGAGATGTCTCTGCTTGCATTAATATTAAAGTTCCACCCAAAATCTAAATGGAAAGACTGTAATCTTAGAAGTTCTCTCAATAGCATCAGCAAATCATTCTTGTTTACCCTACATGCTAATAAAACAGGAACATGACACTCCTGAAAACAAGATTGCAAAATACAGAAAATGTGGTCTGACATTTTTTTTCTCCCCAAAGGAGGGACTGCCACTAACTAAAGTATTTCTTATGAAAGCTCGATTGCTTAAGATGCAGAATATTAACAGAGAAAAACACTTTAGGACACAGCCATGTCACCAGCTGTTACTCACCCTTAATGAAATTGTTAAGTGATATTCTTCATAAATAGGTCAGAGAAACTTTTGAATTGTGAGGAATGTTTTATCTCTTTCTTTGAAATGTTTGTATTAAATTTAGAACTGGTAATTCATTAAGCTCATTAGCTCTGACTAGGAGAGTAGAGCAATATCTAGGATATAGATTTCAAGGCTTAAATATGTTAGCGCTTACAAATAAACATGAAAGCAATATGTGGAGAAAAAATATGGGATCATAATATGTTTAACTGCTTTTTGAGCGTGGCCCTCTGGATTAATTAAGAACATTTTCTATATTCAGACACTTAAATATAAACAGAATATATTATGACTTTCAGCTAACTCTGTTTTAATAGAGAAAAAGAGAATGCATTATGATGAATATATTGGAAACTAGTTGAAACTATTTTGTTTGCGTTTTGATTTCAGTTAAAAGATGAGAAAATCTCTGGATTTTACAGGACCCAAACTATATTATTTTTGAGTACTATCAAATTCAAGCAGTAAAAGTTCTGGAAACATATATGTTTATATATATATATGTATCTTTTGGTGACCTATTCTTTGTCATAGATTTATAAAATACCTTTCAGCATCTGTTCTTTCCAGCAGAAACCCTTGATTTGTGATCCAATTTTTATTTTGTCTTAATAACGTCTGGTATAATGTAATCTGATTTTGCAGAGTTAAATCATAGTTTTCTTCTGGAAAAGAGGGAACTGGAAGAAATCAAGGACTCAGCCCTCGGAAACAATTGCAGAATCAGAATCCAATATTGCTGCAGCTCTCTAGACATGGAGAGTTTAGATATAGCCTTTAGAGCAGTTAAAACATAAGACATATTCCATACTCATTCCCTAATATGTTTCAGTTTCTTTAGAGACTTGCTCAGAAGTCTTAAGGTTACAGTCAATATCTTTCCCTTTCCTGTAAAATGGGTGTAAGAGCACCTAACCGGATAGATTCTTTATAGAAAAGTCTTAATTTCAAACAAGTTTTATCAATTGTTCAAGTTTTAGCTTACTTTAACAGGTCACATCGCAAAAAAAAAAAAAAAAAAAAAAGCATCTTTAGTGTTTAGTAGCTGTGCCTTTCCAGTATCCAGGAAGGTTACCAAGTACTGGAGAAAAATCAGACTAAAAGCCGTGTTAAAATAAGACAGATTTCCAAAACTATATCCAGTATGTGCTGCACATGCCTAGAAATTATATTTGTTTGTTCACCTTCACCTGTATCTGAATCCTCTTTGGAATTAAATCCTTGCTATTTTACTTTTTTTATTTTTTAAAGATAAATCGTCACAGAAGAAATCATTCCCAACATAACTTAACGCTTGCAGACATCATTAGTACACCGGACCACACGGTAAGAAATTGCTTTACATAACTGATAAATCATTCTCGGTCTTTAGAAGCTTACAGTGTAAATATTGCACGTTTTACTAAGAAATAAATACACGAGGTTTTGGATGCCTTAAGACACGAAGGGATTTGAAGAACTTTGATTAATCAATTATAAGAGTAATATTCAAAGGTACAAAGCAATTTGTATGGCTTGACTTTGCTGTTAACTCAGTCATACTGTACTATATCATCGGTATTAATACTCTGGATGAAGGAATATAACCATGTCATTGTTCATACAAAGGTGATTTTCATACTAATACTAATTTTCTTAAATGAAAGTGAGCACCAAATTTACCACCATTTTCATGAAACTCAAAGAAATTTTTTTTGCTGAAAATAAAATTAATATAAATTAATATTCAAATACAGATTAATCAAATAAGTGGTGTTTTTACATGTATGGACTTCTTAGGTTTAGGTAGGTTCAGAAGACTGTCATTCTTGTGATTAAGTAATTTATGGAACCTTTTTGTGATCTAGAGATAATTACTGCTACTTACACTGTTCCTAATGTGTGTTCATTAGATGGAAATTCAAATACTGATGCAAACATATTTTAACCTTATTTCCTAAATAACAAAATAAAAACAAACAACAACAACAACAAAATCTCAGAACTATTTTATGTTCTTCTTTCTATGTTAATTCTTTCAGGGCATTTTGGGCTATATTCTCAACCTTCCATGTGTCAAAAAGGTGCAGAAGGGGCAGCGTCTTTACAAGAAATGATGATATTTATTGAGACAGGAAAAAAGCCAGAGCATATCATATATTTGGTATTCTTTTTAATCTAATGTCATCCATTTACAATAGAATTGAAAGTAGATCCTGAGCCATCATGGAAGTATTCCTTCCAAATCTGTACATGGGAAAAGGGATATTAACAGATGTTAAATAAGGAAAATACAGCTCCCTGAACAGAGATTATATAAATATTGGGATCATCTTTGAAATCGTTTATTTGTCTTGATGATAAAATCATTCTGTAATTCTATAAATACACTGTATGCTAATTACAGAGAACACTGTACACATTATTGAATAATGAAGACTATGCTTGTTTTCTTAAAGGCAGCACCTATCCTAATTTAATTAAACCAGTATACATAAAATTTCTTTTAACACTGAGGAGTCTCATGAATATCTTGTCTTTGTGAAATGTTTCATTTTAAACAGTTTGATTTTGAACAAAGGATGATTTTGAACTGCAGGACTTACCTTGGAATATCTTACCTGGTGTAGGGAACCTGCTTTGGCAGGGGGGGTTGGACTCGATGATCACTAGAGGTCCCTTCCAACCCCTACGATTCTGTGATCTTATCTGCCCAACATTTGATGTTCTAGCTCAGGACTACTGCATGGAAAACATAATTGAGAACCAATATTTTCATCTGGAAACATATCCAATTTTTAACTTCCCAAAATGTGGGAACAGTGGTGAATCAAATCCAGTGTTGAAAACCACATTTGCCTTTATTTTTAGATTGGTTAAAATAACAGACTGTAAAGAGTGTTGGTAAACTTCGAAAGGATGAAATTTTGGGTCTGATTCAGAGAAGCAATCAACAGCTTGAATGGTTAGCCAATGCTCCTCCCAATTTCTGTTTCCAGATGGATAGAAATATTAAAAGAATAACCTTTCTCATATGTTATTTGGCATCTCTGGCCCTGGCCAAGCACCAGAAGTTTTATGTTACAAAAATGAATGGTTAGGAGGAGAAGATGTTTTTTTCCAAAGCTATAAAATAAGTGTATTTTAAAAAGAAAAAGTAGATGGACCTGGGAATTAAGACTTATTTTAGTTCTAATAATTCACCCATCCATCACTAGATAAATAGTGACATGACTCTGCACAATAATCCGTATATACTTTTTCTCTGGATTTTCTATGGCAATGATATGCATGACAGGAATTTGCATGTGATAAGTACAAATTAGAGAAAATTCACACACTA
Source organism: Oreortyx pictus (assembly GCA_036925125.1). NCBI lineage: Eukaryota > Metazoa > Chordata > Aves > Galliformes > Odontophoridae > Oreortyx > Oreortyx pictus. Next base: position 31,682,297 of record JAUPFR010000009.1, read on the forward strand.
ATCCCCATGTATGTATTTGAGAATGTCACCTAAATGACTGTCCACAGACCTTTTCATTGGTGCAAACAGATATGCACACTACATATTTCATTATGTGCAACATACAGGCAACAGACTAAATCTATGGTGATAGTCAAACGTATGATAATAGGATGATATTTTGTGCAATTAAAATGTAAGGTACGCTTGATTTCAAAATCCTTATGCTGCAGTTCAAAGAATGTTTCAATGCCACTTAATAGCTTTTACAGAAGGAAAAAATTCTACTGAAATTGGTACAAAATCATCTCGTGATGAAATTTCCTATAAGACCTTGAGGAGTTTCTAATACTCCAATCAGGCACTGTCTCAGCAGTGTTTGAAAGTGAAGGCAAGCCTACTTTGAAACAAAGTTTTACTTCTTGAAACGCTGAGGTGACACTGATTTCTCTTTTTCTGTTACTGGCATAGTAAGGACATCCTTAGTTAATGAGATGGCAAGTCAGTGGGTTTAGTTGAATAACTTCTTTTAGTTTTACTTAACACAAACGTACATAGTCCTCTGAAATATCTCAAAGCCTTTTTCATAGCTTCATAAGGATTGATTCATCACACTGTAAAGAGAGTATGACCAAGTGCCTCTTATTTTTGCTGTTTAAGAGCATGTGCAGAGCTATGAAAGACCACAGTTTGTAAGGGAGAAATAAAGATAAAAACTACTCTAGGATCCACTTCCAGTCTTCCAAAACTCAAATGCAATGTAGATACAGTGAATCTGCTGAAGCTTTGTGCATATTGACGTTTTGTAGCCTGTTCTGACACAGAAAAGGGATCAGGTGTCAGTAACTGTGTAGTGGAAATACAAGGTCGTAGTTTGGTGATTGAGCACCTGGTAGGAAGGCAGGACCAACCCAGGGGAGCTCAGGTGCAAGCAATGTACTTGATTGACTGGGAGGGGCAGAGCCAGGATCAATCCCTTCCCAGACCTCTTTTAAGGGTTGGCAGAGGAGGCAAGGGTAAGCAGCTTCTTTCCTTTTCCTTTTTATTTTTTGTTATTATTCTTTTTATTTGCCTTTCTCTTCTTTGTGCTGACAGCTGTTGCATTTGAGCAAGTTCTCACTCACTGTAGCCTGGGATCTTGCTGTTCTGCTGTCATCACTGTGCTTTACATCATGCTACAGATTTCAATAGCAAAGTAGGGGATCTACGAAGGTGATATCAGATTGCCTACACAAAGATACTTCGTCTTCCTGGATTTGTATTGTAAAATGCACATCACAGCTGTGATTTCCTCTGTTTCTAATTCCAGTTTCAGATTCAATGTTGGGAATTGACCAACCATTCAATTTGGTTTTCTGCATTGTAGCATGAGGTTATTTAGTTCAGCTGGGAACTTGAAGGTAATTTTTCCTGCATAAATTTGTACACACTCCAGTGAAGTGTGACCTTTTAAAGGCTGTGAGGGGTGAGATCCTCCATGTTATAGTTAATCCAAAAGGCAGCACCTTATAAAAGCACGTTGCCTTCTAACACCCTCATTGAGCTCTGTTTTAGTATTCACTCAAAGCAAAATGTGGTACCTATTGAGGCAATGGCATTTTACCTGATTGGCATTGCTCTGATGTTGGTTGGCTCTAAACAGAATTCTCTTCAGAATATTAGAATCAAGAATTATTTGCAGAAGTACAGTGCTTCATAATAATAGATGTTGAGGAAACATAAACTCTTATAACTCAATACATTAATGACACATAGTATAAGTAAATTATTTTAATTTTTTTTTTGTTTACTATAACCTGAAACTTCAGGTTAATTAATAAAAGTTTCTACTAACTCAACCAATAAAGCATTATCGTGAGCTTTTTTTTTTAACAGGTTAGTTCATTGTACCAATTGACTTTGACTTTGAAAGTTGTTTGCATTTTTTCAAAAGAACTGACTGTAACAGAAAAATGAGTGACTAAAGTGAGAATCAATGATAAAATATCCCTCTACTGGATTAGTTGCAGACTAAATGAAGACTCTTATGTGTGTACTAACTAAATGGATACGTTAACCTGTGTAAATGACATGGTTATGATCTGTTTTTCTTTCTTGTAGGTGGTGGAGAAAGAAGGATATCTTCTAAAAGCTAAAATAGCAGACGGTGGCAAGAAATTAAGGTATTACATGTGAATCTTGCAGAACTTATCAGCTGTAAACACACATACACTCTGAATTTTAAGTGTGTATAGCTATTATTGTGGCTTATAGCCAAAATGACTTTATTTCAACATTAACCCAATGTGTGATCGGCTCTTGGAATGTTACAATCTCAGAATGTAAGCAACAGTATCTAGCAGATTTATTACATGTGATGAGCATACATTATATGTGTATTAAAGACAACCTTAAGGCACCACTCAAACCAATACCTCTCTAAGTTGAAAAAATTTAGGTGCTGTGTGTGTGCTTCAGGAGTCAAGAGTGGAATGTAGGATGTGGTGATGCCATGGGAATGCCTAGGCAAGACTATCAATAGTAGTCAGCTTTTATTCACTTAACTCTATTTCTGGTAAAAAACAGTATGAATATTAGCTATTCATGGAAATATTTGCTATCATTTGTTGTATCGGGATGCCAGTAAGGGGGTGGGGGTGATGTGATCAGTATCCTGTGTATTACTGATGATTTTTAGAAATTAATGTGAAATATTTAATTTTCTGCCTGGAGAAATAAGTTATCATATGTACAGTGATAATCTGTAAAGATCTTGGAGTTTGTTTATTTTAAGTAGGGCTGGATGCCACCATGTTCAATCCAGCCTTTTACATGACACTAGAATGCTGTCTACCCATGGCCAAACCTTCTGCTACTTGGTACCCTGCAGATGACTACACTTCAGAGACTGGTGTCTCTTGCACCAAAGCCAGTAATACTTTATATTTCACCTGGGCCAGAGCTTTTGCAGGGTGTGTGTGGGGTGGCATGATCTGCAAATAAGACCAGACCAGGAAGGAGTGTTTACTTCCCAGTGAGAAGTAATGACTACAGGGACCCCAGCACAAAACATCATCATGGCTTAGCACTGCACGTCAGTTTGCCATTGGTGCAGGGAAGAGGCAACCTAGTGTGACCGCTGCGGTTTTAAACAGTTCAGAATGATCTCACATCTTGCAAAAAAAAAGCCTTAGAAATTGCAAGCAGCACTGAAGCTATAATGTGCTGCCATCAGGTGTTCGTTTGACAGAATGCAAATGCAGCAGCAGCTCTTAAACAGGATTCATTTCAGTGTCGGTGTGGCTGGCTTTCAGGAGCTGTCTACGTTTTAAGCAATAAGTTTAACGTCATGGATATAGATGAATTCAAGCAATACGTTTGTTAAATCAAGCTGGATCTTCTCTGTGTACTGATAATTTTATACAGACCGAGCATGGGTATTAATGATTTATCTACTTTGTGTATGCTATCAGATTCCTCCTTTCACTTCCCTAAACTTGTTCACTGACTGGAATTGACTTACTGAATAATCTTAGTACTGTGTGGAAAAAAACCCACAATATTGTGAACGAACTTTTCTAAAGAGACTGAAAATCTTAGGTCACTGCAAGTATCAAAGCAAATACAGCAACACCATCTGTAAAAAGACTAACACACCTTAAGGAATTTGCTTGTTCCTTCTAAATCTGACTAATAAATTTATAAAATAAGAAATGTATTTATCAGATTTTCCGTATACTTTTTATTTTTAGGTCACAAAAGCAGTGGCGGTTCCATTTCAAAATGTAATTTTTAAACTGGAACATCTAAAAGGACTAGGGAATTTGAATTTAGAGGAAAAATCATATAGATATCACGGTGGATTTCATATGCATTCTCATCGCTAATAGAGTTTTGGCAGGAAACTATAGGAAATGTATATTTTCTTTTCTCACAGAATTAAAGCATTTTTCCCTTAAAATTCATAGTGATGCCTAAGTAAAATATCCAACATTTTTTAAGAGATACTTTGTAAGGATAAGTAGAAGAGTATTTGCTCCCATAAGGGTGTCTGGCGAAGGACCTATTCCAATGTGGCAATGGGGAATAAGAAAGGTAGGCAGTGATGGGAACTATATCTGGTCAGTCAAAGTAATTGATGAGGGCATGTTTATTCCAGCAGGCTTATCTGGTTGAGGACTTCTAAGTAAGAGACAACAGCCAGAAAAAATCTTGGTCAGCTGCACTAATTGATAAGGAAAGAGGCAGCATGTGGGGGTGTTGATTCAAGCACATTGTCAGAGAATCTCTGAACAGGGAGAGAGAAAAGTAGGGAAAACAATAAGCAAAATGCTGAGAAACAGACTTGACAAAGCAAAAATGGAGACAGTGACAAGATAGGAACTTTCCAGTCACATGCAAGTTGATGGGCTAAAAACTGCAGGTGCCACCTCTGTGAAGTTCAATCAGGGGTCTGCAGAGGATGTGAACTGAGGGACACCAACTCGGGAAGATGTAGAAACTGCAGAGATCTCCAAACTCATGAGGGTGTATGTGGGAAAGAGGTGAAGGAAGGCAGAGGGCATAAAAGGCCTTGTTTTCTGTAAAAGGATGCTAGGAAGTACACGCTGAGGTATTTGGGCTAAGCTCGGAATCTGATCACCACAGTCTATCGTGCATTCTTATATTTTGTTATTAAATATTTTCTTAGCTCTCTATGTATTCCTACTCCCTTCTGTGTGAAGGGGTATCTGCTAGTTCCTGGTGAGGCCTGTATGCAGGTGAGGCTGGTGGCAGCTACTGGTGCTGGACTGAGGGCTCAGGCCTGCAGGTTCTGGTGCCATCTCCTGGGATCCCAGCATCAGCAGCTAGCAGGGACATAGCTCTCTGTATCTGAAAGGGTCCTGCAGTTTTTTGTGTTCAGGCTGCTGGCAAGCTGATACGCCAGCTCCTGAGACCCAGTTAGGGTTTAGGCCTGCAGCCTGTGATGATGGCTACTGGAACCAGTGGCAGTCCCAGTGCGAGGTGCTGGAGTGAGCTCCCAGCTGCTGGGGTAGGAATGGTGTGCCTTTCCAAAGAAAAGATCCTGTTTGTGTCTGCTTTATGTTAGCCCTGTGTGTAAGCTGCCAGAACAGATTTTTTTTTTTTTTTTTGTCTGTTTTTGTCAACAACCTCTGTATGTCTATATATATCTCTGAGGTATGTGTGTAGCTCTGATATTGGTTGAGCCTGATGTCAAGCATTTGATGTAAGCTGGGTGCTGAAGCTAGGCTGTGTACGAAGCTTTTCAATCCCTTAGTAATCGATAATTACCCTGTATATCCAACCCATAGGAAAGTCTGTTTAAATCAGCACACAGCAGGCTTGGCTGCTTACTTGCAAGACCTTTTATGAGTAGGGAGAAAAAAAAGAAGAAATTAAGAACTGAAGCTGTGCTTAACACTAGACAACTTGTACTTATTCCTTTGATGGTGATTGTTAGCTACAGCACTTGTTTCACAAGGACGCTGTAAAAAATAATTAGTTGAGGTTGAAGTGTTCTTAATGCCGATATGCACAGTCCTCCGCTGTGAACAGAACATAGTTCACTTTAGCTATGGATGCAACTTTATAGTTGTAGTAAACTTGGCTGGAAATTTCAAAGTGACTTACAAACACCCCCAGTCAGGTATTTTTCTTAGCCTCTTCTTCATTAACATAGCATTAGAAGTGTGGTCCTACTCTCTCCAAATGTATTCTTCTAATTCATTGAAAGTCTTTGCTTGTTTTCCCCAGTGTTTCCACCAGTTGGTTACGTTTTGGGGATGAACTTCATGTTGTGCTGGGTGAAATCTTGACCCAGAAATGAACAGAAGTTCTATTAGTGTCAGTGGAGTTAGGGTTTCATCTGTAAGACTGGTTAAGCTCCTTTGTATTACATAGGAAGATAATTAAAAGGGAAACAACCTATTATTGTGCTTGATGCTCAGTTTGATGCCCTATTGAATGCAGTTGAGCTTTGAGGTGAATCTGAAGTGAACATCCCAAAGAAAACCAACTCAACAAAGACCGATTTTGCTTGAATTAAAAATGAATGCATTTGACTTAGTTAGGGATACTTAAAGGGAGCTCAAAGAGGCTAGGGAAGACAAGACAAAACAAAGAGGAAAAATATTTTAGCAGTCGTGATGTAAATAGTCAACTTCCTCATTTTGAGGCACCACAGCATATTGATGAAACAACCTGCTTGTCGAATACCTGTTCAAATCTGTTCTAAAACATTAAGATTTGTGTTCACAGAAAGCAAATAGACAAGAAATGAGATTTTTTTTGTAAGTAACAAATGAGTTTCGTCTAAAAATAGATATCCATCAGGCCAGGTGCATTTGTTTATGATTACGTGGTGGCTTGAAACATCACATTATATGTAATATATATAATGTAATTTCTTTGTGAGTTGATTATTATGCTCTTCTGTGCAGGGAGACACCATTTTCCTTATACATGTGTATTTTGGTTTCTTTTCCCAGTCTCCAGCAGTTTCCCAGCATTTTAGGCTCTCAGTGTTTTACAGAAACTTAAAATCTTTCTGAAATACTGTTCTTACCTTTCTTTTTCCTGTAGATTTTTTTTTTTTTTTTTTTTGGAAAAAGAGGAAGTATTTTGGACCTTTCAGAACAGACCCTTTACTGAGCCCATGCAGTTGTTTCAAAATTGTCTTTTTTTTTTTTCCTTCTCAGTTCTATTCTAAATAGTAGTTATCAGAAGGTCATAAACTATTGGAACACTATTAGCGTGTGTGAATTTTAAGCGTGTGAATAATCCCACTGCTTTCCTATGGGTGAGGCTCCATGGCAGCAAAAGAAGCAGAGTGGCTTTAAGTGGGAATGAGGGGAAAAAAGGCCTTCAAGCTTTCCTGTTAGGTCACATTCACGTCATAATTATGATGGTACAATTTCATCAAAATTAGTGGGAGATTGAGTTTAGATCCCTTCTCCTTTCTAACATGAAATATTTAAGAACTGTGTCTACTGATGGAACAACTCTGCTTGCATGCCTTGTTAATAATTTTTACTCTTATTTTAAAGGAAAAACTGGTCCACATCCTGGATTGTTCTTACGTCTCGGAAAATTGAATTCTACAAAGAATCCAAACAGCCAGCACTGGCCAATCTGGTAGGCAATCAGCCGTTCAATACGCTCAGCTTCTTTGCAACTGTTACTTCAGTATTAAGAACTTTGCTGCTTATATGAGGGAGGTTCAGGCTGAGCTGGCAACCTTCAAAGACCAGAGAGCAGCGAAAGGAAAATGCCTTGATAAACTTTTAATCAGATGCAGAGTATGAGAAGAAATAGGACTTAGCACGTACTTTATTAAGAGGTGCATTTTGAGAATAATTGCAGAGAGACAAATGGTGAGTGAATATCCAGTAATGTGAAGGTAACACTTCAAATTAAGGTGTCATTTATAAATGCTTTATTCTTATTTATGAAAATGATCACTAAACGCAGCTACTTCCTCAAATAATGTATTATAAAGAATGTTATAAAATGCATTAGTAATAAATGCTTAACAGATGATGCGATGAGAATCTGTTGCAAAGGATATTGTGAGACGTAAATTGTATTAAACCATGTATGTGCATCTTTAATACATGAATTTAAGTTATCTACCATCCTATAAAGTGGCTTATACATTAATAAATAATAATAAATTATTTATAAATGGCACCTTAATACAGGGTGTTACCAAAGCAGAAAACACTGTAAGTTAGCAAAGTGATTTTTTATCGTAGTATAAATGTGACATCCACCATATCCTGCTAACCTTCCTGAATATTTCTATGACTCCAGCTAATGCAGCTAATGCAATTTCTGTAGCCTGTAGTTACTACAAAGTGAAATTTGCAGTACCTCTTTATTGTGCCCCAAGGAAAGACCACTGATCTTACTCTTCAGAGATGTGACAGCTCCGTTGTGCAAGCAATAATCGCATGTATCCCTTCAGTGCTAGTTACTGTGGAGTTTGAGCCTACAAACCTGAACGTGGGCAACAAAAGGGGATTTTGGTAAATGTGTGACACTGTGGGCAGCAAAGGGACAGGTTTGACAAAGCCCTATTGTGAAAGGCTCTCAAGGCCTGATCAAACCTGTCATATCTCATTGGCGTGATGGGTGGCCACAAAGGTGCTCTCTTTGGCAGGAGTCACAAAGAATAAGCTTTTTTTTATTTCCGTGGCAGGTGATAAAAACCTTCTCTTTTTTTTTTTTTCTTTTACCTATATGTTCTTGATGTAGTATTATCTCTTGCCAGAAAATCAGCTTTAAACACCACATTCTCATGCCTCTTTTTTTTTTTTTTTTTTTTTTTTTATGGAAAGGTGTGGGTTACAGCAAAAAGTTATGTATATATAAGCTTGAAATAATAAAAATAAGTAAAGGATAGAATCTGAAGCTACCTGCTCATGACTGTGCTGGTACAGCTGGAAAATAAGATTTTTCTGAAGCCATGAGGACAGAGTAAAATAAACTAATTTTATTTTTTTCCAAAATTGTTTACCTTGAATTTGAGTTAGCTTTTTTTTTCTTTTTTTGTAAATGTAAAAAGCATCTTTTTTAAAACAATTCTTATTTATTAGCTGTCTTCCACTTCTGCCTGGATGAGTGTTGCTGTCATAGAATCAATGTATTTGGGAAACTAACTCATGTTCAGTTCAAATTGTGATCAAGTAACAAACTCCAGAATATGTTCTTCCTCAGCGCAGTGCAAGTTAGAAGGTAACAAAGACATAATTTTGAAGAAACATTTTTTTCTTTTCTGAAATCGTCTAAAACAAAAAGGCTCTGAGATAAAGACACCTTCATGAGCAATGTTTATGGCCAAGTTATGCATAGAAGGAAGGAAGCTTTTGCAAAATGTTTTTAGTACTCATCTGAAGGATCTGACTCAATGGGGTTGTGAGCCACTTGGCTCTACTTCATGGATTGTGGGCCAAAATGAACACAGGAGCTGCTTAGCTCAGCTTTAGGTGCACCTTGTTCTTTATACATTCAAGCTTTCAGTGCCAGCATGGTAAATGCATTCAGTTCTACGTTAGATCTGAGTGCTAGGGTTGTACTTGCTAGATGTGTTGAAGATGCATTTTCTGTCTGTTGCATTTAACTTCTACGCAGTTGGAAATAAATAAGTAAATTAGACAAAACTTGGGGAAAAAAAAAAAAAAAAAACAGACTAATCCCTCAACTCAAATTCTTAAGCAGAAATTTCACACTTCTATGAAAACAAAGCCAAGCTAGCATGGTCATTTCGCCTGATCAAGCAAATGCAATGTTTATTTCCGTTGTAAACCCTTTAACCAGATCTAATTTTGATAGTGGAAAGGAAGTCTTAAAAAAAAAAAAAAAAAAAAAAAAAAGCTTCTTTAGAAATCATTTGTTTGCCAATTTTCTTTCAGTTTATTTTTGGAAAAAAAGGAACTCAACCATTAATCTAGTAAAGTAATAGAAGCAATGCTCATTCACCATAGTATGAAAAATAACAAAGCATTTTTATTATTAGTGGGTAAATTGTGACTTAAAAAGATTGTTTTGGCTTATGAAGATATTGATTATTAGTTATTTTAGGTTTTCACATCATATATTTAATAAGAGCATCATTATAAGAGAAGTATCTCAGGATAAAGGCAGAAGAAGAGAGTGAAATGAGAGTATAATTTAACCATATCTCTCCTGATGATAACATTCAGAGGTGAAATGAAATTATATTTACCGAAATCCTTAATAATATTTAATCTTTCTGAAAAGTTTTTCTGTTCATTTGTACAAAAACTGTACGTATAAGAATCACTGTGAGAAATTTTCTGCTAATTTCAGTGGAGAGGTCTGAGATTCATAGCTTTCCAATGAAGATAGTGATAATCAGTGATATTAGTAGCAGTAATAGGGAAAATGGCCATTAAAGCACATAGTGGAAAAATACCCAATAAATATTTCTTCACTGAAAATGTGTGCTTGCATCCCACGTAACTAAATCATTATCTTTTGTTCCTGCTTTGACCATTTGGTATCAAGCTTCAGGTGCAATTTTTTAGTGCTCTGAAGAATATAACTTTTTATTTTAAATTAAGGACACTGTGCTTGAAACAGATCACAACTCCACTCTTTCTAACCAGCATTAAATTTTATTATTTGTTGGCCCTTCGGACCAAGAAAAGCTAGACTGTTTATTTCTGGAGATAGTTTATTCAACGGAAGTTATTTTAACCTCAGGTTATTAGCCCATCTGCAAAGTAATTTAGTGAGTGAAAATGCTGCTGAAATCCATATTCATGTTGCAGAAGATTTCATTGCAGCAGACACTTGTATCAATTTACAGCATAACTCCCTCCAACAGCACTGATCTAACATAATTGCTCTGACTGCAAAACACAAAGCAAGGACATGGAGAGCTCAGGCTTTCGCCTATAACCTTACTTTACTCTTCTGCAGTATCTCTGAGTAAAATAGACAACACGTAACAGGACAACGTTTAGGCTGGAATGAATTTCTAGGCATTTTTCCTGAGTACTCTATGGATTTAAGCAGGAGTCATTAGTCCCTGTTGTGCAGAGCTCCATGGGTGCTGCAGAAGGGCTGGCATACTCATCCAGAACTGCAAGATCTGAATGATTTTGCATTTGCAGTTTTAATCAGGGGCTTTATATACTGTACCATACTCACGAGTCTTGTGAGGTGGTCACAGATACCTCCTATCTCATTGTGGTCAGAACTGCTGAGTTCTCCAAAAGTGAAGTTTTTGAGTTTTTTTTTGCACACGGCAGAAGTGTGTTCATCTTTTTAAGACCCTGAGGAAAGGGAGATGCATATCCTTACCCTTCTACTTATTACAGAACTGGAGCAGTAAACAAACTACAGTTTAAAACAACAACATAACAAACATATGCACTTGAAAGCACAGAGGAGTTCAGCTTCTATCACTGTTTGTAGTTTTGTACAATCACGGGAATTGATCATGGTGAAATCCTCTGGGATTCGCCATTCCATCCTGTAAAACTTCTATCAATGGATGTGCTTTCCATTGTTTTTCTCACTTCAATGCGAAATGCAATGGTAGTTTTCCTAAAGGAAATAGTTTCAAGACCAACGTCAAGAAACTATTTCCTGGTCCTTTGTCTATGCGTGAATTGCTTCTTTTCAGCTCATGGTAGCTTCTGAAATTACTCCACTTTTTCTGTTGATTAATTAAAGCTGCCTTCTTTGTTCAAGTATGCAAAGGCTCTTTGTTGCATGTTGGTTGTTTAGTTGGCTTTTGTTTTCCAAGAAGACCATTCTACTCAACTTTACCTTGCTGTGTTGTCTTGTGTGTGTGGGGGGAGGGGTTATGGGGCCGCTCATTTGTTCGTCCCTTGAGTTGCAGGGGAGGAAGCACTCCTCAGCTATCTCCTGGCTACACAGGGTGAGCTATTATGATACTGGAAGTTTTTCATTTCTTCCCTGTTTGCTTTTATTAATAGTGGTACATTTTACTTGGTCACTTCCTCTTTACAAATAGTAACTCATGAAATTTCACAGCGTCTTTGTAAAATTAAGTATCAATACTGCTGTTTTGATCTGCCATTGGAATTTTGGAAAGTAAAGCCTTTGTTGGAGACCAGACAGGAATTCTGAGGCAGAAATGGGGAAAAAGTCCAAACCCTCCTCTTCCAGTGGTTTAGCCCAAGAACATCTTTCTGCTTTGAATAACATATTTTTTCTGTAAAGAAAAATACTAATGAAAAGGAACAAAGATACACTAGACCCTCAGTTTAGAGGATTTGAACTGTGGTAGTTTTATGGTTTGGCAAATGGAGGCTGTAATTATAATTCCAGTATGGAGTAATGCCTGAAATTATGACTGACTGCAAATTATCTGACCAGGATTTCTTACTTTGTTTCTTTTAACCTAAGTAGATCCTTTTCTATCCATCTCAAAAGCATCCTGCAGAACGTACATTATTTTTAGCCTTTAATAACAACATCAGAGAAATTCAGTTTGCAGTGTTTGGAAAACTGATTATGTGGTTGATGCTGCACTGGCCATTGCAACTTCTATTAGGTTACCAATGCCATTTAAGATTAATGGAGTAAGTTTAGTGACCTAGTCTAGGAAGGCTACTTTAAATGGCAAGGGTTTTGCCAAAACTACTGCACTGGCAAAGTCTCTGGAGAAGAAGCGTAGATGGTAAATGAGACTTATTGTGCTGTGCTTTACATTCACTTCCCAGAACATAAATGATACCAGAAAAAAAAAAAAAAAAAAAAAACCCACCAAAAAACAGCAACAAGAAAAATCCTCTCTTTGAATTATTTTCATCCATATGGAGGAGCTGGAGAGGCAGAACTATGCTGCTCAGGGATGCACGAACTGACATCAAAGTATCACTACGTGAAGCTACCCTTAAGTGTTGAGCTCTTTCCGAGTGTCACACATGTCCTTGAAGCTTTCATTTTTTTTTTTTTTTTAGAGCTAGAAATGTTAATATGTTTGGAGAAAGGAGATAGCTTGTCTTGCGGACACAGTGTACACTCTTGTCTACTTTCTGTCCTTTCCGGCTTCATCAGTTTCAATTTGCAGTTGGAAAATCCACAGAACATTATCTTGAAATGTAATGGCTTTTCATGAAGTTTTGAAAAGTAAGCAATTAAAATACTCTGGTCAAGTGCGTTTTGATCTGTTGTATATTAGACATTTTTATTTTTTCACCACATTTAAAACTATGTATGCAGTGTAAGAACCTTATTTCTGAGTTAACACCTTGGGAGTGGTTTTCTAATAGTGCCAGGGAACAATGAACTCTTTTGAGTAATACCAGAAGCTTCCCAACTAGAATCTTTCACTTGAACTTGATCTATTCTTAATTTATACGACCTTGTCCATTTGTGGAAAGTCAGGTTATATTCATGGTTAATTTTTCCTTTGCAGAAACCGGGATATAAACCTGAGTGTGTGGATTTGTGTGGTGCTCACATCGAGTGGACCCCAGAGAAATCCAGCAGAAAGAATGTCTTTCAGGTAAGAAGTAACGCATGTATTTCATTGCCCATTTGAGTATAAACTCTGTTAAGCTAAAAGGGTAGGATTTATTTCCCTGGTTTTAATAACTGGAGTCCGATTTAATACAGCATTTTTTCTACTAATACAGGACTGTAACATTTTATCGAGCATTGGTTTACTATTTTTCTAAGGGAAGGATTTCTGATGGCTGAGTTTCCTAAACACTTGAGAACCTGTTGATTTATTGATTAATGCTCCATATTCAATTTGTTTTTAAAACTTAGTAGGTAATTGCTTTGAGTTCAGGCCTAGAATCTTGACCCAAAGGACTTCCATAAACACAACTTCTTCAGACTGCTTATACAAGCATTGCTCTTACATAGTGTGGTTACTCTGTTTATTTTCATTGCTGTTCAGGGTTCTCAGATGGTGATGACCTGGGTTTATTTCTGGAGGGGGAGTGGAGCATGGTAGAAGCATGCATATGTCCAGGCCAGCAGAGAAATACACGTATTGCTCATAGGCCTATTCTTCATTAATGGAAAATAATACTATTTAATTACTACATCTAAATCTGTAGAATTGAAAGGTAGGACCAAGACCTTAGAAGATGAAAGGATTAGAAGCGTGTTACTGTAAGTTTAACACCCTGGGATCTAGAAGCTGAAAGGGTTTAATGTAACATTTTCAGTTCTTGGATGTAATCCAGTTCCTATGAATACCACTAGAAAGATCTGTGTTTGTTTGTTTCACTGAAAGTTGCATCAAGTCGCATCAAAATATTATTCTCTATGAATTGAGTTGTTTCTCAGAGTTATAACATTAAGTTTTTTTTTTTTTTTAACAATATAAACAATAAAGGGAAGAGAGACAGAAGCAAACATGCTAGGGTCAAGATACTGTTAGTTATTGGATAGTCCTTCTGCATCATCACCAAGTGAAACTGTACCTGGCTCTGGGATTTAACCATTACACACAGAAACCCCCCAAGGGATCGTGCACATCTTGCTGAGAAGAAACCTCTTTGGCTCAGCTGGTATTACAGAGAGTTTTTCGAGGTTTATTTTTCCAGACGTCTTTCCAAAGTGCATGCAATATTTAGAAATATTCCTCATCTCCAAGGCAGACTTATGCTTCTGTACCCCCTACATCCTTCAGGTTGTCTTGAAACAACACTTAGAGGTTTGTCATTTCCTAGGTATTTTTAGAATAAATATTTTGGTTTAGCTGTCAATCTTCAGCTTTTTCACTTCCAGAGTGATTAAGTATAACCTTAGCCTTCAGTCCTGCAACCCCCCGAGCACTCTGACAAGTCTTCTGAGCTCCTAGGTTTCATTTCTCATTTTGCATTAAGCCAAAATTCTATTTGAAAATGCATATTGCAGTGGTGATTCTTTTAAGCTAATACTTTTCCAGTGCAAAGACAAATCAAGCTCTGTTATTGATTTATCCAAACTAGTTGTGTGAAGACTTTGCAATATATTTTCTTCTCACTTCTCTTAGTGTGAGGTGTAACTCCACTGAATCAGAATAATGTGAGAAAGGAAATTCATGTGCTACTGTTTGAACCCATTAAAACATGTCTTCATCAAGCCAATAAGTGAGTGGGAGAGACATTAAGAAGTAAAAGCATGAGAGGAAGGACATATGTTAAGACACATTTTGAAAAGGGATGGAGCATTGTTTAGACAGTGAGCTACAAGAAGATTATGCCAGATGGTAAGAGTGAAAGAGGAGAAGGCTCTGGCATCAGTAGTGGTGACATTTTGGGAAAGGGAAGGACTGAGGGAGACTGGTGCTACACGAGCAGAGAGAGTGGGAAGGAGACTAGAGAGAAAGAAGATTTATGAGATAGTCTGGAGGGAATCCAAGGCGAGTTTGAAAGTGAAGAGGTCAGTTTGTACCTGGATAATGAATATTTTAGAAAATGCTGCTGATTGCTCTACCTATTCCTAAGGCATAGAAATACAATTCATAATATTTGTCAACTTATTTGTAATTTCTTCAAATGACAAGAACGTGGATGGTTTTGTTTTTCATTGTTGTGGTTTGTTTGTTTCTTTCCAACCTAAATATAGATGCATTGTATTAGTATTTGATTAAATACATTAGCTGACTAACTATGGGATGATCAGAAATAAGTACAGTTTTTATCTACAAAGCGTGGTTGATTTTTGTTTCATTACATTCTGAACAATAAAACATTATTTTCTGTTACAGAGAAAGAGTTGCTTTCTGCTAATGTGTTGTACTATGCATAGGTGCAAAACTTTGAGTTTGATTTAGCTTGGGTGCTCAATTTGAGTTCATGAATTATAGATTAGAAATAGGAAATGAGTACCGAGATTTCAGCTTGAAGAAAAAAGAAAGAAATCTTGAATTTAAAATTTAAGCATATGACACTTAATGGATGGTAACTAGAAGATGGAGTATAGGAGTACCATAAAGAAAATTAATTGGAAACATGATCGATGCAGGGGAAAAAAGGGGAAACTGCAAGTAAATGAAATTCAGACAGGAAGATTTGGGTTTCTCCTCCTGATCATGAGGTTTTCAGCAGTGATACTCAATTCATTTTAATTGAGCTACTCCCTGTTTAACAGGATAAATCTGATCTGCCTCTCACACTATCTCATTTCTGTGTGCATTCTATTTCTGTTCCTGATGAACGTATTAGGGATTTTACAAGTTTTCCTCGATAGCAACCAAAAATATGCATGCCATAAAATATAGCCTTCTGATTTTACTTCATTTATTTAATTGATGACACTGCTAGCACCAAGGAAAAGGGCTGGTTAGAGACAACATCATTACATGTAGCAGTTTGTGGTGAGATACTGTGCAGTTTGTTCCCACTGGCTGAATGACATGATACACTAGGTCTTCATCAGAGGAGTGGTGAATAAAAGAAGATTTATGTTCAAATCACATGCTTTAAATATTTCTGCTAAGTGCTAGTTTGCTCTTTGGTGTTTAGCCTGAAATTTAAAGCACTGAGGATTAAAAGGATTACAACATAATCTTAAATAATCCTAAGTGTCATTTACAGAGAGATGGTTGTAATAACTAAATAAAACCATGTTAAGGGATGGCAGTGTTGTCAGTCAGCAACTGGAACAGAAACAGCACCTATGTCACTTTGGCATTCTCCTCTTTCCTTTATTCGGTTTAATTTTATATTGGTTAGTTGCCTTTCAATAAAAGTTACCAAAGAAGAAATTAATGCAGTGAGTTGCTTCACAGTCAATACTAACATGGGTGGTGTGGCATCAGAAACTGGATAAGTTTGCAGCATTTCTTCACGTTCATTGTTTTCTGCTTCTAGTAGTTTTCCACAGGAGTTTATTCCTCCCCTTACTTTACTCACCCTTGAGTCTAAATCAGGCAGCCCTTTTAAATTTCAAATTCAGCCCAGACATAGAAGACATACTCCTGACCTCTGGCTTCACAATCCTGGAACTTCATTAGCACAAAATCCTGTGGCTACAGTCTATTTCCTTGAAGAGGTTTTGGAGGATTTCTTTTGGATGATTCAAAAAAGAAAAGGAGAAATAGGAGAGAGGTGAAGGGTGCAATAAAAGGTCAGGAGTGACATAGTTATGGATCACTGATACTGCTTTGTTCTCCTAATAGCACTATTCATTTAACTAACAGACTTTGTTGTTTTTTGTTTTTTCTTTTAATTTCTTTACTGATTTTTTTTTTTCCCCATTTACCAAGATCGTTTTATAGGAATATTTCATATGTGTAGCTTCTGCAGTCAGATGCCCTGGCTCTTCCCACGTGACTTGGTGTGATGGGTTTTTTTTTTATATTTATAAAAAACAGCTATCAGGAGCCACTCATACACAACTGAGAGTTATAAATGTATTTTATGAATAGGAAAATCTGTGTTTACAGAGTACTTCCAGTGTTTCAACAGTGAGACAGCTGAAAGTACAGCTATACCTATGTATAATATGAAAGAATTTATCTTGCAGCTGTTTCATATATAATAACATTTATGGCACTGATCTAGGGTAACTTTCTTGGCCTTGAAGCTACTCCAGCTTTGTCCATGAACATAATCTGAATTATAAGCTATTTTGTTCTACATACTATGGGATCAGTATGGGATCTGAATGCCTCCCAGTGATGTTTTAAGTCTCCACTTTTTTTGCCGTGGGAGCGATCACTTTCTGTTCCATGATCTTTCAAGAGGAATTACTGACAATTCGTTGTGGAGGGATCTGGATTGTTGTAGGTGTTTGCATTTCTTTTCATGATTTTAAATGCAAATGCTTCATAGAGGAGGCATTCATCTTAAGGAAGGTGAATGTGGAGCCTATTCCCCAGTTCAAAGTGTCTTTAGAGAGGTTCTGCCTTCTGAGCCTGAGTCTGCAGATCATGCAAGATGTACAGTAACCTTTGCTGACTTTGAATTAGATGTGAGTTAGATGGACCTGCTGCTATGTTACAAAAAATACCAACCCTTCAAAGCTGCATAGCATTTTGTCCCCTTCTGGAGGTTACTGCTGTGACTGAGGTTTAATTTCTGTAACAGGGGCCCAAATATATAATTGCCTAATTAAAAAAAACTGAGCTGCATCATGCAGTTATTAGCTGATGTCAGCAAGAGGCAATTTAAATAACAAACTTATAATAAATTTATAATTAGTTTTGGAAAAAAAACCAACACAAGAAGTGGACTTAATAATCATCTTGCAGATGTTCAAGTGCATATGGGGTGCACGGGGTAACTGACAAATCTTGATGTGGCAATATAAAAGTGTTTCTGTATCCTTTCTTTCTGTTGTCTTGATACTGACCTACCTTACTGACCTGCCGAAATGTCAGTAAAACTTAGTGGATGGATGGATGCAGGCAATCTTCTGTCCTCTCATATATAATCTTATTTTGTGATCAAAATATGACAAATGAATACATTTAATGTACTTTATTCTTAATGTTTTTCTTTTGAGAGGCACATATTATTTTCTATATTTGACATACATGCAGCTAGTGAGCAGAATCAGAGATGTTGATAGTGGGCACTAAATACATATGCTTATACTGATTTTGGGATTTTGGAACTGGACTCTACTTTTACAATAGTGAACTTCTATTGATATTTTTGGAATCTCTTCTTATTTGCATGTTTTTAAAAAGGGGATTATTTCCTAACAACTACTATTTGCCTTGTTACCTTTATATTTCTTTAATCCAAAAGGTTCAAATAAAATCATGCTCTCTGTAGCTCATTGTGCTACTTCCTTGAGGCCCCAAATTCTGTGCGTCAAACAGTTCACAGCACAATCTTTCTTTGAGGAATCTGCTGTTATAGCATGAAAACCGATCAGGATCTTATGGAAGTAATGACAGTAGAGCTATGTTTTCACTGCATGCCTGCATGCTTTGTTCTTGTTGATTGAAAAAAGAGGTAAGTAAAACAATATATAACACATGGGAGAAAGAAGAAGAAGAAAGTACCCTTTATTTTGGGGAAAGTTTTGGAGACAATATGAAATGGCACAAGGTACAAGATGTAAACATTATACATTTGCCTCCTGAAGATTTTAGCATGGCATTTTAAGGAGATAAAGAGGAGAAACATTTAGATACCTGGGAAGGTTGTGTGGGCTCTGTTTTTTCCCTAAGAAAAGGGCAAATTTAATGGCAATCAGTTTACCTGTGCTGACAGTAACTGTTCCTTAGGAGTTATTCCTGGTTATCAAAAATTAGATGCTAGGTGAGAGCGAAAAAGATTCTCATCTAGTCCACTACAAGTAATGGACTTGAAACTGGGCAACTAGTGTATATTATGGGATACCCAGTTTCATCTTTGTTTCAGAAGTGCTAGCTGAGAAATTGTCAGGCGTAAATTATGCTTTTCTTCTCTCGGTAGCTTTTCACTCAGATTTTCTGTTGCCCACATTACTTGGAAGAGTGGATTTTGAGAGTGAAAATCAGCTCAGGTTGCTTTATAAACACAAGGGATTCAAGTATTGATAAAGCTACCTGCTACTACCAATAAACAAGTGATTAAAACAAGAGGAACATATTCAGCAGTCCTATGATATAAGCAGTGACAAAAAGATTTATACATAAATTATACCACCTTGGATTTCATACATAGCAAACCTGTGGAAAGAAGCTGACACGCTTTGGCACCTTAAGATTGTTTTTGAATGTTCTGTATCAAATGGACCTAAATGTTGGTGCTTTTTTGTGTTCAACAGTTTATAGGAAAACAGACAGTGTTTCAGCAGGACATGAAGCAGGGAAAGACCAGACTATGGCAACTGCATGCACTGAAAGGGGTCTGGGAAACTCAATCTCTTTAGAGGGAGGAGAAGGTCTGAAGGAACAACCAAGCAGTGCAGCTTTGTTCATAAAAGTGGGGTGTTGAGCAGGAAAAACATCATGGCTATAGAACTACAGCTGAAATATTCTTTTCATTTCTATGCTTCTCGTGTCTACTTTTGAATAAGACAAAACTTTCACTAGTGTCAGCAAAGGTCTTATATATTTTGTGACTACAGTGTGGAAAGGCAATTCTTTGGCTTTCTGCTTCTTGTAATTTCTTTATTTTTAAAAAAGTCCTATTCTCTGAGTTATTGAGGATGTGAAAAATTTGTTCCTGATACAAAATAGTGATCATTTCTCAGATGTGATCTTTTTTTTTTTTTTTTTTGTAACTGGCTATTTTCTCAGAAGATTCAAAATTCTCAATAAAACTTCAGTTATTACTCTACTGATTAGCAATTAAGTGTAATTTTAGCTAGACAGTTTTATTTTTTTTTCTTTCCCTTTGTAATTGCCTCATAAAATTTCTTGAAAATTTCACTGTGTTGGAAAAAAATCACTTTGAGAAATGTAATTTGAACAACTCATGGAGGTCTTGACAAGGAAACAGAAAATTTGGTGGAGAAAGAGCTGCCATTGGTAGTGTTGATTTCCTTTGCCATGGTACTCACTGAAAACCATGAAAAATCAGAAGCAACCAGCTCCTATAGCACAGTGGGGCTCAAGGTCTCTCTGAAGACATGGAGAGCTCCAAAATCAAAGTGGAAAGCAAGCCTGTTTTCTGTGAAAATCAGGCTGGTTAGAAAAAAAGAAAAGAAAAGAAAAAAATAGAAAGCAGAACATACATTCTCCGCATCTGACATTATGTGTACATAGATGTGTCTGCCAAAAATGATTATAATAATAGCTCACTGCACTTTTTTAAGAGGCCATCTTTTGACGGATGTAAGCACAGATATGTGAGTGACTGTGAGAGGTATGAGTGTCTGTGTATGCTCATACACATGTGCTTCTTAAGAAATTATGTGAATCACTTAGCTCTTGACAGCTACGCGGCAGCTTTCAGAAGTACAGATGTTATTTGTCCATCAGAAAAGAAAATATTTATTTCGAGCCACAGGCATTTTCTGCATTGCAAAAGTAAAACATAACAGCAGTTAATGCTTAATGTGCATGAGTAATAATTCAGGGCCAGAAGTACTGCTGAGCAGAAGAGCCTGGACAAACGTGAGGGTACAAGAAGTACCTTGTGTACCGGATAATGGGCTGAGTTGTGGTTTTTTTCCCCCCTCCCCAGCCGAGGCTGATCATAAGTGACATGGCAGTGGGCTGCAGCCTCTAGCTGCATTATTCATAAACATATTGCTGCCATCTCGTGGGCAGCACACTAGCTGGCCTGGCCTGGCGGGCAGAGCTGTGGGCCTTGCAGGAAGTCTGGCGGGCAGTAGTAGCTTGAGGACTGTCAGGGAGCAGTGTTGAGGGTCTTGTGGGTGGCATTGAGGCCAGTGGTGACAGTCACTGGATTGCGATGGAGGGAAGCATTTTATAAGCATCTTTACAGGGAAAAATGTGTGCCTGCTTGAATAGTTTGTGCTAATAAAGTTTGCTTTAGCTGGCTGCTATATGAAGGAGTAGTGCTGCTGATACACCTGTAATCTGTAAATTATGCATGCAGTGGTAGTTAAATGTAATCATAGAGTTGTTAATGTTGGAAAAGACCTCTAAGATCATCTAGTCCAACCATCAACCCATCCCCACCATACCCACTAAACCATGTCACTCTGTGTCACATCTGCCCTTTTTCTTATGTTTTGAAACGGTGATTATGCTCTGATAGAGATCCAAAGGACAGGTTTGCTTAAGACAGAGCATGCAGTGTGAATTATTACTGTGGATATCCAATCCGGTGCCCACAATAAGCCCTTTACTTTAGCTCTAGCCTTTGGTGCCACCTCCTGTGTACTCACAAAGTGGGGAAAACTATTTTCATAGAGCTGGCAATCAGCAGAGAGAGTGTGGGAAGGTGAAAGGATCCTTTAATACTTGAGGTTTTCTCTGTTCTTCGGAGTGAAAACAGCCAAATCATTTGAAAAAGCAATGTTATTTTTCCACCCTTCTTAATGTAAGTTAATATTAAAGAAAAAAACTTGTCTTGATATGTGCCCAAACACTGCACACGTTCCCTTAATTTATCAAACTCTTGGAAAAAAAAAAAAAAAAGAAAACAAAGAGAAAAATGAATCCTAAATGAACTCACTCAGAGATAATCAAATCTGACTTGTTTACATGTTTGGTGCTGGTATTTCTGTGTTCAGCCACTACATTTTTTTAAATCTTGGCTAAGTCGCTGTACTCCATTTTTGTGTTTCTCTTTAATGAGTGAGGCAGATATTTCAAGTTGGCTGGGCAGGCGAGCCTTGGCTGTCCTCTCTCTGAAAGACAGCACCTCACATTTGTGTGCGAAGGGATGCCAGAGGATATGATAGGGATTCACATTTTTGCGTGGGAGTGATTTGTGTGGCTGACATTCTTTGGGAAGGACGGTGGTTTGGGATGTTTCAAGATATTAAATGGACAATGGCAGGCAATTTGAATACCATAAGAGAAATGCAAATAGTGGCCTGCCCCCGCTGTTAGAAAATACACCTCTGCGTTTTCTGCAGAACAGCCTTTCTTAGCCTGTGATTCACAGATCGTTGATGGGATGGGCAGACTTTTTGAAATGGTAATTAAAACATCGTCAACCTGAGAAAAGGAAAACCCCGAAGAGCTTTTTCGACAAGGAGCCCTCGCTTTTCAAACCTTCCCAAGTTCGTTGATTTGTAATACGCTCCTCCAAATGATCCCACTCATAGGGTATTTTTATTTGCGTTATCAGAGTTGTTAAAACTTGAGTTTGAGTCCAGGGGCTGAATTGCTTGAATTCTGGCATGATTTCTTTTTTATCTTTTAATTTTATTATTATTTTTTTTAATTATTGCTTTATCTCAAATTTGGAGTGGATAAATTCCTAGGAATTTTGTGTATTTACACCTGTAACTGCATCTGTAATACAGGGTGACCTGAGAAGCTCGGGAAATATTACCTTGGCAAAAAGTAGTTGCAAAGAGATGATTTGTTTACTACTTCATTTAAACATATAGTATCTAAATTATCAGACAGCACTGAAAATCCACAGTCAGCCTTCCTTTCTATTATTTTTCAGCTCACAGCAGTGATTGATATAAATACATTATTGTTTAAAATTTTAACACTTGAATTCAAGGGATTTCCTCAGACATAGTCTGCAGGTGAACTTTCAAAGATAGAATTCTAGAGTAATTTTTCAGAATGACAAGTGCACGTTTTTTTTTTTTTTAATGAATATTTGTGCAGGAGTATGTTTGAATTTACGGAAATAGGATCTAATTACTAAGATTCTCTAAAGTAAGAGAATTATTATTTTCTATTATTTGTACAGTCATCACTAGGTGGAGGCATACTTTACATATTCTATTGAAAGTGTCATCTGTTACAGGCTGAGATGAATTGCACTGATACTGCATAGTTCAGTGAAATGTTTTTAACCTGAACTGTTGAAATAACATGTTACCACTCAGACAAAGCAGATTTGTGCTTTGACCACTCCTACTGCTGAAAAACAATGAAAATGGGTCATATTTTAATTGTGATGTCTTGAATCTCTTGAATCAATTTAGAGCACATTGTTAAGGTGTGATAAAGTTAAAAGGAGATGTAAAGCATGGAGTAAGATGTTGGAGTAACTCGTGTTTATCCTTTTTAATTCCCCCACGTTGCAGTACCTATATCAGTGTAGGATGAACTGATTATCTTTTTGCTTGTCTTTCAATCATTATAGCCATGTCCATTCCCAGCCCAGTATTTTGTCATGGTACAGGGCCACCAGCTAAAACACTTCACCCAGACTGTCCATATTTACTCTGGGGGTAGGTGTTATGCAGTTGGGCAGACGTAAGTAGCACCATGCATATGTTTCTCTCTTGTGTTTCTGACTAGATAGGGCAAAGTCTGTCTGGGGTTGTCCACACCTAGCACAGCCCAAGTTGAGTGTTTAGGAGCTGCACGTGGAAACTTTTTGGTGTGAACGTGGAAGTCAGAGACAAGAGCTGTCTCTGTGCTTTACTATGATTCTCAACACCTTATAATTACTATAGGAGTGACTGGAGAAAGGAAGATCGTGATGCACAGATTAAAAAGAAACAGCACAGTTTGTTCAGAAACTAATCCCTATCCTTTAGAGTAAGATAGTGGGGGAAATGCAGGTTTACACCTCTCTCATTGTAATGAATTTTGGAGAAAGGCATCATGACTGCTGAAAGAAATTTCCTGCATTTTATTGTCCCACCGTGGTACAGTGGTGAGGGCAGTGGTCTCCAGCTTTGTCACCTGCTCTATCCTCCTGGGGACTGACTCAGCCCTCCTTTGGGGCTGTCAGCCACTTACACCCAGGGGAACATGCTTCCATCACCCCATCCTCAGGGCCAAGAAACACTGAAATGGAGCTGAAATATACACCTTTTTTTGTTTGCTTGTTTTGTTTTTTCCCTGTCTATTTTTGACGACTTGGATTTGGAATCACACTTTTAATAATTACATTCACGATCTAAAATTAAATATTTTGCTTAGTGTTCGCAGAATTGCCAACCAGTGTGCAAGGAAGGGATGTCCAGCAGTTTATCAGCCTGTAGAATATAATTATAGCAATATTTTGAAATACATTGGTTATAGATTTGTTTTGATATATGGAATGTAAATAATCACTTTTGCTTTTTCTGTTTAAAATGTTTTTTTTTTGTTTTTTTTTTTTGTAACTAAGGCTCTTGAATAAGAGTCCCTCAAATCAAGCTGTTACTCCTGGGGAATTCTGTAGTGGCATTTGAAAAATGCACACCTTCTGAAAAAAAGCTGGAAAATTCTGTCAGACAGAGTGAAGAGAATTCCCAGGTTTGGAAATGGAAGTTCTGCAGGAAAAATCAATGACAGTGTGGTACAGTTAAAGCTGTAGCTGGAGTGAAAAGGAATGTTATTATCTAGTTATCATGGCCATTCTGGTAAGAAATATTCTACATAATCAGAAAAGAGTGAGGAGTAAGAAGGATTAATATGTATTGGAACATAAAATATACTTATGAAGAAAAGAGTGAAGAAATATGGTAAAATTGAATGTAAACAAAGAAATGGGGAAAGTAAATGTGGGAGTGAAGAACTGCATGGGGAATAGGAACAATGTCATAGAAGATCTAAGGGAGGGGAGCCAATTTTTTCCAGATATTAAGTAATAACTGAGAAATAGCAAGGTAAAGGATTGGAATGGTGGGTCAGAGTATCACAAAAGAGAACAGAAAGAACATATATGTAGCTACTAAGGAGGTATACAATTTATTTATTTATTTGGGGGGATCAATTATCATCTCCATCCCGTGATATTTTCAGGAATCTTTTATAATTACGAGTATTATTTCCATTCTCTCTCCTGCATACATGCTCCATCTCGCTCCCCCTTCCAGGCAACACTTCTCCACTTGCGCAGATTTGAGGGGGTAGGAGGATCTCAGGGGTTCTTTGCAAGATGCTTGTTTCCCACAGCAGTGTGTGGCATTGCCAGAACTCTTCAGGGGACTCTCTGCCAGCTATCCTTAAAAGCTTGCAATGCTTGCAAAGGAGTGGGAGAAGATTTGCATACTGCCCAAGGAGGGCCAGATATTTACCCCCCCCCCCCCCCTTGCTGAGTAGCGCTTAACTGAGTAAATAATGACACTGAAATCATTGCAGGATTTTCAGAGTAGGTGCTGTGCTACATCGGGCTATTAGGGACTGACTCTTTGTTGTTCCCCCTGCCTCCCGTCTTCACGTGCTCCTTTTTTATAATTTAAACCTGGATTTCTCCTCACCTGAATTTTTCCTTCTGATTTTACCTTTCTCTGGTCTTGTTTTGTTTTCTGTTCCACTCTTGTTTTACATTTTTGTATTTTAATAGCATATTTTAAGTCATTTTTCTCCTGTTCTCAATGTGATGACAGTATATCCTGATGGAAAGATAATAATGCCCAAGGAGGTTTTCTTTTATGAATTCTGCTTGTGTTACTTTCACATGCACAAATACATCATCTTGATTTCTAGCTCTGGGTCATTTCATTGCTCTTGTATGTCTTGCTACGAGATGTTTCCTGTAATTAAAAGATTAGGTTAAATAGATTATTTGTGCTGCCCTGTCTACATAAATGTTCTTTTTCTGTGCCTCTAGACACCGGCTTTTGTGTTTTAAGGCGATGTTGTGGTACATGAAGTTGCATCATGTCTCCTTTGTCTTTAAGCTGCTGACTTAGTGGTAACAGAAGCAATCAAAGGAGACATTTACAGCCTGAGCCTCGTAGGGTCAGTGAATTAACAGGTGCCAATAAGTTCTAAAGAAGTGTTTTAATCGTTTCTGAAGTATTTAATTAATGGACTTTTTTGAGGAGTGGTGACTGAGCAGACATAAGGCTGATAAATATTTAATGCTTGTAGCTAGGGAACTTTTTCTCCCTTTCATGTAATTTGAGGTGTTTGCTGATGGAAAACAAACTAAATTGTTGTGTAGCATGCAATCAGCGAAAGCTGCTATTAGATTGTCCAAGATTTGGACACCTACCAGGAATTTATCTATATGTGCTGTAATATTTTTGTGTTTACAGTCTGCCTTGTTTAAACAGAATCTTGGAGTCCGATTTCTTGCAGGAAGCATTAACCTACGTTTTACTGGCTGCATAAATGTACAGGCACTTGGGCAAGCATCTAAGATATGGTTTTCACTGAGCACTCTGAACCTTAATTGAGGCGCAAATTTGTTGTGCTCCTCTCACAGCTGTGATGGAGATTTACCCTCTTAGACAAGAAATGGGTTACACCTGGAACTGAAGACCAACCATGGAAAAGGAGCTAGTTACTGTGCAAAAGTCCTATAGCCACATTCACATAAGCTCAGCTCTAGTGGGGCACTTCAACTAAACACAGGGACTCCTTAGCACAGCTTGGGCTTGCAGTGGAAAGCCAACAAGATGCCTGAGGACATGGACAGAGATAAAGTAGATCCACATATAAAAGATTATTTATGACACTGAAACCATTGCAGGTTTATTTAATAAGCTAAATCTAAACCACCACTGACAATACTGAGATTCAAATTATATGATGAGATCTTACAATACTTGCATGTTCTTCTAAATGAGGATCTGTGCTGTAATTTTTAATCTCGTAGATAAACATCTCATCCTTTTAGACTCTGATTCATTTAGATATTTATGTTAGTATGTATGTACTATATCAAGTAGACACTATGAATATGATGACTTGAATATTAAATGTATGCAGAGTAGTTTTCTTGGACTGTCATGACTTCAGTAACTTGAGTGTTTGTTTTACTGAACTCTAGAATAAAGATTCCCAGTGGACGTGTTGATGTACATGGTATTCATGACACTTACTTTAAAAAGTAATATCAGTAATGCCATAACTATGTTTAAAATTCTTTTTACTTGCTTCTTATCGTAGCCTGTTTTCCTTCACTTTAGAGGAATGTTTTCATTCCTGTTATTTCCCAAATCCTGAGTTCTTACTTTTGGGGAAAAAAAAAAAGTTTGTCTGAGCCTCATTTGATGTGGCTGGAGTAGGGCTGACTGCTCCTTGGTTCTGCTCATCTGCATTTCACTTGATCATGCAAGTTTAGAATTAAATTGAAGAAGTAGAAACCATTTATTCAGTTCAACAGACCTTTGATCCTAAGTGTTAAAGTACGCCAGGCCGTTCCACTCAAGCCACCTTTTAACAGTGCAAGTAGGACACTACTCTCGTTGTCAGGTTTTGTGAAGTAATTTCCTCACAGGAGGACAGAGAATTTACAGCATCTCAGGACTAGAAAATATGATATTGGCTGGGCACTACTTCCACTAACATTGGGAATGGGCACTGTGGTTCTGTTCTTCTGGAGCATCATTTTTGACTAAAATGACATGCTGTAAGAATAATAGGTGTATTCTTGTAGTGGCCAGGCCTCTTGCCTACTCATACATACATATGGAAATGCGCTAGCAGGGAGCCAAGTGTTAATCACTGGAAAGACAGAATCTTTTCTGAAGACTATCTTGCATTTTACTCTTCTTCACTATTGTTTTAACTTTATGTTTTTAAACTTAGTTTTACTTCCACCAGCTATTTCTTTGCCTCTCTGTACCTTTCTTCATTCGCTTACTATCTGCAAACCTTTTACAGTGGAGCATGTGATGTATCCATTTATTATCTCTGGGGATAGTTAGTGTACTAGGCTGAGTTTGAAGTCATCCACATTTTCCTTCCGTCTCTGTAGCGTACAGAGATGTGCTTATAGTCAGTCAAGTCAAAATAATTGGAAATAGAAATAATGATATAACAGTGGTCAACGAATTTGTTAGCTACAATGACTTTGGTTTTCTGCTTGACTCAATCAATGTGTATATGGCATATAGATAGACACAGTCCTACTTATGAATTTGATGTGTGCAAAACTGATAATGAAGTTATTGTAAATGTAGATTGTATCTGTCAGTGTAATTAAAAATACACACCTGCCCCTTTGAAAATGATGCTTAGTTGTTGGATTCTTTTGATTTTGTCTTCTAGAGACAACTGTGCCAATCTGAGCAAGTCAGACAGTAACTTCGCTTGGACAAATACTCACTTTGTTACTTTTTGTTCATAAATGCAGTTAACAAGTTCTTTTGTACTTCTTTGAGTGTTAATTGATGTAAACAAAGTCTGCATTTTATCTAATCCCACTGAAGCTTGTTAAAATTAGAGATGTGCCAAATTATTCCAAAGCAGGTTGTAAAGTAAGTGAACCATTAGATCTACTGGCTCACAAATGGCATAGTCAATGTGCGTTCTGTTTGCTTCCTTTTCAGGGTCTGTTTATGTCAGAACTTTCAAATCACATTTTTTTGCATCTTTAATATTGTTAGTTAATCTGTAAGGCAGAAGTACGAAACAAGCAGCAGGGCTGAGCATGACTGAAGCTATTTCTAAAAAAGTCTGTGTAACTGCTCCTAATTGAGTTTACCTAGATAGAAGCCAGCTCTGTTACTTTTTATATCCAGCATTTTCTTTTCACTGAGGTGCCCATTTGTTAGCACTTTTTCTCTTCAGGATTTGTAATCTGCAAAATTAGTTATTACCCCGGATTCCAAAGTGCTGGTTTCTTAGTTATGGGGATCCAATATACAAGGCATTGCTCTAGCCTAAGCTGAATCAGTAGGGCATAGAGTTAGCATTAAGACATCACTTCTTAGATAAAGTTAACAAGATTTACACAATTGGATGTGTCCTGGTTTCAGCTGAAATGGTTGAGCTTGGTTTGGTTCCACACTCAAATCTGGATGGGTAATAGTCCTGCAATTAAGTTCACTTCACCTAACTTCTGTACGGAGCACACTGTAGTCAGGACAGTCAAGGGGTCAACATGAGTCTCAAAATCAAGTACTACCAATATATGTCAATTAAGTACTAATTCCACACGCTACCCTGAGTTAGTGATTCAGTAACCTGTCTGTGTTGCATGCTGCATTGCTTGTGCTACTCTTCTCTAAGTCCATCAAAGGTAGACGTAATGGCTCTTGGTACATAGTAAAAGAGAAAAATCTGAAAGATCAAAATATATAGATGCCTTTCTATCTTATCTTTCAAAATCTTCTGGTTTTTTTTATTTTATTTCTTTTATTTTTTCCTAGCTGCCAGCACCGTGGCATCTAATCTTTCTGGCAAACAGGTGGCTCTTGCAGCATGCTTTACCATCAGTCAGACTTTGGCTCAGTCTAATTTGCTTAATCATATTAATTAATTACTTTTGTAAATGTCAGAAAAGTTAAGCACACATTTTACTTTTAAAGAAGATTTTTGAAGATCTTTCTGGTGAATATGTAACTTTGAATTGTCTGAAGTATTTTTAGTGAAATTCAGAGTGCAGTTACTCTATGTGCTTCAAGTAAACCATTCAGCTTCCTCAGTTTTCCTTCACATAGCAAGCAGGCTTAGGCTTCTCTGGATTGATTTTGTATTTTATATCAGCTTAATTAAATGATGCCAAATAATTTGAGTTTATGATCTATACTGAAAATCACCTACTTAATTCGGTAGTTGCAATGTGGCGTTGCTGAGTTCAGTGAAGTATCCAGAGAAAGGAATGTTTTGAATGCCAGGTAAAACTGTAGCATAAAAATGATTGGGTTTTGCACAAGTGCCTTTTATTTCTAAACAAATATATGTTTGTTGAAGAGGGGTTTTGTATTTCTTCCCCTTAAATAGCGGCAACCCCAAATTGAATTTGAGAGTAAGAAGTTAAGAAGGTTGTGCATCACATAAGATGGAACTCACGCAGTTATTGTGAGCAATTTATGCTATTTGTTAACAAAATTTTGGCATTGTATTCTTGGTTTAATTCATAATATTAATGAAATGTTGAGACCAGCCACAGTACAAAGATTGATAGTTTTTTACAGTACCGTTTTTCTGCTTCTGCGTCATATCTGTATTTAGATAATATGAGGTTGTCTAGTAAGAAATTGAGAGATCAAAGCATAAGTGATGTTTTGAGTGAGAGTGGTTCTGAAGATAAAAGATACTGTGGTTGTATAGAAGTCTGCAGTCACTGAGTTGTAGCAAACCTAGGTGAAATGAAGGGAAAAAAATTGTTTCTACCCCAAGAAGCCTTGGGGGAATCACTTGAAATGAAGCCTAATTGACTAACAAATCTACAAATGGTGCCTTTCCTTACATCTGACCATTTTGTGCACTTATAATTTCTTCCTGCTAACACATTTTTGGACTAATGGCATCTGATGCATTCAGTTTCCAGTGCCAGTCTGGGTGTAGATGGCGAGCTCCAGATGTGCGTTGTAACATCACTGTCCTGCAGCAATAAATCCTTCTGTTCCCATCTGTAACAATATTTAACTTGAGTAGGACAGTGCTCTTTACTTACTATCATTCTTTTCTCCAATCTGTATGGAAGCCTGAGTCTTTTGAACTAAGAATAACATAAAAAGCTTTAGAAAAACCCAAGCATTCTGCTACATGGTGTGGTCAGGTTAGTCATCAGCTCTCTTGTTAACTCAATATCAAGCCAGAAGTTAGAAATAAATGCATCTGGATTGATATGGTTGTATGTGTGTGTGTAATGTTTCTTTCTGCTTAATGACATCTCCAGGCACTGATGCCAGCTTAGCATTAACAGCATAAAGGTTTCTTGTTATCCTTTCTCAGTGTTTGCTCTCTGTAGTAGCTAGCTCAGATGGCAATACCTGCATGGGTACATGGTCTGTAGATCTTTACAAAGTTGCAGTCATTGAATGATGGCCTGGAGCTGACATTCATCTAGGACTTTTTCTAAAAGTATTATTTCACTGAACCAATATATTTTAAAGGAATATACACTTTCTCTGATGTGTTGAGAAGTGCTCTTCTGATGCAGAGTGGACTATGTTCTCAATGACAGTCCATAGCTACAAGTAGTATAGGCCAGACATCTTTTGTTACGTTTAGGTTTGCTCCTGCACTGCTGATGCTGTCAGCTTAAAACCAGCCTTAAGACAAAAACCCTTGAGGATTGCACTGTTTCACACACACTCTTGCTGTTGTACAGTTCTTAATATGTTTTTAAGCTACTAGTTTGGATAGAAGCTTCCAATTTTCTTCCCAACTATGCATGGAAATAGCAGACTTTATATAGAGGAAAAGTAAGCACAAGGACTTGTTTTAATTGTCTAGGAATTTCTCTCTTTGATTTTGAGAGATGGCTGCATGCGGTGTTTTTACAATGAAACAAAATGAAGGTTAAGTCAGTACTTGGCCTCATTCACTTCAAAGTTCACTAAATCTCATCAGTCCTTCAGCGAGCTTGGGGTAAATTTAAGCAGAAGAAGGCAGATTTTGTGTGGATCTGAACCAATTGATGTTTTTTGGCAGAAACAATAGAAAACATATTACGCAGTGTTTTTATGTTTGTTTCCTCACACTGTGTGGTTTTGTCTGGTTTCTCTGCAAGCAAGGTTCAAGCTGGCGAGCCACGCAGTTTCCTTTTGATTTCTTTGTTGTTCATTTATTGGAATTTGAGATTGGAAGCAGATACAGTGGATGCGAACCCAAGCAAGCCAAAATGTTTTCAGTCTGCCTGTGTAGCCCTGCCTGAAAGCTCAAGTCATTGAATTTTCTGCAGCAGAGATATTAAGCTAATTCTTCCAACTCTTTTGGAATGTATGTTTCCATTAGGATGGATGTATTCACATAAACTAGTTATTTTAATATTCTTCTGAACTGGAATGCAATTACTCACTCAAATTAGCCTTTCAAAATATCGATTAAAGGGATATGACATTCTGATCCTTCACAAGAGCATGGTCAAAAAGCCGAAATTTCTCAAGATTCAAGAAGTAAGCACATGAAATAGAGTATAAACACAGGTTATGTATACTCCATCTGCATCAATAATATTTAAAAAACTTAATCAGTATAATATAGCTTGACAGAATAGTACAAGATAAACTAATATTTTCAGTTCAGTTGCATAAAGACATTTTAAAAATAGGATTTACCATTTGATCTTGCATTATTTTCCTGATGAAAGAACATGTGGAAGCTGTAAGAAATGATAATCCAACATAAAATATACAAATGTACAAATTTTATCCAAATGCTCTAGACAAGCCAATATGGAAACCAGTATAAAATAGTCTGCTACTTACTAGCGCAATTTCAGGAGCAGATCTTAATTTTTTTATTATTATTTTTAAATATTTTTGATGTCTGCAGACAAGTCCAGACTGAACACTGGAGCACCAGCTTCACATCTGAAGTTGTTGTTCAGCATCTGGCTCCCACCTGCCCACTTAGCATAATTACTAAGCATCAAAAACTGTTTTGCTTTTCTCCTGACTTCAAAGCTTCTAAGGATACATAGTCTTTGCGCTCCTCTAAGAGCCTGCCATGCTCATCATTGGGGTTGTACGGCTTGGGGGTTTCTTGCAAACTGTCTCCTGTGACCCTGTGTGTCTGTCCCACTGAAGGGAGAGTGGGAGTCCTGTGAACAAACAGAGCAGTAGAAAGCACAGGGGAAATTCTCCTCTGTTATAATTTTATTAAGGGGAAAAAATGGATCAGAGTATTTTATCTAGTGTCTGTCTCTCTTGAATCTACCTAACCACTTTTTTTAAATCTAGATTAGATGCTCTGAATGAGGACTCTGAGCCTTTCCCTGGCTGGAATGAGATATTAGGATCCCTGTCTTCTAGTATGAGAGAGGATATCTGTGGTTTTCTACCTTAAGGTTATGCTAAGAAACTGCCTGGGGCAGTAGGCTTGCCCAGCTTCAGTTTCTTGTGTAGAATTGATCCCGCTTGGACTTTCCGTTGCACTTTTACCAAGCGCATCTTTGCAGGAATAACGTATCGTAGGTACACACAGGTGGCTGGAGGAAAAAGAGCTGCTTAGAACTTATGACCATCCCTTTCTGAAGCGTGTTTACTCCCATCACAGCTGTACTCAGCACGCCATTTCTGAGCTGGAGGTGAACAATGAGCTACTAATGCTCTTCTGTATGGCAACTGCTGAGTCACAGCCTGAACCACTGATTGAGCGCGTGGAGAAAAGACCCGGTCAGCTCTGGGAGCACAGGTGAAGGTAATTCACCTGCACAACCAGATCAGCTCTGAGAACTCATTTAAGTGCTGACTGCCGCCGAGGAAGGGTCTCCTGTTGGAGATCCCTCTTTTGTTGAATTTTTCCTGTGAGCCTAGATCCTTGGAGACAGGTGAGCGTTTCATTTTCTTCTTCCTTTGAAAAACCCTCTCGTTGCTCTGGTCCTGTTGTTGTTATACCTTTGTAGGGATGATCTGGAAACGTTTTGTAACGAGCAAAAATACACAGCCTTTAAATTGAAAGTCAGACTTTTCTAAGAATGTTTTACTTTATTTTCTGCATAGATTAAGGCAAATGATAAATATCAACAGTATTTTCGGAATAAAGATGGTTTAGATAAAGCGTAGAAACAAAGAAAATACATGTCAAATATATGAGGACAGGAGTGAGTTAAGAGTCTTTGAGAGCGGTTACTCTGCTAGTCCAAATAATGACTAATTACCATGGCAATCCTTATGTTCTGTGCCATACGGACCCCACCATTCCTACTTAAAAACACTAATGGCAAATATACATTGCAAACAGATGCCGTGTGCACATATCATTTGAAAAGGCTTTTAAGAAAACAAGATTGCTGGTCCTTGGATAGAAGCAGAGCAGTTGCACTGCAGGATGGCAGAGCACCAGTGATTACCATCCCACCAGAGAGCACCCATTTTGTGCCAGCACCCCAAAGGAATCAGGGATGGAGAGAGAAAGAAAAGTCTGGCTCAGTTTTGGGCTCAAATCAGGCTTTCCAGGTACAGCTTTTGTGTGAGAGTAAAGCACCTTGGTCTTAAAATGTGAAGACAGCACAGGCTGAGCTGCTCCTAATTAGCTTCCAGCTGGTGCTCCTCAGCTGCTGTGCAATAAGCTTGATAATCCAGACTGCTCGATAGTTCGGGGATCCCTATCTAAAGGATTGTCTGGATGAAAGAATTAGCAGGTCCTCGCTCCCCAGAAAAGAACTACCCCCTGTTCACTTTGGGCTACCTCGTACTCAGCATAGCCTGCCTGCCGCTGGCTACACCCTAGCCAGTACCATTCACCTTATGGCAGCTCTGAATTACAAAACGAAAACAGCTCATTTCTAATCCAGAGGGCAGAGCAGCTGTGCTGTAAACAGGGAGGAAGGAGAAGAAGTGAGGACTGCGTGTGGCACAAGCCTGGCACGTGGGAGCCCTGTGGAGCAGGGCTGCAGCCCCTCAGTAATCCCACACCTGTGTCATCTCCGTGCAGAATCTGGGTAAAGCCTTGACTTCAATAATGAATCAGTTCAGGAGGGAAAAATAAGCCTGTCTAAGCAGATATCTTTTGAATTACAAAGGGCCGGTAATTTGAAAATGTGTAGTTAAATTCTGGCAAAGATGAAGCACCCACAGTTGCCAGAACCCCATGCTATAAAATAAAGCAGAAAAAAGTTTGGCTTGCGACTGATTGCTCTGGATCTTACCACTGTATTCTGGGTTAACCATCAATGAACCTTGCATAAAATGAAAGCAGAGGTCTTTTTAGGCTTGATAAAGATCGGAATTTTTGTTCATGGAATATTGGTAGATGCTCAGCCTGCTGATAACTTGCTGGGGAATGTGGTCTCTCCCAGTGCTCAACTTGGCCATGCTGCTGGCAGCAGGACCTTGTCCTAGGGGTGGAGACTCTGTGGGTGCACTTCTGCCAGTCAAAGCTGAGGGATAAGCTGATAGTTCCCGGATACTGGTGAAAATTTTGTCTGATGTGGGCAACTATTTATGTTTGTAACTGATGTCATCAACCTACTGATAGGCAGGTACAGCCAATGGTCAAGCAAAGGAGACTATAACCAGCAATGTCATTGCAATTCCTGAGGCAATCATGAGGTCTTTATTAACGAGACGTGAACTCACCAACTTTAACAGAGTAAACATATTGTAGAAAATGATTTTATTTTTTTTTTTCCTCTTGAAATATGAAGTTTGTGTTGACCTTGGAAAGAGGAAGGCATACTGTGATTTTATACTTAACTCGAAGTGGCATCTTTAGGACATTCAAATGCATTAAAATTAATCTCGAATCTCCTCCAGCTACCTCCCCTCCTGTCCTGAGGGTTAGTCCTACATTTTTATCGCTTTCTAGCACTGCACTACTAGGCCCTTCAGAATGATGCTTACGATACGCATTCCTCCAGACGGTCTTTCACACTTCATGAGGTTCTGAACCATCATTAATTAGGAGACATTTCCTTCTGAAAGTTCCCTATATCTCTCTGAAAGCGCGTGAAGAGAGATATATGTATTTGCTCCTCACCAAATTAATGGTTTCTCCTTGTTGGTCATTATCGCTGTAGGACAGTGAAATCCGTCCTGGTGTCACTGAACATGGTGAAATACAGAACGATCATAGAAAACATTTATGCATCAAAAGGCAAAGAGGTGTTTTGCTTCTCTGTGAGTCTGTGTGTAATGTCTGTGCTCAGTCAAGCCCTACCCATGCCAGAACCAGCTGCATTAATCTCTCCAGGCTTCTTTTTTCCAGTGGATAATGTTGTTTGTTTCAAGTTGCATCTTTTATAAATGATCCAACAGTACAACTTTATTATTTTCAGTGTATTAGAGATGTTAAAACTAATTTCTACTTCTTTCTTCCACTAAATTCTGATTGAAAATATGGCTGGATGTTTTACACTGTTATAGTTTTTAATGGTTCTCTGTGAGGGGGAAAAGCACCTGGTCCCTCATTTCACTATTTTATACGTAGGCTAAAACCCAGTGTAAAAAATACTCAACATTCTTTCCACAAAACTTGAAGACATTTATCTATGTTATGTGTATTCAGAGCCTTAGGAATCTTTTCTATCTGTCCCCCAGGACATTATGGGACATTTTCCATGTATATCTTAGTGGGATTGCTCAGCACCGTAACCGTTCCATCTACCTCTAGCTTCACCTGAAGGGCGAAATCCTTAAGATCTTGACACAATACTGATAAATACGTGGAATTATTAAAGTTGCCATCTCAGCAGAATAGGATTGCTGCTGCCTTTGTTCTCAGGGGAATACATATTTCACCCAGTAGCAAGACACCCAACTGCTGCTACAATCACAACTCTCTGAAATGCCTTTAAGCTAATCATCTTTGAACATAAGTCTTTGTTGTTAAATCAGGGACCTTCTAGATGCAAGGCACAGAAACCTTTTTTGTTTTTTTCTCTCCACCTTGCACAAAACAGCTTTAAGCCTGTCACCGCTGACAGTAAGGTTCAGTGATCTGTCAACATTCACCCCTGATAAAGACAGTGAGAGAAATCCGTGGCTCTGGAGAGTTCAGTAGAGACCAAACAGTATGTTTGCAAAAGAGCATTTTTATATGTTTTCTTGTGACAGCACTAGTTTAACAGAAAATAGTTGGAGTGTGCCAGAAAAAGGGTAAAAAAGAAAGGGGGGAAAAATAGGAAAAAAGACAGTAGTAGTAAGTGAGGCTAGCATGACATGATGGATCTGGGCTATGACAAACAGAATTGGAAAAAAACTTCCCTGGGGACCAACTATACCAGGTTTGCTGAATTGTATTTCTCGATTTCTTACTGTGCAACAGTGCTTTTTAGTGTTAGATTGACTAGGCTTCAGAATATTTTTAAAATTGTACAAATCAAAATCCATGTAGCTTAAAAATGAAAGATGTAAAAGGTTTAGGAGTTTGATGTATTGAAAGGCATTCTGTATTCCCTCATGTGAGTATTAAATGTACACTTTGTCTGTTTGATGAATTTTAAATCTTTGTGGATTGCAACATGCATCGCAGCAGTTTAAGGGGGTATAAACCTTGACTGAAGAACAGCGTAAAGGATGTGCAGTGGTCAGGCTTCAAAGTAAGCTATTCTTCACTTTTTTTCTGATTTGTCTAGGTGCTGTAGTACATACCTAATCCAATTTATAGAGAGCCAAGAAAAAGCAGTTGGGGAAAGATCATGAAAAATTCCTCTTGGGTCCAACTAACTCTGATGAAATTGAATGCAGAGAGATATCTTGTTTTAATTTCAGTGTTACAGGAAAAAACCCCAAGAAAATAGAAAGTAAGGAATTGATACTTTGAAATATAAAATACCTTTATTCAAACCTACTGTCATGTCAAACAAGGGTCTCACTTGGTGACAAGTAGAGTGAAGAGAGAAGGCTTCAGGAGCTTGAAAAATAGCTTTAGATGACGTTCATCCATGACAGTTTGGTTTTTGGGTACGTCAGAGAGTGCTGACATAGCAGGCCAGTAAGGCAAAGCATGTTTTAATGAGTCCTATAATTACTCCACATTTAATTCTTCCTTCCAATATACAAACTTTCTTTCTCTACTGCAGTAGTGCTTTCTATAACAGCCTTGTGACATGCTTCTTCACATAAAATCTTAAGTTATGAATACATAGGTTATAAAATATGAACAAAAATATCCGAATCTCAGTGAAAAAGATTTTTGAAGGTGTTTTATCATATTTATGTCAAGTGTAGGTGAGAAGTCACTGACATGGGGATGGACAGCTGGAGCAGTAGGAATGAAAGGTTTATGGTGAAGGAGAAAAGAGCAGTCCAAGCATTCCGGCAACTAGGTTGTGTTCAAATGAAACCATTTGTTCTTCTTTCCTCACTCTTCTTGAAGTGTTCCCTTTCCTCTCTGTTTTGCACTGGAAGTGTTTAGCATAAGGGCTGAGTTCTTGAATTTCTGATACCAAATTTTAGATTTCGGGGGGATTTTGAGATGGACTCATGACTGAGCTCTAGGATAAAATCATCTTATGACCATACGAAAATCTAATGGTAGATGCTCTGAGTCTAGATCTGAGTCTGAATAGACATCAAGTGATGATGAAAGAATACAAGGCTTATATTTCGGATCTCAATATGTGTGTTAACTTCTTAATATTCTCAACAATTTCCTAATGTAGAAAAGCTTCACTCTATTAATTTACAGTTGGAGAAATGAGGGATGTAAATACAAAAACAGGACACAAATATTTTGTCAAGCAGCATGAAAGAGTTATTACTTCTAGACCTTAGGAAACACACCCTGTGAAACAGTGGGCATTGTGTGTATTCCAGTTCATAGCTACCTTGGTTCAATGTCTAATAAGGTGGAGGAAAAAAAAAAAAAGCATAAACCAACAATAATCTGAAGGGGCTTTTAATAAAGTCTTCTCCTTTCCATGACCTTCCAGCTTGTATCATCAAAGATCACCTGTGAGTTTGTAAGTAAATTCTGGACTCCGTGAGGGGGATTGTGGTGCTGTTGCCAATTGCTGTGACTCGCATTATCAGTCATGGTGCTGCCAATCACTGTGCTGATGCCTGTCAAGTTTCCACTGCTGCCAAACAGAATGTAAAATTGACGGGGAATATTGCACTGCTCGTCATGTGCTGTGATACCTCTGCCTTCAGGAGAGTGGGTACCTGGGGTTACAGGCAGGATCAGGGCTTGGGAACACTTTGTTCCTGCCTTGACATTTGTTAGAACTTACTAATTTTAAAAATGTAGTGCATGGTTCACCCCTAGTTAGATACTGATTGTGAAATTATTTCCACAGATTGAAGTAACATTATCTGATATTGTTTTCATTATAAGGTTTAGGCAGAGATGTGAAATAAAATCAGGATGGGATTAAATTTCTGACAGTGGAAACAATACTCATTAATTCTGCAGTCTAAAGTTTTGAGGATTGATTTGTATCTTTTTATAATATGT
Organism: Oreortyx pictus; assembly: GCA_036925125.1. Lineage (NCBI taxonomy): Eukaryota > Metazoa > Chordata > Aves > Galliformes > Odontophoridae > Oreortyx > Oreortyx pictus. The sequence goes on from JAUPFR010000009.1 coordinate 31,720,932, forward strand.
ACTGTGGTCAGTTCCAAAAATCTGTCTGCGTGTTTCTTTTTTATTTGACATGGTTTCTCAGATTTCAGAAAGTTCTCTTCCACCTATTGCTATATACTTAGGTCTTTCTGCACAAAACAAAAAAACCCTACAAATTTTGTTTGTGCATCCATCTGTACAGTGGTTCATTAATCATCCATAAAGTGTAAGATTTTGCAAATGTAATATACACAAAAAACACAGCCAGCTGGACTTCTAGATTTGTAATAGGGCAATGACACGCCAAAAATACTTTGCCGTTACAGCCTGACACTACAGTTTCTGTAGAAATGAGAAGACTCATGAATACATTCAAGAGAAGTCAATAGCTTGTACAGCCATAGAGAATTATTTAATTAAATCTGCAAGCTTTCGAGGAAGCCATAAAAATGAGGTTAATATGTCAGACTAATAAATTCTATATAATTAAGCTCCCCAAATATAGAAATTTCAGAATATGTTGCTAAACGAATTGCAGTAGGGACATCAATTTATTTAATCTTAACATTGTTGCATTGTCTCCATGAACTTCCATTGGTGTCACAATAAGATTATTATGACAGCACCATTAAGACCAGTTCAAATGAATGAGGAATTAGTGTCAGGATGGAAACAGCTGCAGCTAAGAGCTGCTGTCTATGATCAGTAGTTATTTTCAAAAATTCAGGTATTTTGTTATTACAATAATCATATATTCTCTTTAGGTATCATGTAGTGTAATGAAGAAACCTGAGTTTTCAAGGAGCTCCCAAATCAAACTATAAATGTACTGCTGGATATGTTTATTTCCACAAAATATTTGTAGTTTCAGCTCCATGTGCAGTAACTTCCCTTGTATATATGAAGACCGGATACATTGCTAGATTTTAGGACTGTTGATAACTCATACAACACCTTTGTTACTGAGAATCTCCCTTTAGTCTATTGCCCACCTTCCCCTTTCCCAGAATGGACTTTTCTTCAGTCACTGCAAACATGGTGAGAGTGGGACGGAGGCGATACCAGTGACACGTGCCATGAGTTTAATGACCCGTGTGCTAGTGTCCTCTGAGTTTCTTCTTTGAAACACATCCACCCTTAGTACCTGTCCATGAGCCTCTTTGTGTAGTGCTGTACCACCCTGAGGCAGCAGTTCTGAATGCACTCATTTCCCAGCATTACATATAATAACTTTTTAAAAATAATAATGGATTTATAATGACTTCAGAATTTGTAACCCTTTAAACATTTTTTCCTCATACATTATACATTGCGTTTTCTGCAGGACTGTAAAGAAACATATTTAGATTTATGGTTTTGTTTCACCTACATTGTTCTATTTAACAGAAAATGAAAATATATTATTGATAATATCAGAAAGATACGCATCTGCAATGAATCTATCTAGATGACAATTCTTTGTGCTTTTCAGGGCAGATTTAGATTAATATGCATCCTTCAGGGCCAAAGTAAAAGTCCAGATTTATTTAAAATTTTAAGTTCCAGGTTGGGAGTAGTGCAGTGTTTGCACTAAGATCCGCGTTGTTTTATAGTTAATATTATAAGTAACTATTTATACAAGGTCACAAACGTATGGATTCTTAGCGATGCTTAGGAGGAATTACTATTTTTCTTCCTAATAATAGTTTCAACTTTTAAACAAAATAGTTGGAACTACTCACTACCTATGTAGCAGTTCCCCTTCCACCCTCAAGGCTGCTAACATTATAATGTCCCTGTAAAATGTCAGCACAGTGTTTCATGGCAAAAGCTTCTTGTTGTCCAAGTGGCATGCCCTGTCACTCACCACCTGCATATATCCTTTCTCACGCACCCCAACCTACTACAGTATTTCTGTGCCCTGCACTTCAAATAGAGCAGACTGCTGTAACATGGGAGGTCATTTCATTCATTCCTGCTGCTTCCTTGGGGCATTTTAATGGCTGCTGTGCTCTTAGGAGAAAAGCAGTAATGTGAGACACATAGTCATATCCCTGGGCCTTGGGGAACAACGGCTCTTCTGTGCAAATGGAGCATAAGCACCTGTTGTAAACAAATTAAATAGTGTTTTTAAAAATACAAATATTATTATCTGCCAAAATTATGTCAATCAAAGGGAACCAGTTGGTGGTAGAAAGTACAATGCAAGATATGTTCTAAATAGGTATACTGTGCATCCCTCCTATGCGTGATCTTTGATGAAAAGGCAGTTTGTTCAGGATACCTAGATTGAATTTCTTGTAGGGCAGCTGCTTGTGAGGATATAAGATATTTCTCTCAACCACCTGTTTCCTTTTATTGTCTCAGTGTTAGAGTTGGTTTGGGCCAGCCCATGTGAAGAGATAAGGCAGAGTTGCTGTGTTTTGTTTATAAGGGCATACTTGTTCATGCTTTCAAATATTAGTTGGACTTCAGCAGCCTAACCCCATGTGAAATGGATGAAGCAGCTGCTTTTATTATGAACTTGAGTAACTTGTGGTTTTGTCTTGGCACACTGCTATGTCTTTTTTACTTGCCTTGTCATAAGAAAAAAAGTTAAACGAACTTTATCTGTCCAAACAGCTGCAGATCTGGAGAGGTAAAAAAAAATAATAAATCCATCTTCATAGTACAGAAGTATACATCAGTGGCCTACAACCAGGGCCACGTTTTGTCAGTATTCGTGACTCATGTGGTCCTTTGCACCAAAATAATCTGAATATAAAACCTCTGACTTGGTATGTCCTTCCACCTTGGTGAATCCTCATTGAAGGTGTAGGATAAGTTCAAGGCTTATCAAGGTAGAGGGGAGGCTCCGATGGCGGGCGTTAGTTCTTGTGACTTTGCTTATTGAACATCAGGATGCAGAGCCAAAAGTGGTAATGATGGAGTTCAAAATGCCTCACAAAAATCTGTGCAACTGCAAATAGAAGTGCTTTTATTTTTGTTAACGTAAAATGTGCTTGGAGAGATGAGATTTTGACTAACACCCCCAGACTGTGAGACAGAGAAGTAGTTAAACCCTATTCCTTCTTTATAAGAAATTAACGATTCGTGTAACTGGTGAAGTGTTTGAAGGCAAGAGAATTGCTGAGATTAAAATGACACTCCAATGCCAGTGCAAACAGTTCTGCCATGTAGACCACAAATGAAAGACATAAGAGGAGGACTGAGAATTAACTATTTATTTGTCACTTCTGCTCATTTGCAAAAATAAAAACCCCAACAAACAAACAAAAGGACAGTGTCAATTGGGCATTTAAAATATAAAATGGGAGCATGATTGTATTTATTTTTCTAACAGTACAGAATCTCTGCTCAGTGACACTGGGGACGTCTTCTGGCTGTATTCACATTCATTATCTTCTTAAGAAAAGCACCCCCAAAATAAACAGAGAACCACATTATTTTCCTCATACCGCTTTTAATGTTTTAAGAAATCAAACTTTTCACTTTGCTGCTTATGATTCTTGGTAAAATAATGCAAACGCAGCCAGTTTGATGCTTTTTTTTTTTTTTTTTTTTGTTTACAGTATTGCTGTGTTGTTTTGGTTAACAGAATGAAGAACAGCACAGTTAGACTACAAGTAAAAATGTTTTATTCTTAGTTTGTTTCATCAATAAAAGCTGACATTTTTGCAAGAAAGATGTTATACTATTGGAATTAACTCTTAGTCAATTGTAAATAATTGTATTATATTGGGATGTTATCATGAAGATTAGAAATCATTTCCTGCAGAATCATGTTCTTGCTTTCTCAGCACTGTTTCAATTGAAGGGAATTTGAATGAAGTGCATCTCATTACTAACATAAAGTAGATGGAGCCTGAATAATTTTTATATTTATTTTCCATAGATAGCTATTACGTTTCTTATCCTATCCATCCAAATTTTATAAAGTAAATTGTTTTAATCCTTTTTTCTTTTTTTTTTTTTTTTTGGAGAGAAGCGATGAATTTGTTTCTGCAGAAGTAATAGATCTGAATATATTGTAATATGCATAAAAATCTGTTAACACAGTTATTTATACAAAAAGTGTAGCTGCCTTACCTTTGATTTAATTTACATACTTTATTTGCCTTCTGACAAGTTCTTCCCTTGCCTTTTTTTATTTATGTGCCAAAAATATGTCTTTTCAGATAAGTCAACTAAAACTTTAATGTATTGTATATTTTAAAACTACATAAAATGTTTTATGCATTCGCTAGTTTTTCCCACAAGCATTTGTAAAAGGTGATGCTATATCAAGATTAGACATGTTTTACCACTGATAACAGCATAATGACATTGTATTTCTTAAATATTATGAGCAAATAGATGTGCTCTATTTTAAAGCCTATGCTGACATTTAGGTTGAATTATCCAGCATTAAAAAGAAAAGAAAAAGAATCTTTATTACTCGAAGGTTAAAACTTTGGCAGCTTTCTTTTCTTAAATAAAAGAATTCAGACCCACACCCTGAGAAAGAATGTGATGAATTTGTTTTAAGTATGTGAAAGATGTGAGCAACATAATTATTTTTCCATTCAAATGTGGAAAACAATAAAAGTTTCCCATATGTACATCATAGGCTGTAACTCATTTCACTCAGCACTAAAGCAATAAGCAATAGAGTGTAGATACAAAGAGCTCCAACTCTGGAAATATCTGCTTAACCCTTACTGGTCTTTTTTTGCACTTTGCTACTGTAAACATGGGTTGAATTTACATAAGCCACCATTCATATTCTTGTGAGTTCATAATATAAATAATGCAGAAAATCTCATTCACTTCCCTAAATTATGCTAGTCATTACAGATGATTCATGTAAGTATTAATCTCTTGGATGTGGCAGAAAACTAGGGAGCAGAAACTACCTATCATATCATTTGCAGTTAAGAACCTGCTGCGTATGTCTAAGCTTTACTCAAAATGCTTGTGGTAATTGGGTGTGCATCTTTTCACTTTGCTACAATACAAGTGGCAATATAGCCTTCTCTGCCATTTCCTCATACTAGAAGATGAGATTTTGGGAAATATGCTCAAGTAAGAACATGCCTGGGACTGGAAAGCTGTCTCACTGTGCAGCAGTAGCATACAGGCCTGGAGGAATGTGTACACCATTGCGAAGATGTACAGATCTGATTGTTGTATGGTATTGTGTGATGAGGGGAAAGGCTGGGCAAGCAAAAGCTTAAGAATTGTTCTACTAAGAAAATTTTAGGTTAAATTCTACTGGAATCTCTGAAAGCCAGCCTGAAACTACCGGTTGTCTGTTACCTTGTCAAATCTTGGGTTGCCTGTATTGTTTGGTGAAAAATGCACCAAGGCACGGGTCATTCATAGGTTTCTGTACAGGTCCTCCACTTTGGCTTTCTCATTCACCTCTTTCACATACATGATCATCCTCTTCCTTTTTACCTTGCAGAAAAAAAAAAGGGGGGGAACAAATGACGACAAAGGAAAATTGTAGGATTTAAGCAGTTGGACTTTGTATAAATACAGGTTGGAGCCCTGACCTTGCTGCTTATGTCTGTGACCACACTTGGGCAGTGCTCTCTGGGATTTGGTATGCCATGACCAATACAAGAGTTAAGCTGTTGAAACCAGTGATGCAATTTATCTTTGGGTGATATTTGGATGAAGATCTATGCAGGCTTAGTGCTTGTGCCTGCACTTACTGCTCTTCCTTTCCAGAAGGAGGGGAGTCTTAGCAGGGAGCAGGCACTGCTGCACAATGGCAGAGCTCCAAAGGACATGGGGCAGAGGGTGCTAGAAGCAGCAAGACTCAGCAGGGAGCAAACAAATAGTTGGGCATTTCTCTGCAAAGCTCAGTAAAGTGGGGAAACACTCATGCTGGAAAGTATATTGTGGCCATTAATCACAGATATTAGGAGTTGGACGTTTATACCTGGTGTTCATTAATAGTTGATGGATATGCATAATAAATCACAGGATAACTATATTTAAAATGAATTAAAATGTGTTCTTTATTTTTGACAGTAGTGACATAGAAACGTTGGCTTTACTTTGCACATGTATCCTGTACACTCTTTGAAATCAGTCTTTAACCTCCCCTTGTGCAGTGTTTTTACGGTATTGACCATCCTGCCATAGATGAGGCTGTCCATTAGCTCAGGAGTAAACTGACTTCTAATTAGAAAGAATGTGAAAGTGGGTATTATTATTAACAAAAAAACCCAAACAAACATATCATTCATGCTGTTATAAATGCTACTATAAAGATCAAATCTGTAAGATAGTTCATGGTTTGTTTTTTCAATTGCTAGCAGAAAAAGTTTAGAACAGTATAACAAAAGACTTAAAAGACAGGCAAGTTCATAGAAACTATGTAATTTTAAAGACAGGTCAGAGCTTTTCAGGTAGATAATAATGCTGTTTTCAAACATTTACAGTGTGAATATCTTGAGCAATCAATACTTTGTCTCAAATAGAAAAGCAGAATGAAAGTGCTGGTTACAACTTCTGTTGAAGCCCCTTCCTGATATTTTCTTATTTTCTTGTGTTGCTGTGTTCAGCTTTGGTTTTGAATGTCCTAAAGTTTGTCAGTGAGAGCTCTTAACATAACTTTATGGATTATATGGTATTCTTCACTATGAAGTTTTAAAAGATACAAAAGAAAAAACCTTGCTGAAATGTAGAAGTTATTTTTGCAGTAACGTATGTCATGATTTTTAAACATTCAGGCCTTTAAACTTTTTTTTTTATAGTGTATGTTCTTGCCAATCCCAGCACAGTTCTACAAAGTAAAATATTTGGCAGTGAATTCATATTAACAGATGGAACAAGAAATTAACACGTTTTTGCTTCGCTAATTCACAGTTCTTTTAATACGCTAATTCTAAATCACCTGTTCTGACTTCGACAGGCTACAGACACCTGTTTGGGGTAATATTCCACAGCTAATTATTACATGAGAAACTCAGTTTCCAACAAAAGGGTTTCTGTGTGAAATTGTCATAGTTAACAAATTAGTAATACCAACTTCATACAAAAATAGCTTGCGGTTTTAATTTACATGTACTTAACCTTCCCTGAAGAGCTAGAAGCAGTGGGATTACATGGGAGCAGCCTCTCCGCCAGCACACCGGCGAGCTGCTGCCTCCATCCATTTCCCACCAAGGTTGTCTCAGTCCTGGCTGAGTCCTGGTCCTTGTGGCCATGTCAGTGCTTGCTCTGTGATATCAGTCTGACCAGCAAAGTGTTGTTCACAGAAAACCAGAATTCAAGAGGTTTCTTCTTAACAGGAAGATAGGAGTCCTTTCCAGCTTCACTAGTGCAAGTTAGCCTGAGTAAGAAAAAGTCTTCTGAAATGTTAGTTCTGCTGCAACATAAAAAGTGAAGCAGTGCTGTAATTTCTTTGTTTTGCTGTTTACCTTTGTACATCAGCTCTAGCATTTTAGTGCTGAGCTTCATTGTAGCATGTAGTGACTAAATATTGCTCCAAAAGTTGTCAGTGGGTAATTTAATCCTCTATCATTTAATATGTGAACTTTCTTTGTGTGTGCTCGTGTCTATAAGTTAAAAAATACCTGTTGTCGTTGCCTTTTTAGAAGCTTCTTACAATTCCATCATAATGAATCATCGTGTTATATGAGAAAGGAAGTGAGCAGAAGTGAAACCATTCCATCTCAGTGCTCTTCTCTGCTTTTTCACTACTGACATCAAAGTGGTGACAAAGCCCTTGCCCTCTGTCCTTGTTTTACCACTTGTGTAGAGGCCCACTAGAAGTCTACAGGAGCAATAATTTTATGGGCATGGTGAAAGAGAAGGAAGGGGATGAACAAGGTTTCTTAGTACAGTAGGAAAGGAAGAAATATAATACATGTGAAAGGGTGCAAATAACAAGACAAGAGAAATAGGAGTATTTATGTATCTGATGGCTGATAGGACAGGGATTGCTAAGTGATCCAGAGAAACACTAAACAGTTTTACAAGTTATTCCAGTGAGAGTATGCAAGTACCTGTAATAAAGGGAATTTAAGAGGCCCATGATGGCTCTGTCTACTGTGTCAAATTAGGCTCACTTACTGTAGTAGATCTTGTTTTTCAGAAAACTGATTTAAATGAAGTGATCTACTACCTGGTACCTGGATGTAAACATGCATTATCTGAGCATGTCACACCTTTAATGGAGTTAATAATTTCGTATCTAAATAATTTCACCTGAATAATTGTTGGTACAAATGCTTCATACTAAAAAGACCTCTTAATGATGGCTATAATTGTGTCAAAAGTTTTATGGTTCTTTGAAAAATCTTACACTGTCAGGTAGAATGGAGAAAATCAATCATGCAATTCCTTTCTGCTTTCTGTACAACAATTGTTCTAAATACTGTATTCTTCTGTATATGATAATATACCGCAATAATTTTTAAGTAAAGCATAAGAAAACCCTTTCTACCACCAGTACTATGCCTATGGGCTGCAGAAGATGGGTAAAGGCTGGCACACGTACTGGAGGAGCTTTTTGTTCTTTGACTATATTTGCATGAGTAGTATTATATTGCTAATGTCTGTGTCCTTAAATGACTCTTACTTAGTGTATGACAGTAGTTTTCAGTTGTAATTTCTGCATGCTGCTTTGTAAGACTTTGTTATTGCTTTAATCAGTTTCATTACACCTCGGTGTCTAGATCCTCTCCTTGTCAAAATATCATAGTAAGGCATTAACCATGGGAAGATGATATGAATCTTAAGGCAGTAGGATCTGGCATTGATGCTGGGGGATTTCTGTTCTTCTGCAGTATAGTTGCACATTCCTGTCTTTTTCTTTTGGTTATTTATGCCTGACCTAAGCAGAACTCTGTCTAGTTAAAGCCATGCAAGAGAATTTGCCTCTTCAGTTAACAATGGATTAAGTAAGAAATGTAATCAGGACATTTTGTCTATTTTTGCCTATCTGACCCTGGAGATTGATAGGACATGAACCGGGGAAAAATAAGTGCCACAGAACAGCACCACATGGAAAAATCCCTTTGCCCACTGTGACTGGGAAAGAGCTACTGAGGTGGTTGTTATACACAGTGATTGATCCCCTCTCCTTTGATGGTTACGTGATAGATAAGGGAAATAGTCAAGTCTGGAAGAAGCTATTTTGTGCTCGTATTAACTGGAGGATTTTCAGCAGATGTCTTAATAGTTGGAAATCAGCAATAGTATGTGGATTTATTTGTATGCCATCTGAACCATTTGACTTGCCAGATGCATGTTGTTTAATAGCCTTTTGTACATCGTTTTCAGAAGATAGTTCAGTAAGATTTTCTTTTATTGTGTCAAATAACCCATTTTGTAGATAGCATTTCCTATTGTTAGAATGTGTTGAAGAGACTAATCGGGTATAGTCATTGCATAGAAAAGAGAATATGCAAAATGCTAGCCTGTGCATTGCGAGGCACAATAGAAACTTGTGATGAAGTCATCCTTTATATCTGTTTTGAACATCACACACTCTTCTGCTTTTTAGATATCTTTGTTGGCAGTGTTCTTTTCCTTAGGTACTTAAAAGCCACTTTACTCCTTTGCTGTGTAGATTGTTTCAGTCCTTCCTATCTTCTTACTGTCAACATTATCGTGCATTAATATGGTTTAAATTATTTGCAGACTTTTCAGTCCTGTACTTAAACACGAAAATAGTTTCATCTTTCTGTTATTCTTATATCAGAGCTTACCTGCAGAGATAAATGAAGTCTTAGTTCTTATGCTGACTCACATCATACTTTACCTGCCAGTCCCTTTATGACTCAATGACTGTGAAATACATATACATGTTGATTGATAACAAAGAACAAGTTTACTGTATCGATTTTTATTTTAATCATCACTCACTACTTCAGGGATATGCACTAAATACCTCTGGTTATTTGGCTATGTATGCATTTAAAATTTCACTGTATTTACTGTACAATATTAATGGTGACTCATTCAAAAATACTCTTTGATTTCCATAGCAATTTCTATTGTGATATATTCTGAGAACGAAAATAGCAGAAATACATAATGGCAAGGAAGAGAGCTTGAATGTGTCAAATTAGGCTCACATTAGGGTTTCACAAAAATTTTGTTGATTGATTCACAAGAATTACTATGTGACTATTTTTTATCCACAGTTATTAATCAGAGTGTGAAAGAGTGGCCAAATAAAGATCAACAAGGTCATTGGTGTTTTTGGAAAAGCTCTTATGGATGTAGATGTAAATCACAAACAAAAAAATCTTCAAGGCAAACTGTTATCAGACTGAAGGGTGCTTATTCCTCCAGTCACTGTCTTCTAGTGACAAAGGTCCCAGTTGAATCTAGATGCAGGAATGTGTAGGATGTACATTCAGCAACTCCAGCCACCAGATGGTAGACTCTGCTTACTGGTTAAGTCAGCTCTAGTGTCTGGTCACCAGTTGGCAGAAACAGCAGTAGACAAATTACATCACCTTAGAATCACAAAGCACAGCATCTCCCTTGTATTTTGATTCAAGTACACTCCTTCTTTCAAATTTTTGTTAACATACAGAAAACACCAAGTCCATGTCAATATTACGCAGCATCTATAAATATTCTCAAATGTATGCTGAGAAGGAAAGTATATTTTTATTAGGTTGTTTATTATGTGAGTGGAATTAGCAAGAGACAGTTGGTGTAGAAAATTAATGAACTAGAGTTTCATGGCTAGAATTTACTCCAACCTGCCTTATGTTACCAGTAAAATTTGTTTGGGAAACCTCAACATACTCTTTAGGAGACATTTGTCCATTTTGCCAAATGATCCTACAACTGACCACATTCTAATGTCATTCTCTGCTATATTTTAATTTTTTTCTTTCATTGTGTAAAAACAAAATATAATGGTAAAATTATAATGGTGGAGCCACAAGTGTTAGCATTCATAGAGAACATTTTCTATGAATCATTTGCATATATTGGGTATATATATGCTTCATGGTCACACCAAATATTTGAAAATAGTCAACAAGGACTAATTGGACAAATGATTTTTTTGCCTCCTATCAGCTGTAATAGACAGCTGAAAGCTTTGGACTCTGCAGAGTATGAAAACATCTGAAATACTTTCAACAGATTATACTTGGTCCAGTCATTAATCAAATGAGTTTACATTACTTCTTCTAAGGAGATTCTCCGTTACTGGAAGCAAACCAAACATATGTATTTGACTTTCCATGTGAGAGAAAGATGGTTTCATACTATCTCCTAATAGTGTAACAAAGAGATGGAAGGGTAGTCCCCCATAACATGTATGTCTATTTTATTTGAAAATCAAAGTTTTAAAGTTGGAGCTTCTGTAGATTTGATTTTGCATTCTCCAAGGTGGCAAGTTTGATATTCAGACTTTCACTGTCATCCTCAGTGCTATGAGAGTTGGTGTTGTGAGACTCTTATTTCCTTCCAAACTTCCTGAAAGAAGTGTAGCTGTGAACCACTGCAATCCTGCCTGACGTTGCCAGTGGGTTTTAGACTGTCTGACACAGGAATTGCCAGAAGCCTGATCCATGTCCCATTTAAATGAATGGAGATTTTCTATTGGTTTTGGTAGGCTCTAGTTCTTGCCTCATTTTCTGCAGTGCCAATAGCCTTAGCCACTTGTAATGCATTGCAGTGAGACTGCCCAATGGGCTCTTGCTGGACCTTTGAAGGTGGAACTTTGATAATGATTTGATAGTACAAACTCAGAAACAATTTATTACTGTTATTATTGTGTAACAGTGGATGGACCACCTCTAATTTCCCACTGTCTTCTGCATCTACTTACAAATGAGGATTTGTCCCAGCTTTGATGCCTATTTACCCACTGATATTACTTTGTGCATTATGAAACAATATGCTCTTCTCTGCCCTCATTTCTCCCTTACACTGAGGCAGATGATGTGATGCACTGAACTTTCGATAGTGAAGCTCTTAACAGAGGTTTTTTTTTTTTTTTTTTCCTCTAGGAAGAGAGGATATAAATACTCATTAATTATTATAATTCTCTGAGAATAGTTGCATTTCACAGATCTGGTGGACTGCAGACATCCTTAGATTCCATTGTACCTAATGTAGCCCTATGCCATTCTGTCTCCTATTTTATTGAGCAAATGAGTTCTGAGCCAGAATCTGGAAGTACCAACTGTTGATCTCTGGAGTAGAACCTTGATTTGGGTGGATCCTGGAGTATTATTCCTCTAAACTTTGACATGAAAAATTCAGCTGGACATCTGATTAGAAAAAGGCTGTAAGTGTAAAGGTTGTAAGAAAGTACCTGTAGTACTTTCTTCTCAAGTCAGACTGCTGCATAAAAGTCTTAATTTGTAATAAGTTGCTTTTAATTTTTCATATTTTGACTGTTCCAGGAAGCATTATTTAGAGCTATACAAAATCAAATGACTGATTTATTCCAAGTTAGTTGAAAATTCTCAGAGTTATGAAAAAATCTGTTCTGGATTTTGTTAAGATTTTTGTTAAATACTTATTTTTTAGCTCTATGGATATGAATCAGAATATCTAAAACTTGAGTTATAATCTACAGTTGGGAAATTGAGTGGAGTATAGAGAATGGCATGTCATGTCTTTATGATACAATAAACCATGCAGCTGAGCTGTTATGTACAAAATAAAAACAGAGAGAGGTATGCAGTCACTACAGATTGCTTTGTCCCAAAACTAAACAGAGAACTACAGAAAACATGGAGAAATTAAACTGGTTATAAATGCTTCAGCAAAGATTCCGGAGATAACAGTCTTTCAGCAAGGAATTTCTGCTAGAAGAGTTTGTCTTTGGTGTGTGATCCACCCGTATTAGATGACTCCTTTGAGTAAAATTGGTGCTGGCCAAAATGTTTATGTATTTCTGCAACTGCACCAAAATATGAGGGTGAATGAGGTGACATAGCAAACTGAGGAAACCCAACAAATGTACATAAGAAATGACTCATTTATCTGGGATACATTTTTCCAATTTTCTTTTGTAATTCCAACTGTTTATGCTTAAAATCAATTTGTAAATGAACACGACTGTTTCCATTCTCCTTTTAGAGTGTGCACCAGTACATTGTATAAACATGAGTTTTTTAAGCCATTTAGTGCCTCACCGAAGAAGCAGGGCATTAGGTTCTCATTCATTCATCTGAAAACAATTAGGAGAAAATGCCACTTATCTGAAACAGTATTTGTCAGATTTTCTTCATCAAACTTGGTAAATACATATCTTCTGACACTTTGATGTATAATCATCAGTCTAGGGTAAACCTAAGTGACTAGGCTTTGGCCCGTGAATAGCTTTTGTTGCTGTATGACATTAAAATGTTGTGTTGATTTTTTTTTTTTTTAAAGATATAATGAATATTCAAAATTAGAGTTATTCTCTGTTGTACTCACAATGGGTCAAGTGTCATAAGATCAAGAGAATACTTAGTATGCAATCTAGAGGTTGTATAAATGTTTCTGAATTGAATATTTCACATGGTGTATGCTCTGGAACTTCTGCTGAAGTAAAACAAATTAAGTAGTATCAAATTTCATTTGAATGGGTAACTAGTTAAAATGGAAATATTTTAATTGTCTTTGAGGATGCCTTGCATTCACAGATAGTGGAAGGCATTCACGCTTTTTTTTCCCCTGAAAACTTCTTTTGTAGTTGCACTCTGCAGAATTAAAAATGTTCCATCCCGAATCTTTGTGCCGCAAATTCCAGGCATCAATAAAACATAGAGTGCTACAACCTGAAGACATGCAGCCTGTAACTTAAGAGATGGTTAGGATTGCTGTCTTTTCAATATAATTTGCCACAATCAAGATTTAAGATTATTTGGTATTATCCTGTTTGTTTCAGAGGACTTTCACTAGATGACCTTTAAAGGGCCCTTCCAACTCAAAACAGTTCTAAGATCTTCTCTACAGTGGTGTACATATTTCACCTAGGAGATGAGTTAAGTCCTACAGTAATTTTGGAACCGTACAAGTATTTTATGTAGTCATAGATTTCTGATAAAATCATTTACCTATCATTTGCTTGGACTGTGGAAATCTAGGTCATGATTTATCTTGTTCAGCTACTTTTAATCTTCAACAAATACTACAATATCCTGTTACAAGCAGAACCAGGTAATTTGAAACTAAGTGGGCAGATGGATATAAATTACTCGATTCAGTTTCTTTTTCTGTAGGTGAAAGAAATATTTCTCAAAGTAAAAGAAGTGGATGGGGGGAACAGTGTAAACAATAGAGTTGTACCTATACCTGGCTACAGAATTTCTGTTGCTTTCTGAGGGTACAATGGGGTTGTTTGTTTTAATAATTGCTTGCAATGTAGTAGAGCAGTTAGTCAGACAATGATTGTTTTAACTTTCCCTTTCAATTTTCTCCCAGAAAGGCTGTGAGGGAAGTTTTCATTTGCAACTAAGAGTGAGGAATCTTTCTGGGCATACAGCAGTAACCTTGCTCTAAGCAAGTTTGTCAGCACCAGAGAGCATCAGTTGTAACAAGTGTATGCAGAAGGGGTAGAGTATGCATGTGCAAGAGACTTTGTGCACCTGTAAGATGCAAAGAAGTTGTTTCTTTCTCAAAATAACCAGTCTACATAGACACGTTGCACTCAAAGCACTCTTGTGACTCCAGGGACCCCATATTTCCTAAAGGAAAGGGGCTTTCAGGTGTCACCAACCAACCAGAAATGCTTGCTGATGGAATGCAAACTGTGGGCCAAAGGTTGAAGTAGAGCATCTATTGATTTCCACGCCATCCCCAAGCTAGCTGAACTATACATATCCTGTACTTGTGGATCTTTTTGGCCGTGTGTGGAGTTGGGAGTTGGACTTGATGAGACCTTACGGGTCCTTTCCAACTCAGGATATTCTATGAACTTAGGTGTAGCGTTGTACTCCTCTTCCCAAAGCAGCCCTCCTGCTGGCTCTTGCCCACTGCTTATAGGGAACACAGCTGTAAACAGCAGGAAACAAGCAGAAGTGTTATGTTGAGGATGATCACCCAGAATAGCAGAACAGTGAAGGGTTAGAGAGCTGTTTTTGTGATTCAACCCAGGCTGTCTATGTCATTGTAAATCTGTCTGAAGTTGACTCCTAGCAAAGTTACTCAAGTTCTAGATTTTTTTATATACATATTTGTGTGTGTGTGTGTTTGTATGTATGTATATATAAAGACTCATATGTGTATCTATATGACATAAGTAAACATAGCTCCTCTGGGAAAAGTTAAGTATAGTAATGAACAGAAGTTTCAAAGGCCTGATCCTACTTTCCTGACTCATTTGAAATAGGCAGAAACCTCAACAGCATCTTTGTTTTAATAAAGACAGTAATAATGAGAGCTCCAGATTTCCTAAAAGAATCGGGAGGCTAATGTCGTATCTGGAGTCTGACCTCAGGTCTGAATTGTGATTCTAATGTTAATCATTATGAGACATAGCTTCACACCTCATAAATCCAGCCAGCCTGTTTCTTCTATCCAGTGGAATATTTAAATAAAGAGCAGTTTCACAAAGACATGCATCACTATAGATTCCCTTTTTGCACTTTTTCAAATTATGTTGCTGCTTTATACAAACCACCTTTCATAAGCTGTCTGCCAGAAAGCTCTAAAAATAATAGCACAGACGCTTGCAACAACAAATTGGCTACCTCACTTTCAGTGAATCGAATGTTCAAATGAAAAGGTTTTTGCTTCCAAGTATTTGAGGCATACCTTGAATGTGTTACCAGGCTCAGATGTAGTGGTTATAAAAATAAAATAAAATGGAAGATAAAGGGGATGTTTACATTCATAGTGATTTCTGTTTTTTAAAATAAGATGTGTTGAAAAGTGGGACAAACCGGGGATAGTTTGACATGGATAATAATTGACCAAAGTTATAGTTTAATGAAAAGTCTTTTTATTTTCTGCATCATATGTATGGATGCATACCTATATTTTAAAGTACTTGGGTCGTCTACCTTCAATTTGAAAGGCTTGTGTTCATCCCTGTATTCAACAGGGAGCAAAAATAGGTGTGGAAAGAACAGGGCTCATCCATGTCCATCTAGGTAAGAACAGTATGAAGACCCTGCTGCAGCTTGTCCAGTAAGGTCAGGGTAGCATTATGTTTCTATGGATTGCAAGCAGTGCTAGCAACTTTTTCTTTGTGGCTGAAAAGGGTTGGTTTCTTCATTGTCATATTTGCTAGACCTGAGTAAATTTTGGGGAAGCTGAGATATGTGAGAGGATAATATTTGCTGCATGTTATTGGGGCCCTATGCATGCTATTCGTACGAACGAGTTGTTCTCTGTAAGACGGTGACAATATTTATGAATATTCTGACAAATGCAAATGTTACACACACCCTGCTGTAATTCAAACAAACAAACAAAAAGACGAGCACCTCTTCCTTATACCATTCTGCTGTGTCCAAACCTATGGAAACATCAAAGTACCTGCAGTTGTTTTACCCATGGCTACTTCATCCCACTATCAAGCGCCTGCTGGTGGGACGTGATGACATCTTTATGTATTCATGAGATCATTTTTCATAATCTATTCACGTATGGTGCTTGCAAGCCACACAGCCTGCTTTCCTCTGGGAACTAGAAAAGAGCAGCTGAGAACTGAGCACAACCATACAAGCTTTTTTTAAACATCCGTTTCTAAAACTGAGTTGTTATAGTTTTCCCTCAAACTTCCTGGGACAAGTTCTTCCCGCTCTTCATACCATAAGTGATAAAATGCAAATGTCAAACATTATTAGTTCTGTAGCATAAGTACTAATTTTTGGTTTTGCTAAGCAGTTTATATAGGAAAATCTGGAAGGTTTCCAGTCGTCTTCACTATCATTTAGTCCTTAAAACCCAGAACAGACATTTAAACTGAAAAACATTACATCTTCTGTGCAGATGCACATGCAGCACCATCAGAAGATGAATAGTTCTAGTCTTGAACTGGCATCACTCTCAAGTAGACTCTGTATAATTAAATAAGAATGCTTTTTTAGCAAAAAAAATTACATCTTGGGCACTCCTTTGTGAGTAAAGGAGTGCGCTACAGAAGGAGAAAAGTCCACAAGTGATTAGCAGTTGATTTCATAAGAAATTTCCAACACCTCTAATTTGACTTTTCTTTTTCCTTTAATGAATACTTTTCTCACTGATATTGTTTGTTGTTTAAGATACCTCCCAGCATCATTTTTAACGTCATTACAATATGCAGGCTCTGCAGTTTGGCGATGTTAAAATACCAAACAGCTCATAAAGAAAAGAAAAAAACACCAAAAACTGGCTCTTATGGCACTACAGATAGCAGCTTCTGTATTAGATCTGTGCAACTTGAATGCTGCCTTTTCTATATCTCAAGGCTGTTTCATGCACATATTTAAGCTTAGGTATTCTCACAAGCAAGCAGCCATAACATTTCAGTAACTTTGTTTTAAAAGAAAGACTTTTGAACATGCAGGAAATATTAGTACATCAAACAAAGTGAAAGACAAGGTAGTTTAACTTGTTGGTTTGTTTGCTGAAACTCTAAAGTAAATATACTGTAGCTAAAAGTGTTCCATTTTTATCTGCCTGCTGCAGTAATGGCTGTGTTACTTCAGGGCTTACACTTCAATAATTGATCAGGGTTTGTATAGCACCGGCTAAGAGCAAAAATAAGAGTGTTGCTTTGAACAAACTGCTGCAATGTTATAGCATTAGGCACAGAAACAAGATTCTGGAAATATAGATATATAAAAAACAGGAAAAAGATGGATAAGTTGGAGTGGTAAATACTGCTTCAGGCTAGAAAGTAATGAGAATTTTTCCATAGAGAGTTTTGACCTGCTATTCAAAAATTGTTTCTTGTCTTAATAAATCCTAAAAGTGTAATTTGCTTGCGAAAGGGAAAGAACAAAGGCACCAAAATTCTTTTGATAACAACACTTGTTAAGGTTGATAAGTTGGGTTTCAAATGTGTGAAGAAAAATGTGTGACAGTTTGTTTTAAGGTGACAACCTAAGTGTTCAGATACTTCCATCTTGTGCTGTTTATAAAGCAGTACACTAGTAAATGCTTTACACATGTATATTAGAAGTGGAAACAATAGATAACATATCTTCCTACCAAATTCTGCAAAAGCCCTGGTACCTGTTTAGACATTTACAAAACCCTTGGTTTGATTTGTCTGTTAAATTAAGGTTGTTTCAGAACATGATCTGTGTAAATCAAAATTACACATATCAGCACTCCTTTTTGGCAATCAATTAGTTTGAGTTTTCAGTTTAAAAAGATTTTCTTCTGGTTTTAAGGATTTAAATTACCTTCTGTGGATGCATCTTTACTACTAAATAAAAGAAGCATGGAGTATATACTGTGCTGCTACAAATTTGTTTTGAGACGATAGTGTGAGAAATTCCCATTAAAAGAAGACAATGCCATTTTCAGTTCCTTCTTCACAGAGCAGGTTCCTCCCAGGTGGATAATTTCAAATAGCACAGGTATCATAATGTCCGTTAACTTTATAGATTACGTCAAATATCTTAAATTTTATGGCTAAGTGATAGGAAATGGAATTTATATATGATTCACTATGGCTAACTCAGATAGCATCAACAGCATACATGAAGAAAATCAGAGATGCAAATAGATCTGAGGGTACTTTGTGTTTAGCTACATCATAAAGCTGCTTGAGTCTGTAAGTTATTTTCAAATGTTCTTGTGGCTGAATGTTGCTGCACTGGATTACTACATCAACCTGAAGTTGTTCAAGGAGTAGAAATAGGAACTTCATACTTAGAGCCTTCTCTTCCTCCCTCCATGTATAAAGCAGTGAATAAAGAAGTATTAACTGGTTTCCAAACAGCGTAGGCAGGGTTGAGTGACATATGGTAGTATGTTATTATTGAGTATGTAACAATATTACATGGATGTCAGTCTCAAATACACTGCATTTTTATACCAGAGAAAGAACAAACCTCATGAACTCCTTACTGTCTGGCCACGCTAATTCTCATGTACCCCATGTCATTATCACTATTTCCAGACAGCGGTGCTTTTTGCTGAAGTCACTTGAGTGCTAAAAAACAAAGCACAAAACCAAACAAAACCTTTCCTAGTGTTGTTTTGAAGTGCCGCCACTTCAGTGGCATTTAGCAAAAAACCTGCTCAGATGGCAGAGAAGTTGCTCCAGCGGAATTTGATAAAAAGCCAATTGTATGGTATTAAGCCACATTCCTATTGAGAATTTGTATTGACAATGTATTGCTTCTTGTAAGAAATATTACTTGAAAAGAAGTTATGAGAAAAATACGATGTGATTGTTCAAACTCGAATTATTATCACTTTTTATCATTTCAATCCATATTTGTTGGGTCTATTTTCTTGTTGTACATCTAGGGAAACATGGAGAGCAGAAGTTTTATTGTTATAAGTTTAAATGCATTAAAAGTTCTTTAAATTCCTTCAAAGCCATGCAGAGGGAGCCCTGTCCTGGAGGGCTGTGGCCCATCTTGTCAGGTCTGCTATTGGGGGACTCCTAAGAATGGTGACATCTCTGTATCTTGTATTTCAGAGTAAATATTTAACAGCTTCTCTGGAAAATCATATTCGAACTCAGCTATGGCTTTAGAACAACTGAAAACTTGAGATACCTGAGGCTGTGATTCTGTTTTGTCCCATTTCTATTGCTATTTCAACTTGTCTCTAACAATATCAGGACTAAAATTAAGATAGATAGAGGAAATGATATTGCTTGCTTTCCAGAAGGCAAAGCTTGGTATTCAGAGAAATAAAATGAGATTTTAGTGGCAGCATATTGGGAATGCTGTTTTGGTGCATAAGTGTTCCCTGATAGGCACCCCAGGCTCAGCTCCTGCCACTCGAGATGGGCCACCACTTCAGTAGGAAGAACTTATTGTAGCAGCAGGTTTACATGGAGCCTTGTGCTTCAGGAAAATGGAATTTTACTGTCTGTGGGCAATGCAGAAATGTAAGCAGATCTAATGGTCTGTGACTGATGTCACACTGCTTCCATTAATAGATAGATCTGAAGGAGAAAAAAGAGCCATCAGTTGAGTTAGGGAAGCAGTCCCATGGCACTGTCAGAGCAGACTTGGCTTTAGTGCTCCATGTGGAATGAGGTGAGAGAGGCTGGACCTTGAGAGAGAGTTCAGGAGTGCCTCAGGTTGTAACAGAAGCAGCAGCTAATTCCTTCCAAAATGCTGAGTGCTGTACCAGACCTACGAGACTCACAGTCCTGAGAGTCTCCATCTCCTTTTGAAACCATTCTAACAATGAAAAGTATAATAACGTTGGAATTAAAACATTCTTGTTAGGTGCATAAATTGCTTATGACTAGAAGGGGTAATTCAGTGACTCTTTCAGTACTACTGTCTCATGAATTTGGGAAGACATTGCTTTGTGGATTGACACTGTTTTCACATTTTCTGAACATCTATTTCTAGCACAAATACTATTCTTAAAAATCAAAGCTGATTATCTGCTTTATTGGAAAACTGAAATTAAAAACTATAGCTCTAGCTTGCAATACATCTGAGTTTGAGCCTTAGTTGCTATGTTGAGTGAAGATTCACTGCACTTAAAACCATTATGATCAGACCCTCCTCAAGGCTGTACTATTGTATTAGACTGTAATAGGTTTTCAAGTAACTTTTCTTTTCAACAATATCACAGTTAACAACTACATACAAATCAGATATCCTACTTGAGCATTTTAGATGTGTTACACTGCATTTTGGCTCTGGGGCCAGCCTTTTCCTAGGGGAGCAAGAAAGAAAACTTCTGATTTTGTGTAGAAAGAGAATAAACAAAAGATTGTCTATCAACTGCAGCATTTTTTTTTTCCCCAACGCACTCTTGAAACAAAATGTAAAACTAAAATTCACCGATAACCCTGAAGACATCCATAATATACATTCTTTGCTAAGTTCCATCAACGTCGCAGTGCATGAAGAGCAGGTGGCAAATGTTGCAAATAACATTATTAAGTGGACTGTCTTAAAAGGCAAGCTGATCAACTGATGGTCCTCTCCAACCATTGCAGTAGCTGTTGAAGCCAAATTTTGTTGCACTAGGGAAAGCCTTTTGTCATAGCAACACATTCACAAAAGTAATAGTTGCATGCATAACATGGGAAATAAAACCAAGCAAAATGACTGTTATTACTATGTGGTTTTTATCCAATAGTAACAGAAAAAATATGCCAGGCACTTCCAAGATACACATCTAGAGCCCAGGGACTTTCTTTACCCTGAGTAATTGCCATTGGAAGAGAGCTATATATGCAAAGGAAGACAAAGGAAAAACTTTTACAATTAAAGACATCAGTCTTTGCAGTTCTGTTTTGTTTTCTAGCTCTTTTATTCTATGGATAATGCAAAGTTTAGGGAAAGGACAGAGGCAGGCTCATTAACAGAAAGAAAAGTTAAGGGACAAAGAAGGAGTAGGGAAAGGGGAAGGATAAAGAGAGGGATGCCTAAGAGGGAAGGGGGAATAAGAAGAGTGCTTTCATGCAACCTCTTAGCCCATATCGTGCATTACCCGTGGAGAAGGTTCATACACAAGATTACCTGCTCGTATAACCCACTAATAATTAATTGCCATTGACATTTAAACATTATCTGCACGGTGTGTCTTCATCTCTTCGGAGTGACTGGGTGTTTGACTTGTTTGTTGCCTCTGCTGAAAGTTTATAATGAATTAGTTGAGGAACGGTGTGAAAAAGTGTAGAGGTACTGAGACAACAGCTGCATCAGGCCGCTCTCATTGGGCTCCCAACAATGTTTCCCACCCTTCATTCCTGCTCTTAAGTTTCCAGCTTATTACTCTTTTACTATGTATCTTCTGAAGGTCTGATCTGAGACCCAGGGAGTGCACTGCATAACTTTTGGACTTCTGTATCTGATTTCAGCGAGGCCCTGCTGCCGGTCCACCTTGCACAACTTTAAAAAAAATAAAAAGGAGTTTTTATTTATTTATTTGTTTATTTTTGAGGTAGATACACCAAATTAGTCGATACTTTGATCTAGATCTCTTTATTCCTTAAATTCCCCGTTGTGGAATTTTCAGTTGAGAGAATGACACCCACTTATTTCCAGTGGGTCTTGTAAAATGAATTAAGAATGAGAACTCTTGAGTTCTTTCCTGTGAATGCAGCAGGAAAAGATACAAATGCCTTTATAATTCAGAGTGGAACCTAAATACTGTGGAATAATCAAAGAGAGAGCAGTAGGGATAAAATGAGAAGCTGGATAGCTTTGCATCAAACCAACTCTTCAGTGCTCTGAATGAGACAGGAGCCTATCAAATAAGTGTCTGTGTAGTCATGTGCTTAAAGATTATTGGAATGTATATGCACGTGGGGAATGGATAATGATCACAGAGGCATTATGGAAACTTTACAATTATTGGCTTTCCCCATTTGATAAAATTTATAATATTTTGCATACGCATCTAGAATTTGTATCATTTGCATAAGATTTTATATTGCATACATATAAATGCCTGAGCATTCTGTGGTGGGGATTCTTCCTGGTTTTCTTTATAATATGAATCTGCTTAGCCTCCGTGTACTCCAAAAGGGTTATTTTGGGGGATGGTTTTTATTTTTATTTTTATTTTTTTTTTTTTTGGAGGAGGAAAATGTCGAATATCACTGTGGTTCCATTCTTGCTCCTGTTTAACTGAAACATTAAAAACTAATGTGAAATGTGATAGGAACTGTTTTCTGGCAGCCATCAAAAGCAGTGAAGCAATTCACTGTTTACATTACTGGCTGATACCTTCATTCAGCATGAGAGCAGCTATATCAGTTCATCTGCTGTCATGCAAATCTTACAGTGATCTTACATTTAAACAGGCATTGCATTTAAAGAAAGACAAAAGATTATCTCTCTTTAGTCACCATAGGAGAGGTAGAGTTATATCAGTGTTGCCTCTGCATTTTGAAAATCTGGATTCTTAACACAGAAAATAGCTCATACTGCACCAAGTACTGTTTTGCTTATTGTTTATTTATTTTCTTCTTCTTCATTTATTTTTCTTTCCCTAGGCCAGCTTTCTCTACTTATTTTTATAAATAATTGAAGATACAATTATTTATGGCTGCATATAAAGATTTTAGACATCTAACTATCTATCTGTGCCCACAGATCAGATAGTTTGTTATCTATATCACTATTTGCACCTGCAAGTCATTGTGCTTGGAAATTATCTCCTCATCTAACTGAGTGCACAAACAGAGGTTGGACTAAAGCTGCTTTAAAAAGAAAATCCTTCTTTAGAATGCAAAGATGCTTTATATGTAGATGTTGTCTAGGATAAAGTGAGCCTTGGATTGTCAAAATACTTCTGCTATTTACAACACTTCAGTCTGAAGAACTTCCCTATACTTTCAGATTCTTGTGTAGGAACTGCTGAAAGTCATGTTTGTGTAGGCATCAAATAGCCCTTCATGCTGTGTGCTGGATGGGATCATGGGTGTGATGTACAACTTGAGTATTTGCTACCATTGGTCTTCTGATTAAAGCAACCCAAAAGCTGAGTGAGGCCATCTTAAAAGTGAGCACACTGATTATACAAGGCACTTCTTTGAGCAGGGAGCGAGCACTGACTGTGGTCTCAGAGATTTCTCTTCCTTAAATTTCCGCTTTCTCTCTTGGACATTTTTCTTTTTGAATCGTAATTGTGCAATCTGTTTCTCATTTTAGCATAAAAATCTCCTAGAAATGGAGCAGGCTAACTTTAAACAAGCTGCATATTTCATGAATCAGGTTGTAAAGTTCACTGCCATGGAGGAGACATGTCATTGTAAAATTCTGTGTGGAAAAAAATAAAAGTTATCTAAAGACGGATGGTGTGATATGTCAAGCTTCCAATTACATTTTTTTCTGTAAACACAAAAGGGTTAGAAAAACTGGTCTGAACTGTTCAAAATACTTTTCAATAGCCAACAAGAAATGATGTTTACCATTTTACGAACACTACAGCTACTTTATTGTCTGAGTGGCTTCCATGCACTCCAATAAATTTAAATTGGATATCTGCTGTCCAAATTGACAGTGGGTGATTAAGCCAAAAATAAGAGCATTTGCCTTTAAATTTTAGCTGTGGCATCGTGATATATTCCCAACATTATGTTACGTTGCATCAAGGCAGTCACTACAGACTAAAATTTTGATGGATATAAAGCAGATCAAAAGGGTAGAGTGATTTTGAAGTCAATGACAATAGATGCTTCAATATTTGTACATTCCTACTAAAGAGACTTGCATTATATTGTCAGTTTGTTTCATTTTAGGGGTATTCAGAAATGATATTCATTCTTTGATATCACCCCTAAATTGTACAATTTAAGAAAACTGACTGAAAAAAAGATAAATTAAATGGGTAGAAATATTTTCAAATCAAAGAACAACTGACATATATAAAAATGATGTATGTTTCTTACATAGTCCACAGGGAGAATTCTGCAGGCTTGCTATGATCTCTACAATTTGCCTCCGGGCAAACGAGGCTTTGGGATATTCTATTATCCCTTTGGTCTGTTTATCATAGAAACTGATGTACAAATCGAAGGTTCTTTTGGACCTTCCCTTTCTGTTTCCTAGATCCGCCATGAATGAACTTATCACCTGTCCTCACCTTCGGTGAAGTGCTTTGGAGAAGGTTCAGTGACCAATAATCAATTATTATTGAGAAGCAATCAATTGCTAATCTCCATAATTATGCACATCTAAACACTATGAACAAGAAAGAGAAACAAAGCTGCACTCCAAGCATTGCCTTGTTAGCAGTATTTTGTTAACACAGGCTCTAAAAAAAGCTGCCGCAGCTGGTAGCACAAATGTGTTTCCAGTATTCAGGCCATCAACGTGATTCGTCGCTAAATGTATAGAATCAGCTTCTTGCTAAAAACTACAATTACAGGTGATATACAGATTGAAATCACAGGGCTGGTTTGTCGAAGAAAATTGTCCTAATGATGGGTTTTCGGATCGGGAATGCAGCTCTTTTCTTCCTCTGTGATGGGTACTGAAGGCAGCTGCACCTGCCTCTGTGCTGTATTCTGCCGCACTTAATGATATCTGATGATATCATTAGGCAAAGTGTTCATAAACAGATGTTGAGCCTGTGCCTAAATGCTGTCAGATGAGCGGTTGCTGGCCTGAAACAGTATTATTTATATAGAACATTTACGTTTGTTATGTTAATAACCCCACTATTAGCTCTCTGGATGTTGCGATAGGAATGTAAATGTAGTTAATATGAATAACAACCTCTTTACTCTTTGTGCTGCAGTTGAGTATAACTTTTAGGCTTTTAGAGAGAAACAAAGATCCCCCCACCAAGTCCTTTTGACTTCATGATTTTTTTTGGCACCATTCGAAATTTTGATCAGCAGATAAATGGTAAGAATCTGTAGGACAGATGTTAAAGACTGGAATTTGTTTCTCTTAACACTTTGTGTTTTCAAGAAATTCTAGTATTTATGTGTTTTCTGGTAATTCCTGGACTCGGTTCATTACCCTAATATGTCAGAGTTTTGATTGTAGGCACTAAATTGACAAACACTCACTAAAAATAAAAGTAAAAAAGTACGATCGCAACTAGAATTATGATCTGTATTTCGAAAGATCGTCTTCTCTGATTGCTTAATTTATTCCTAAACAATAACTAAATATTGGGGAGATCACTCAATATTCATTTTTTTGTTTAATGTTTCAGTCTGGTGTTTCTCTAGCGATGCTTGAAATACTGCTTTACAATTGCTGAGGGTTTATTTAGCCAAAGTTGCATTTTATACCTCATAGTTAATTCATGGAGAGTAAGTTATGTAAATTTTGACAGTCATCAAAATGTGCAGTGTTTCTCTAAAATACAGCCTACTAGCGATAGCTCTGTTATAAAAATATCACTGGTGCCTTTATAATTTTATTTCATATTTTAACTCTTTCTGAATATGGTTTGGGAGTAGAGGTGGAAGCTGCAAATGGCTTTTTCTGGTTGGTTTCAGTAGTAGATGATAGCGGTGTTTCTGCCTCTGAATGTACGAAGTATTATTAACTGAAGTGCTGCTATGATCATGCTTGGGAGCTACAATAAACTGTTAACTTCATTGTGTGTATTAATGCTTTTGTGGTTTTTCATGTTGGTGAAATGTTGAAGATATCAATGTCAGAGCATGCCTCTAGCATAAAGATACTATTATTATTTTTTGTGTGTGTGTGCATGTGGTTATGTACGCTTACTTCTCTGATCTGTAGTGCTCTGCTGTGTTTGTATGTCTTCTCAGATGAGTTGTTTGTTCCGTATCATATTGAAAAGTACATTTAAGGGGCAAATGTTTGGTATCTCTTATAGGAAGCAATGAGATAGAGTGTCTCAAAGTCTGCCCATCTAAGCAGACAATTAAAGAAGGAACTACACCCTTGGAAGGGAATATAAAATGCCCTATTATGGGAATTGTCTGCTTGGGAAGGAAAAGGGGATGCTAGAAGAGGAATCAAAGAAAGAATTTTGGAAGCATTTAGGAAATGTTCTTGAAGGAGTAATCCATAGCTTTAATTAGACAGTGTATTTCAGGTAGGAATCTAACCAGTGGCATTTGAACATCCGCATTTCCCTCTCTGGTAAAAGGAAAGCTGGTAAATATGACATTTCAAGACTTCAGCAAAGGGGAAATTTGGGTGAAGGAAGATTAATATTTTGGTTTTGTTTTCCAGAGGAACAGGCAGAGAAGTGTTAAAAATGTTGTGTTGGGGCTCAACTACTTGTGAAAATAATTCTGCACGCTATAAGAAGTGTAAGAGAGGTTGTGAGAAGGGAAAAGTGGTGCCAAACCAGTTTGGCCAGGGCGGTTTGATAGTGGCCAGATGTTAAACACTTTGCTTGTGCTATCCTTTTTTTAATCTTTTTTTTTTTTTTTTTTTTTTTTTTTTTTTTTTTTTTAAGAATGTTAAACTTCTTTGGTCAAATGCATGAAGTTTCGGCAATGTATGCATTCATTAAGTTTATTTTTGTTAGGCTGGTAATGAGGGCCATGGAGCATATTTTAAGATATGATATTGCTTTTGGGGCCTGAAGTGTGTGTGTGAATTCAAAAGCAGAGAGTATTTCTATAACTCCATCTGGTCTCATCTACTGTTGTTCCTGTACATATTCTATTGTAATCAGTGTGAATCAAGTGAATATTAAGGCTAAAGAATCACATCATGAAGGAAATATAAATTTTGTATAATAGACCCATTACAATTTGTGAGTAATCATCCGTTCAGGAAGAGACTTTAGAAAGCAGAATGTAGATTCATTGCTATTTCCCCTTAAATATTTATTATATGTTGTATTATTAGGTTATATGATATTAGAAAGGAATAAAGAAGAATAGCAAAACAGGATATTAAAATTTTTATTTTTTATCTCCTTTCTTTTACTGAATGTTATCTATAGATCTGAAAGAGAGAACAGATGTAAATTCCATAAACTACTTAGAACTGAATTTAAACTTGGTCATGTGGTCCAATTTCTGATAAAAATAGGAATCAGCAAACCAATTCATGTAAAATTGGTTTAATTGTCCTGAAATTCATGGGGATTTGCTTGCACTGAAGAGGTACATTTTTATACATACCTCCAGTGTCCAATGGCCTGAAGGAAAGCTGTCTAACCAAAGAAAGAAAAGTGTAATGCAAGTGTAATGCTGGTGCACATTAGTGGTGATGTTAACATATCACACTATCAGCTCACGTTGTGATGAGAGCTGTTAGAAGTGCTTGGCAGAAATCACAGGTTACACTGCAAAACATGCAAGACCGGAGAGGTCATCATTTTATCTATCAATAACAGAAAATCTTCTGCATTTACTCCTGCAGCCTTCAAAACCTGCCAGGTATAAGGATTTTTTGCTTTTGTTTGTTTGTTTGCTTATCTAGGTTCTTTTTATGTAGTATACAGAATCAGTGGACAGTGCACTATGTTTGCAAGAGATATTCACTCAATGTTCGTGTGCTGCAGTGTTGGCATTCAGTAAATTCAGACGTCCAAAATAAGCTTACAAATTAAAAAAAGCTTTGGGCCAAATCATGTGACTTTACATTGATTAAAAACAAACAAACAAACAAAAAACAACAAAAAACACAACAGAGCTACTCAAGGTAGTTTGTCAAGGAGATCTACCATCCAAGGTCATCATTATTAATTAGATAGGCCTTCCCTCACTAGTAACAATTTGGGCTTGTCATTGGGCCCCAATGGTTTCTCCATATACTTGTCAGAATTAATTTAGTCTAAGCTCTGCTGCATTACCTGTAGCAACAATGACTGGCTGTTAAAAGCAGTATTTGAGAGAACAGTGGTAAAGCTGAAGACAGAAAGAACAATGGTGACTCCTACCTGAACAAGCCCAACTTTTATTTCCTCCCTCAACCTACCCAGCAATGATTGCAAGTTGCAACCTGTAAATGATTTCATGTTATACATAGAAATGCAGACGAGACCCTTACTTCAGTAGGTAAGAATGGGATTGTGGTAAACAGATATAAAGCTGAGTTAAAATCTGCTTAGAAATGTGCAATGCCTGAGTGTCTGTGCAGTACAAGCTCCTTTACGGTCAGTGGAGACAGAAAATATGATAACTGAACAGAGGAAGATTCAGCCTCTTTAGTTCAGTGTTGGACATACTGTGAGGGAAAATTCATACAAAAAGTGTGAATGGTATCACTTAGTAATTTTTTTTCTTTTCATTTCTCACTAGTTACTACTTTCTAGGAAAGAAGTAGGCAGAGCTATTTGTGTGCCGTTGCCAAAATATTGTTCTTCATCACGGCTGGTGCAGTGATACTGAGCTTAGTGTAGCTAAACTACAGATAGTTTAAAAAAAAAATCTGAGAGGGGAGTAAAAACTTGTGAACAATTACATAAATAATAATTTTCCCTTAGTGTTTGAGCACTGAGTATGCAAAAATTGCTTCCTGGCCCGTGGCATGGGTATGGGATAGAACTTCATCCAAAATGCAAGTGGTGGTCTTGTGCAGGGCTCAAAAGAAGCAAAGCCTTTTCATAGCATTGCATCTCCTAGAAATCATGGACTTGTTCTCCCTGCTTTGAAGGGCTTTGGAAAAGACAGGCTCATTAGTTCAGTGGGCACAAATTTTGTGCAACACTTCTGATACTTGAGTGCCTTCACACCTCAGACATTCTATTACATCAGTGCTTCCCAAGGCTAGGAGGACTTGCCATGGAAAGGTCATTCTAATGCATCAGTGGCTATTTCCCAGCTTTTCCCACTAAAATGTAAATTTTTTGAGGACTGTGTGTACTTGTGTGAATATGTACATGTGCAATTTGTGAGAAGTTAGCTGAATATTATATATCCATATTTTGATGTCAAGCTTTGCACTGAAAATATTCACTGCACAGAATAACGTTTTTTCAAGAAGGTCATAGGGTATTCCCACTTTCATCTCCTTTGTTCTCTCTTGATTTATTTTGAAATGCCATGTTTTATTCAAAGAGAAGGAGATTCTACTGTACACTTGGATGCCATATGTACAGTTTCGTCTGCAGTTCTAAAAGCCTCTCTGATTCTAGTTGACTTCTAGAGTGTTTTATTTTAGTAAATTTTTTTGGAAGTGGTGGAGGCTAAAGATTTCAGATAAGTAGACACTGAAAAATACTTCACTACCTGTTTCTGAGCTGAAAACTTATTTCCGTATCTGTTTTGTAGTCCAATATTAAAACAAACCTTTAAATACTATGACTTCAGAAAACCATTTGAAACCATTAAATGAATCATTATTGTCTGCTGTGAACAGAGTGGAATTTTTAGTTAAAATATTAAAACATAGGTCTGTCAGAGGGTGATGTGTAGCACTTACTCTATTATTCTAGTGCACAGCTGGTTTTGTCTGATGATGGTGCAGTTAGCAAGACAGGGATCTTCAGTAAGGTAGGCCAGGTGTGGCGTTGTCATATTTGTGTCCTCAGTGTCTTCTTGATTTTAGACAATAGATGCAGTTACAACAGAGAAGAAAAAGTCTGGAGTTTCTATTTTTGATTAAGCTATAATTAAGACAATATCTTGTCATTATGTCACATCAGATTTTCTCTAAAGAAAATGATGCAGGATATAGCCGTAATGTCACTGTCATAAAACAGGCCCAAATCCAGTTTGAGAGCAATTGAAAGAACAGGACATTGCCTTTACGTGGATGTGTCCCATGATGGTTTATCATTAAGGCACAAATGCCCCTTTTCTACAAAACATCAGTCTGCCCTTACAGTGATGTTGCTTTGTGTACACCCAAACCATTGACACGTTTGTGGAGGGTGAAAATACACCACCAAGCAGAAGGCTTATGTGGTGTCAGACAGCCATGTCCCTCTGCTCTTTGCCCCTGCTTTTTCACTGCAAAGATACAACCCAAAGTATTGAAGATATGGGCAAGCAAAGGATGGAAGTTCTTAGACTACAACTGTCCTGTATTGCTTTGTCTGCTCTGAAAACTTCTCCTTTGTTCACTGAGATCTGAAATCCCCATCTTTTATACTTGAATCTTTGCAGACAGTATTTCCATCTCCCAACAATTCTGCTCTGATCAGAATTAGAATCATTCACAAGAGAACATATAAATAAGAGATCAAATCTCCGTCGTTGTTGCTTTCTTATTTTTTATTTTTAAGATAATCTTGAAAAGGAGCTAGGAAGGATCACGGGATTTTATCGAGCAGAAAAGGTTTGGTAGCTGAAGACAGACACTTAAGGTATACAGTTGTAATTTTCAGCAAGTAGATCTTAATTTGTGGGCTCTTACAAACCTCAGTGTGACTACAAAAGATCCATGTGCATTGCAACTAATCTTTATAATTAACAGAATTGAAATTATAGACCACGAATTCCAACTATTGATATAAGATGAATCAAAATTTTTTGCTTACTAGAAGTTTGTGGACTAGAATTCTGCTGGTCACATGTGAATAAAAGCACTGAAATACATTTCTTCTCTGATTTGAAAATAAGAATCCCGAACAATTACAGTAGATTAAAGATGGCAAATGAAGTTCTGCGTAGTTAAACCAAAGTGATGTACCCATCTGTCTCATCAGTATTTTCCTAAAACAAAAATAACCAGTTTGTCTGACCTGCTGGAGAATATGTCAACCCATTTAATATCCTCCAGGCCTGATTGCTGAGCTACATCCCACCATAAGTTGTACTTCTCTGTAGTTCAAAACAGAGAATTCGATATCAGCTTGAATGCCCGTAGCTGAGAGGTAGAGCTGGAGGGCGAGAAGCTGCGTGCGAGATAGGCAGTGTTAGACTCACCACCTCCCCGGAGCCCTGAGCTTGTCTTTACCCTCCTACAACACGGCAGAAACAGCACAGAATGCAGAGCAGCCAGGAATCGCCGTCCCCAAAATGTACTAGCAACGTGATAATGTTGGCAATATGAGCTATATCATCAGCTGATGTAAATCAACGTAGCTGTAAAAGAATTTATAATCCTTCGTAACAGTTGAAGATCCAGCCAATGGTTTAGAAAAGAAAACATGTATCTTTTTTGTAAATGTCAGGAAACTAAGGAGGCTATGCAGGTGAGGAAGGAGAAACTTGATGCCAGGGAATAAAGGAGCAACACCAGGTAGACCAGCAAAGAAAACAGCTCTTGGGGCTCAGTAATTCTTGAATCTTATGGCACTAGTTTAATGAGAACTCTTCGTCTTGAAATTAAAGTACAAGGAGTTTTTTTTTTTTTTTTTTTGCAGAGAACAGTATTCAATAGCAAAATATTAAATGATAAACACAGATTGCTTAAAATCAGATGGGCCATTTTAAGAAAAAGCATTTTAGCTCATCATGATATGTAGCACCTTATTTAAATTAGGAGGTGTTAATTCTTAGCTTGAATAATATATTAATATAATATGTAAAGTGAATGGCATTGTTAATCACAGTCGCGCCTGGAACGACTTTGCTTCTGTGCACTGAATGTTAATTTTGCAAAACATTAATTTCAAAGATTTTGCAGCAGTGCTTTTGTAATTAAATATTAATGTCACATGTTATTGCAGTAGCATGTTTATGAAAGCCGGCAACACTTCAAGTCAACTCATTTGTTTTTATATTTATTCTTGTACATCTGCAATCCCTTCCATTTCACAATTTCAAAGTGAAGGCCATTTTGAATAGTCAATATGTGAACATTTTTCATTGTAAGCGTTTTTTAACATCCAACAGGGTAAATATTTAATGTTGTGTTTTTAGCTGGTATAATTTTTCAGAAAATTGGCTATAACTTTTAACAACTCAAAGGTACCTAAACTGTCTACGTTTTTGGCATGAGTGATCTGAAAATAATATAGCAATAAACATGATGAAGCTGTGAGAAAATACTTAAAAAATTAGAAGTTTTTTTCTGAAAGTTAGAGGTCCAGAAGTTGTGATTTCACGGCCAAGAGCTTCCCGTCGTCGTTTTATTACCTGTGTGCTGTGACCGTTTATTCTCTTGAATCCTTTTAGTAAACGCGGGATCGACTTTTGAATAACTTTTTTTGAGTCATGTGTTTGCGTTTGTGCAGGAGAATTCACGGCTGCAGCGTATGCTTAATGATTGCTTTCCAATATTTTAAAATAAACATTTTCTGGTTGTGCCCTAAGCCACTGCAGGGGCGCCGGGAGGATTCAGACGTTTCCTATTAGGGCCAAATTGTAAAGGGCAACCAAGTTTGTCAGCTGCTTTTATCAAAGCGCATACAGTATATACATGCCTGCATTGGTTTGCCCAGGTCTGTTTTGACCAATTTTCTATAATCTCACGATCTTGCCTGTGGCTCTTCAAACCTGTGAATTACATTAGTCTAAAAAGAAAGTCATTTCCATTTCAGCGAGTTTGGCAAGAAGAAATTTGTTTGAGGTATCATTTTAAACCGGTCCTGCTCCCCCCGTCCTCCCCTAGGACAGATCACCACTGTACAGCAAAACACTTTGGCAGAGCAAATAGTGAATTATAAAATATGTTATTTATTCTATCAGAAAATATATGAACAATCAAGATGCATTGTTTAGTTATGGGCACATTTAATAGTTAAAAATTATATCTGCACCTGATGTTGCATGTTAACAGCTAATACCATTTGACAGTGATGAAATTAAAGGATGAAGAAGAGATACAAACTACATTTTACAAGCATGATGGGTCTCCAACAATGCCATTTAAATATTATTTGTCACTATTTAAAATGAACCTTTCCCCTTTAAGCTATGCCATTATGCTCATTTGTCCTGTCACCACTGACAGGCTCTATGACTCACACACAAAAATGGTCATTAGGTACTGCATCTTCATCTTATTTAAAAAAAATAGAAAGCATTCTGATGCCTCTAAAAGCCTGTAATTATTTTCATCCGAGGAGATAGTGTTGCTTGGAAGGTAATTTAATAACCTTTTGCATGTACCTGGGGAATGCCTCTCTGGGGAGCCAAGGTGCCGACATGCCATTCAGTCGTCAAAACATGACCTTTAATGGTTGCTTAGAGAGAAGTTAGCCTGGAACGTTGTACACAGCGCGATGCTAATTCTGCTCTCTAATGTATGCAAAATTTAGTTCTTGAGCAATGATCTTTGTAAGATGAATTAATATAGGTACTGCTCCAGGAAACAAAAGAAATTGCAGTTGTGAGAGCTTTTCCCCACCATGATCTCTTGCTACATCGTTCTGATGGAGCGCCCAAGCTGTCTGATTTTTAGACAACAATAGCAGCGACGAGACCGTACCTGGCAACGTGTCCCAGAATCTGTGGGTTTAATTCCTGCCTTGGGGAGGAGCGCACAGCTTCTCTCCCGGGGAAGCCGGGACAGTGGGCTGCGTGTGGGCTTTGTAGGTTTGTCTTAGGCTGTGATGGCTGAATGAGAAAATAGGGTAAATATAATCTACACGAAACTGAAATGACAGCTTGCAGC
Source organism: Oreortyx pictus (assembly GCA_036925125.1). Lineage (NCBI taxonomy): Eukaryota > Metazoa > Chordata > Aves > Galliformes > Odontophoridae > Oreortyx > Oreortyx pictus. The sequence goes on from JAUPFR010000009.1 coordinate 31,754,831, forward strand.
AAAATGAATACACGTCGTGAGTGGCTTTGAAAAATGTCTAATGCAGTTACGGGGTTAAAGCAAGAAGTGTTGATTTTTATGCAGGAATAACATATGCCAAGCACCTACAGGATATAGTAACCGAGGCACAGACTATGTCCTGTGACATCAAGGTCCAGAAACTCTTTATTTTGGTGCATTGCTATTAGATCCCACCCTAGTTAGAAATGCTGGGATTTCAGCTCCTACCCCTGACATGCCATCCGTCAATTTATTAGCACGCCGGTGCAGTAAGCCACTGAACAGGCTATATCAATTCGTTTAGGTTTTTTTTTTTCCCCTTTAAAATGTCTGTAATCCTCAGCTCTGCTCTCTCAACCGGTCAACATTAAAGATTTATGTTGCACTTTTTTTTTTTTTTCATTGCCACACCTGAATATGGATTACTTAAATGGACTGTAAATAATTCATATCTGGGAATAAGTTTCCATTACTGACCAATGTTGTAATTTAATATACTCTATTATGGGTTATACAATTTTAGATTGTTTTCTGTGTGCATTCAGCAGCCGGGCAGACAACAGTTTAAGTAAAAAAGGGCAAGATGTTTGTTCAGCTTATTTCCATGTTCAGTGCTGGTCTGGAGCAAGTAAAATGCCAGCTTTAGCAGCATTCTTTGTAGCTGTTCATGGAAATAAAAAATCTTAACCTGAATCAGCATAAAGAAAACTGAATGAGTAAAAGGAGAGGGGGGTGTATTAATCTCGATTTATATTCACTGAGCAGATGTCAGGTTTTAATGTAAAATACAAACATATTTTTCAGTAACACAAAATGTATCCCCCTCTCAATATGTGTGCTGTGTTTTTTTTTTTTTTTTCCTTCCCTTACCCAGAACTATTGCTCGTCACTTGTGGTGCTTGATAATTCTGTCAAAAGCACCTATAATAGAAGAGAGCATATTTAGCAAGAACTTTCTGAATAAGGTTGTGAACTACAAATAGAAATGCTCCAAAATGTTTAAGAGCATCGTATTTTTAAAAACCGGCCGTGTTCAAGTGTTTACACTTAAAAGACATTTAAACAATTTAAGATTAAGTTGACTATAGTAAAAAAAAGAAAAAAAAAGAAAAAAAAAGAAAAAAAATTAATAATAGATTAATACATGAAAATCTATGAAGTCACATAAGATAATGATTTAAAAAGGAATAATTTAAAAAGATGAATTAAAAAGTAGAATCAGAAAAGAAGGCCAACATAAACTAGGGAAAAACATGCTGTGAATAAAGTCTGTTAGATCTTGAAATAGGAGAACTGCTAAATAATGCATAGTTTTATTTTTCTATAATTTGCATAAACCTTAAGAGAGTATTTATTTGTGTAAAACTTGATGTATCGAGTAAGGAGAATTAAAAAAATGGCATTCATTTTGTTTTCATTTTGGTATTTAGGAAAAATATTCTGTTACATATGGACTACTTAGACCTAATCATCTGACTGAATGTGATGTGTTTCTTGAGCCAGGTTGGAAAGGGCTGGATTGAGAACAGTGCCCTGGTCTTGCTGCAGGCTATGCAGGTTGGCCCAAACTCTGCTGGGGAGCAGATGGTGAGCCAATGCTTGTAGTCACACTTACCTTCCTTGCTAAATCCATAATCCCTCACTGGACACGCAGCCAAGGCAGGCTTTGGAGGCAGAAAGGAGGTTACAATCTGGACTTGGGTATTGACTGCCAGAACTGAGAAAACAGCTCAGAAATTTCAAATGCTTAACAAGTTATCTGTCTTGTCCCTAAGCCAGTGCAGCATTTTTAAAAGTAATTAAGACATGATTGAAAATGTGTGTGCCATCTAAATACAAAAATCTTCAAAAATAATCAAAACCAATAATTAAAAGCCACATATAATATACTAGTTAGTGAAAAGAGAGTTATTTAAACGGAACTTGCTTTTCTTTTTATTACACAGAGCTGCTGAGTATTTTTTAAGGGATGCTTACATTCAGGGCTGGGAGAGAAAAACATCTTTTTCTAAGCCAGCCTCTGTAAGATACCATGCTTTTATTTTTGGATTTTGTTGCTGGGTTTTTTTTTTTTTTTTTTTTAATATATATCTATATAGAAATTTAGCTAACGTTGATGATGATTAATTTCATTAATTATTTAATTAACTTCTTAGTGAGTGAGTGAGTATTAGCCATATTATTATATATTAAAAAGGTATCTAATATGTAATGATAAGCACAGTGTTCATGCACAGGGAAAATAACAGTTGCTTATAATCGTCACAGCATGACTTGCCTTTCTAAATATTTAATCTCTCCTAAATCAAGACAGTGATCCTCAAAAATCTATAATTTCAAAAAATATTTAGTAAACAGCCAAATTGTGGTCAACTGCAGTAAAGGGTGTGCCATCTGTTTAATGTAAATATCTGGTACAAGGGAATGTCATATACAAAAGATTGCAGAAGCACAGTGAATGTGCTCAAGCCTTACCCTGTGTGCATGGATGAGATTGTTTGTGTCTGATACGTGGAATGTCATTTGTTTTTGCTCAAAGTGTACACGAGGACAGACTCCACACAAGGTGAACCTTTGTACTGAGATGTAACAGTGTTTAGCTACGGACTTAATTTAAAGCACATGTATCACTGTATTAAATTTTGAGAGATTAAGCTCTCGCTAAGCATTTTATTAATATAATAAAATATTTCTCATAAATCATTTATGGGTTCTGTGAAACTTATCTATCATACCATTTAAAGATGTAAAGTAATTTTAAAAAGGAATAGTTAATTACATAATCCATTTTAGTTGGAACACAGTTTGAAGTTATATTCTGATCAAGCCTAAAGACGTGCTTAATTTATGTGAACACCATACCCTTAACTCTGACCATTGGCCTCTTGGGATTTTCAATATATTTGTTTATTTGTCCAAAAAAAACTGCATTATCCTCAAAGCTATTGTTATTTGGAAACAGCAGTTAATGGATTAACCAAGTGGCAGTTAAAATCACTTACATTTGGAAACATTATTTATTTGTAAAGAATAATCGAGAAATATATAGCGTTGCTCATTTGCAGTATATTAGGAGTGTATATGTCCATTCACTTCTGTCAGAGACCAATCACTGCGTGCTGGTAATGGGTGCATACATAATGTTAACTTAATTGAAATTCCTTCTGAAAGATTTGTGCATACGAAATTGCACTGATACAGAGTAAGGTTTATTTTTAGGTTAGAATTAAGATTACTCTGTTGAATGAGACAACATTGTAGGTATTTGAATGAGAGTAAAGGGGCAGATTCTCAGCAGCTGCTGTAAGTGGGTGTAACTTATGTTTTCTCTAAGATTTATGAATGTTCTCAATATTAATTTCCTTGCCTTTAAGCACTTAGGTTTGTTAGTGATGCGATAAACAATGGCATTATTTTCACTTAGCTCTTTAACTGGTTTCTGAAATGAAGTACTTTGGACTTCACCACTGAGCAGGGCTCACCTCCTCTTTCCAGGGCTGGTGCAGGGGGTGCCTACCTGGGGCCACCAGCAAACCTTCTGTCTCCCTTACAATTTTCTTTCTTTGAATACACAAGAAAAGAATGAAATTAGATTACTAAATGTGATGAACAGAAAGAGATTTCTATTCTTTCCTTGCCTTAGTGGTGTGAATAATTAAATTTAAATTAATGGGATTATTTGCTGGAGTAAAGGGGTAAGAGTAAGTGGACTTTGCTGATACCTATCACAGCTAATTTCGCTCCTACCTGATTCAATTTCAAAGACACTGGATTAGGGCATTTAAATGGCTTCCTACAACAAATTTATTTCTGCCCTGAGTACATTCAGGTAGCTCCCGTTCATCCACAGGGAACAGCTTATAAAGACAGGGCCAAGTTTGGCCCTGTGTTTTGATGTGATTGTTGCTTTCAAAGCAAGCTTGTGGGTATATTGTAATAAAGATTTTCTTTTAACGCACAGCAGTCTTCAGAGTCTTGTCTGTCCAGAGCATTGTCAAACTATAGGCAATCACCTATTCTACAGTGATTTAATTTCCTTCAGTGTGTCTTTTTCATCCCCTGGGAAATGTGCAGTACGTCTATTTCTGCCGTGTTGCCCCCAGCTTGCTTTGTGAACAGTAAGGCAAAGAATTCATTTTTATTTTTTTTATCAGTGTCTACCTCTGCTGTCAATAAATTACCCATGCCATCTTTTAGAGGATCTTCTGTCTTCCTCGCTGACCTCTTGGACTATATGTTCTTGAAAAATGTCTTTTTATTTATCTTTATCATCTTGTGCAATCTTCCTTTCATTCTCCACCTTTGCTTTTCTTATCATTTTTTTGCACTCTCAACTTCATCCTGTAATCTTTCCATTCCCCTCTGTATCTGATATTACATACCTCGTGCACCTCCCTTGATCATTCTGCACATCCTTGTTCAGGCTAATTGGCCTTTTTAACTGCTGTTCCATTTGGAGCTGGAAGGACACTGCACACTCTCCTGTTGATTTATATTTTGAAGATTCTGAATGTGCCATCCATTCCCTTTTATTCCTTCTGGCTCAGACATTTTCTTTTTCACTCTTTCCAGAAGCAGGAGTAGATTTATTTTTATATCACTCATTTTGCTAATTCTAGACAAATAGAGATGCTCTGTGTAGTGTTTTCACATTCTTATATTTGTGATATGCCTCGTTTTATTAAAGAGAAATGAAATTCAAAGGTTGACTCCTCTTTCACTTGTGAGATGGCAAAAGTAAAATTGTGTCAGTTGTTCTCTTTGACACAGAATGCCATAGGGAACACGTTTCATTTTTGAAACCCGTTTTTGCAGATACTCCTCATCACGTGGCTACGGGCAATGCTGGGATGGTCTTTTGGGACCCCCCAGGTTCCTGTTGCGTTGCTCAAATTCTTTGCAGGTTCCTATAGCTGTTGTCTTCCACAAGATGTTTCCAAAAAGGAGCAGTAGCGGGGCATTCCTTCATACCTGAGCTTAGGTTTTGTCTCTAGGTTTATATCTCTTCTTTCTTTCTCTTAGCGTGAAGGAGAAAAAACATGATTATTTCAGGGCATTCTAGGAAGTCAGCAAATGAGGCAGTTTGATATTTCTGTTCTTTGTCTTTTTGTCTTAGCATCACCTATTTCCCTGGCCTTTTGTATTCAGGAAAACAGAAATTAACTGTAGCAGTTTCAGTATCTCTGTATGGCAGTATTTTTACTGAACTTTGAATACTGAATTATGTTGCCCATTTCTCTAAGTTTATCTGATTCCAGCTTTTTTTTTCCTATCCACCAATAGTAACTAAAAGGTTACTGATCTCACAGTGTTACTAGTAACCAGAGATTAGTAGAAAATATCTACCTGAATCCTAAATTATTTCATTTCTTTTCTCCATAGATAAAAATAATTTCTCTGTGATACTTTCAGAATCCCTCATTGCACAAATTAGAAAAGTTGAAAGGTTAAAATTGACTTGGTGCCAAGTTATTGCATTAGACAGCAGATTCCATTTACTTATTTATCTGTTATTTCTATGTTTTTAAACATTTTGGCATGATTTCCATATTGTGATTCTTGCATGCTGCACATTCAGACTGTCAGCCTTTGATTCCCCCCAAGGAGACATAAGAAGAGGTCTCATTTCAGACATGGAAGTTTATATCTTATTGTGTTTTTGTTTGTTTGTTTGTTTGTTTTGTTTTTTTTTTTTTGGGGGGGGGGGGGCGGGGGATGGTTTGTTTCTTTGGATGGTTGGTTGATTGGTTTGTTTTTGTTTGTAAAAGGCGAGGGTAAAGTTTAGGAAGGATTTTTAACTTTGATTGACAAAGTGAATTCCTAAAAGTGATACATCAGCACAGGACTCAATAAGCCAGGACACAAGCTACTAACAGAGAAGAAATGGTTTTATATATTATTCACCAATCTCCGGGGTTTCTATGGCAGTCAGAGTTGGCTTACTTCCCATATATATTATTAAATGTTTTACAGTTCAGCATGCACACAAAAGGAGTAGATGATGTGATACGTACAGTTTAACCTACATATGGAATAACTTAAAATTAAACCATTCAGAAGTTTATCATAGAGAATGGATTACACAAACCAATAAGGCATATACAGATAGGGAAATAGAACAAGTTATTATGAATCACTTCTCAACATTTCATCAGCTTTCCCTAAGTGTTCAATACATTAGCAACATTTTTTTGTTGTTGTTTTGGCAGTGCAAAATTAACGGGATAACTAAGGTAGGAGGTACACTGAATGGTTCACCCAAAGCTGAATAGAGGTCAGAAAGTTCTACAGCAAAATCACCCCAAATGGTAACATGTCTTTCAGTGCATGCATGGTTTCTTTTGGAAAAACAGAATGACACAAAACTGATAGCAATGATAATGCACAAGTCTCCCTGCTGAAATGACTGATGTATTATTGCTTGTAGGTTAGAGCAGGCCAGTAGTTTGTCCTGGATAATCCCACCCTCCAGACAGACAACAGATCTACTGCATTACCTTGATGCCCCTGGTAGTTTTTAGCATCCAGTGGGATTCATGGTCAACTCTAAATCGCAGTCTGTCCTCTAGTGGGTAATCTACTCAGTGCCTGACATCAGTGGGTACAGGGATGGTGAAACAACCTTGATATGCAAGGTCAGGATTACTGAAATTCAGTATAATCCTAATTTAAGCAGTTTTCATAAAGAGTTTTGGAAGAGAAGACTTAATTGTTTCTTCTAGGGGTCTGTTTCTATTTCCTGGCTGTAAAATAGGTCTACAAGTAAATCTACTTTACATATTTTAAACTTTCTGCATTGAGGATACCTTTCTGTATTACTGTGCAAAAGAAAAAAGGTATTTTTAGCTGATTTTGTCACTAAAAACTAATTATTGCCCAGATACTGAGAGATAGCATTCTTTAACTATTCAAAGCCAAAACTAGAGTTATTTATAGAAGGGGATAATGAAGAAAAAATAGTGTTTCCTATTTCTATAAATATATATTATCACAATCTGATAGAAGATGACATACATAAGGGACATCAACCAGGTGAGCTAGAACTTAGAGAGATACACATGTATATTTGGCATTTAGTCTGATCATTTCTACACAAGAAAATTGTAATCTGAAAACCAAGATTTTTTTCCTTGTTGAAACTAGGAACTTAAAATATTTTTCAATATCTTGCATGTCTTCTGAGTGTCCACAATGATACTGTTGAATTAAAAAGGATGAGCAATTAAGATAATGCTCATATGTTAAGTTCACCATTCCATTTCATGTAGGATAGTTATATATGCTGAAGTCACTTAATAGTTCCTTACAGGAGTTGTCATGCATTTGTTTGAAGAAAGAAATAATGTTCTACGTTTTAGTCACTTTATTTTCCCAGTAATTGACTGTGATTCCAGTCCAGCCCTTACTCACAACTTCAGTACAAAATATGTAAGGAGTCTTGTTAATTTAAATGATATCATAGAGTAGAAGTTATATTTATGATTAAATCTTTGTTAGATCCTTTAGGATCTCTAGACTATAACTGATTCCAAAATTCTGTTTTTTTATCACCATTTTTGGTAACCAAAATAAATATGGAGTTTATATCAAGGTTATTAGAATCAGAATCCCAAGGAAAAAATTTACGTGAAGAACTAGGCTCTTTCAGACACAGATAATATCCTTCCCATTCCTTTCTCAAATATAACATGGGCCTCCTAAAATCGCCCTTTAACATGTCTTCTTAATTTCCTACTCAGAGTCTTTGAATTAAATTAGGCAATCCTTCTACATTCAGCTAGAAAAGATTGTGAATTCTTGGAACTTTACAGTAGGTAAAGATGCAGACTCTTGCTATTAGCATTGAACTGACTCTTCATCTGTGCAAAATTTGTCCGTGAATAAGGTTAACAGGAAACAATACCAATATAACCATAATTAAAGTTATGATTATTGTCATTTATACAATTTATTTCCAAATTTTTCCTTTTGTAATTGTTTTTTTTTGGTAATACTGAGTTGCAACAACATGTCTTTAAATTGCATGATCTGTCTTGATACCCGCTCCTTCAGCAACTTTTGTAGGTCTATCTCACAAGTCAAAATTTCATGCTGGTTATAGACTTTGACTTGTATATTTGTACATAATTTGAAAGTAGTTTTCTCTAGTTCTCAGAAAATATGGAATGGAATCCTGTAGCCTATCCAAACAAGAATTTCATGTGCAGAAATGAAACATGCGATTCCATCTAAGTTCCTATAATAATAGCTTCTTGGCTAAGAGCGTGTATCCTGTTCGATAAGGGTACAGCTGGAATGTGACAATGATGTAACCCTTATTATAAATCTGATAGAACACAAATATCTGAACCAGTTATTAATCATCAGCCTTAAACAAAGCTTTCCCAGGGCTGGTTCTCTGCAGTCACTTCCACTTGCTGTTCCAGCAACAGATGACTATCCAGTCATATCTCTGTCTCATTCCAGAAATGAATGCTGAATCCACTTTCAGTCAAGTGGATTAATATAATCGTCGATGTCATCAGTCTACTTTGCTTTATTCACCAATGTCATCTCATTGTAAATGATGCTGAGTGTTGGTTCTAATTTCCTCTCCTAGATGTTGTAGGAAAACCCACAAATGTGGTACAAATGCTGCATTTTATTTTTTTTTTTTCTGTGCTTTTTATATAATATTGCAGTTGCTACAGTGATATTGTGCTGAGGCCTACAGGAGTTGTGTAGTACTTTAGGAAGAGAAATAGGCTGTATGAATAGAAATGTAGATATGACAAGTTGGCTTGAAAGAAGTTTGTATCCAGGGGCCAAAATCATTAGTTTTGAATAATGCTGAAAGTCAGAAAACCATGACCAGTGCCTCTACATGATTCCTACTGCCAAGAGTGTAGTAGCTGTAGTCTGGCTATGGCACGGGTCCTGCTCTAGTGCATGTCAAGATAAAGTGCAATACATATTTCTGCCCTGTTAATAACATGGCAAAGCTTGTATTTTATGCTTTGTTCTGGTAACATAAACCAAATCAGGCAACACAACCAAGAAAAGTTTGAGCAGCAGCTTAGTTGGAATTGCTGTTGTTCAAGGGTTTCTCTAAAACATTTTGGCAAAATCCACAGATATCTTAGTGCCCAGACAGAACTGGGCAGCTTTAATTATTGTCTCTCAGATGAAGAGGAAGAAGAACCTAAAACCAAAGTGGAAGCATCCAATTTTTATTATAATATTTGTGTTATGTGGTTCACGAAGGTGGGAAGTAATTTTGAATGACATGAGGATTCCTTAAGGAACTAGTTTACCAGGATTTTATGATGAACAAAGGCTCTGTGACTAGGCATTCAGAAATGTTATATTGATTATAATCAGGGGACTTCTCATCTTAAAATGCAGTTTGGTATCTGCTCATAGAAGGCTACATTTTACCAAAACATATTTTCTTATTACTACAGTCATTTATCTCATTAGTGATTCCTACCAAATACTGCTTGCATCCTTCAGGCATCTCATAATGTAGCATGGTTTTGTTAAAGAAAACAAAAGATGAAAGTTGGGTACTTGTATCAGTATTTCCAGAGACATACTGCTCTTGTAACATGAAAGAAAGAGTTGTTAAAAAGTTTCAAGGTCCTTTCTTTCCAAGTTATGAAAAAGAACTGACAGTGGCGTGCAAAAGGAGAAAGCAGGAGTGAAGACCAGTAACTCAAAAGGCAGATTTTGTTTGCAGACTTGAGCTGAAAAAAGTGCTTCTGAAACTTGAACTCACAATGCAGAAAAAAGCCATCATGACCTAGAAATAGTCATCACAGAGGTATGACACTGAGGTGTTGCTTAAACTGTAAGATGCAATACGGTTGGGAGATCCTTATGTAGCATGTGCAGAAGGGAACTAGATAGACCCAGAAGCATTTCTCTGCTTTAACACTGCTGGATCATATAGTAGAACTATTAGTACTAAAATAAGTGACTTTTCTGTTCAAAGAGTTTGTTATTTTTTTAGGTGTACCTTTTAGTTAAGCATTTGGGATCATACTGTAAAAAGCACAAGTGATTTTAGGTCCCTTTTATTTTCTTTGTAACTTCATGCAAGAAACAGTTGTGATCAAATTCCTGTAATCAAGAAAATAAAGGTCTCCCTCACTGCTTGCTTTTCTGAGCATCTAATGGATGAAAGGAGCCTTAGAAAGACATCAAGGATGCCAAAGCAGAGATGACACCTTTATGCTATGTGGAGGGAGTTTAAGAGAAGAGCTTTTAAACTCTCTGAATAGAGGTGAAAATAACTTTCACGTTCTTTCCAATGGAAAAAGAACAAATACACGAATAAGGTAGTAGTCCTCTCCTCTGACTGGACCTCACACTTGCAGAGACATTGTGGAAACAATAGTGTAACCTTTCATTATAGCAGTAGTTGGAGAGAAGTCTGAGTAGATTTTCTCTAGCCTTCCTTACCCTCAAATTTCTTTGTCTTTACTTCATTGATGATGTCATATTTTCTACTAATTTATCGTTATCCTGATTTTTCTACGTATAGTTAGTTTCTCATCTGGCTCCCATTCTTATGCTGCTTGGTGGTTACTTGTGTGGCAAATAAGTAAAAACTTGGCAGTTGGTGCTGGGGATAATGTAGAAAAAAAATCTCAAGCAATGCCAGTGTGGATTTACTTCTCATTCTTAATGGCACCAGCAGATGTCTGAGGAATCCTAGACTTCCTGAGTGCCTCCATTGTGCAGCTGGCACCGCTTGGCAAGGTCCTGCCAGTGGGGAATGCATGTTCTCTGTACTTACACTTTGATTTACAGACACTTCTGTCCCTGGATGGGGATCTCTTTCATGCTTCTCACCCATAGTCGTCAGCCACTTCTCTCTGTATCAGCTTTATTGCTTTCCTACTGCCCCTTATGCCAGATACCTTGGGGTTTCAGTAGAACTCTCAACATCTTTCTCTTTGTTGAGATCTGAGATCATTTCCCTGAATATCAGGCATCTCGGGCCTGATATTGTACTGGATTATAAGCTTTATCATCTCTAGTAGTGTGCACTATCTCATTTGACAGTGGCGACCCAAAATACATCTGCACTAATGACTAATATTGCTGAATACAAAATAGATGTTCAGAAAACGTGCAGCATGTTGCAGCTAACTTTTAATGCATATTATCAGATGAATTAAGTATTACATGATGAGCCAGCACTTGGTTGCCCATCACAAATGCCCTGCAGTTTCTGCTGAGACAAATAGCCCATTTTGTAAATCTTTGAGACAGTTTGATTTTCTTGACAATTCCTTTATCTCGTGATACCTGAGATAAAAACATATCTCAGTGCTTTACCTCTTCTTCTCAGGGAAATCAATCATGAATACCTGCTTTAGATGCTGACTGCTTTAGACACTGGTAGGTTATTTTTGTTTTGTTGTCTTTTTTTTTTTTTTTTTTTTTTTTTTTAAGAATAGCCCTTAGTGGCACTAAATTTAACAACTAACAACAGCATGTGCCTCACACTTGATACTTCAGGCTATGGTGACAGCTTTTAGCAATTTGGAAAATCCCATGGGATGTAGAGTGGCACTGGCTGCTGTCTTCTTTGTTTGCATTTACTTTTCTGCTTTTCAATTAGTTCTGTAGTTACATAAGTAAATCAAGAGATGTGTATTTAATCAAAATAGTCATCCCTCCCTCTCATTCTGTAAAATAACCTCCTCCCAAAAAGCCTGTTAACTGATAATGATCTTGGAGCGAAAATAAAAGTATTTGAGATTCTAAAATGAGAAAGGAAGAAGCAAATATATAGATATCCAGCACTGCCTGGAAGATGTGACTATAGTAACACAGTCACTCAGGGTTATTTTTCTTCCTCTTTTAACTTACAGTGCTCAAGGCACCCTCCAAGGGCCTTGAGAAAGTGGTGTGATGCTCTTCTCACACATGCTCTTCAACAGCCCTTTTACTTCAATCAATCATTGAAAAGTATTTTTATTTTTATTTTTTTTCTGATTCAGTCTAATGCTTGGTGGGAGATGCAGAGATAGAAAAGACTATCAGCTCTGCAAAATATTAAATTGAGTACTCATGTAGCAAAGCACAAACCTAGAGGATAGGCATGAATGGTTTTTCTCATATATTTGTATGACACAAAAGCAGAGATTATGAAATGTGAGAGAGGTGCAAGAAAGTTTTCCCTTTTCGTACATTATTTTTTTCTCTAAGACATCTGCTATCAGCAGTATTTGTAAATGTTTGAAGGTTAAAGACCTAACCATGTGCATCTTGAGCCCTCCTGTACACTGGTCAGTAATTGATCAGAGGGAATCCACCACTGAAACTATTTAAAAAAAAAAGCCTTGGGAGAATTTTTTAAACTGTGATAAAGGCGAAGGGTTTTTAAAGGTAAAGTAAGAGTCACTGACTGAAATGTATGCAGAGCCCTTCCTATTGCACACTGTCTTAATTATATACTCACAGAATTCACCATCCATTGACTGCAAGGTTAAACTTAAAGCTAAATAATAAGATATAGATATTTATGTGGAGATTTGAGAAATACGCCTGACCCCATTGATGTTTATTTCAGTTTTTGCAATCTTTTCTGAGTGCTTGTATGCAAATACCCAGAATATGGCATCGCCTATTGTTTCTTCCTGTAGGACATCACACATCTATTAAAGGATGCTGAGAAAAACAGTTTTCTTTCTCAAGTACAGCAACTGTAGTCAGGAGAGGCTTTTTTAACCTGCACATGGGCTCTTTGAGACCTCCCTCTCTTTCCTCTCTTTTTTTTCTCTCTCTCTTTCTGTCTTTCTCTCTCTTCCTATATATATATATATATATATATCCTTTAAATATAGTGATAATACAGGTCTCAGGGAGTTGCAATTTGAAATAAGCCATTTCTGATACCACCAGCTAGGGAGATGAGGAAAGCAATACTATAATACACTGAAGCTGGTGGGGGAAGTCAAACACAAACTGTTGGTTCTTCTCCAGGAAGTGGGAGACTGTGCAAGGAGGATATTGAGGACTGGAACACCCTGGGCTGGATGCCTTGGGTGACAGCTTCCAAGCATAGGGAGCTGCCAAATGTAGGAGGTGAGGATGTTATGTGCATAATCTCTCCTCTTCCTTAGCAGCTATGCACTTTCCTGCCCTAAAGCTGGAAGATTCCTTTCTGCTGCAAGCAGACCTTTTCAAGTAGATAAATCTACTAGAACTCTGGAAAAAAAAAAAAAAACAACAAAAAAAAACCCACCAACAACAACAAGGAGGGGGGAGGGGGGGAGAGAAAAAAAAAACCAACACCAACAAACACATGCAAATGGACTAAGTTAGAATTGCATATCCCATCTGCTTTGTTCATTTTTAGAATAAGGTTTTCATACCTTGCACTTCTCTTTTTTCTATTAGATGGAATAGCGCTTCATTGTTGGCCACCTCAGTATCAGAGACAAACTAAATAACTATCCTAAGCATATGGATAGAAAAATTTAAGGAATCAAACCTAGCTGTGCCAGAAATACCTCTTCTCTGTCTAAGAAATGGAATAAACTCTTAACCTGCTTTTCATGGTGGGAAGTGTTTCAAGATTTATTGGCCATTACACTGTAATCCTGTGTCAGCAAAGGTCTGGAAACCCTATGGCCATAAATGGATGCAGCAGCCATCTTCTGAACAACTATAGTTCAGTAGCTTGCAGCAGTAATTGAAGATTCTAAGGGTAGAGATGTAGCAAACCATTAGTAATTAACTGGTGGAGGACTGTGTTTATTGTAAAGGAGCTGAACGTCTTGGCTGATCTTGCTTTAAACTCGCCATGTGCTCATGCTGTGAATTCAGAACAATGAGTTACGTGAGGAGGAGCCTGGGAGGTTATCTCTGCCCTGCCCTGGGTGTCCATAACTGAGGAAAAGTCCTAAATAAATAAAAGAAGAGGAGAGAAGTGAATTTTAGTATCTGAAGAGAGTACTAAAATAAGGTGTGAAGAAAGCAGATAAATGAGCTTTCCAGTAGCAGCAGTTTGGGCAACTGTCACAATTTACATCATGGAAGGCTCAGATTGAACAAAAGGAAAATATTTTAGTAAGTATTTAGTACACCAAAATAAGAGCATCGAATGGTTGTATCTCCAAACCTGGCAGTTCTCATGACTCAGCTAGACAAAATCACAGGTGACCTCATTTCTCATTGACAGTAGTTTTGCTTAAAGACAAAGCCAAGCCCACTTCCAGAGGTCCTTTCTCATTACTATTGCAGTTGTTTGAGATACAAGTTTTTTCTGATATACAAGAAAAATGTGGCTCTGGTTGATATACTTCATAGTTGTCAGGTATCCTACACACCCATACAATGCCACTTGATTGTGAATTTCTTCAAATTTTATCCTGAAATACTGGGAGGAGAAGGGTGGAAATCCGTGATTAATTTATAAAATAATATGGGAAGCTGTTCCAACTTCTTCAAAACCATAAATCTACTTTTACCAAATTTTAATAATTTAACTTATTTGTATGTATGGTTTTGATCAAAAAGAAATTTGTCCAAAATAATGGAAAGAATTATATCTCAGTCTTTTACATAGAAGAGAATGTAGATTGCATCCTAACTCAGTAAAATTTGGTAAGAGGATAAAGAAAACTATTAAAATACATTGATGAGGAAGGTTGGTGCTCTCTGTATGATGGAAAAGACTGGATTGTAAAGTCAAAGCATCTTCTGCATGAACAAAATTGGTACTGGTCAATATGAGACCCCAAATTAAATATCAGGAGCTGTGAAATCTTTGTATGATCTAGATTCATACTGAAACAGTCTAAGAGCATTTTATTGATTAGGATTTTGATTTTGGATTTAAGTATCAAACACTAAATATCTTATTGAATTTTCTTAAAGAAAAGCAATCAAGCCTTATAATGAATTCATCAGTAATCAAAATATATCTTTGGAGATTTTAATAAGAGTATATGTACTTTCTACAGTATATTTTTCAAACAGGATTGGAATGTCTTATTACTACAAATTATCCATATTTATGTAGGATCTGTGTCAGTGCTTCTTGTGCCACTGGAGAATGGATTTCTACTGAGTTTTCCCTTGTGGAAATCATGATTCTGAACTGCAGTATTATTTTTATTGTAAGATAAAATTAACTCAGTGTGTTTATGACAACTTCAAAAATATGGTGTGCTCAAACATCAGAGGAAGTTTTGACTGTTCTTTTGATTATGGCAACCAGAGCCCATTAATACAGACAGCTTACAAAAGTAGTTCAACAATCTTGAGAAGCATAAAGATCCACTCTTATGCAAATATGAATGTAAAGGCCCATTCTTATGCAAATAGAAATTTCCACATATTTTGATATCTTATGTAGATTTTCACTGAATAACTCTATTAATAACAGCAAAAAAAAGTATGTGAAAGAAAAAATTGTTGGAGAGTATGGAGACCTTGCATCCAACCTGACTGTATAATACGAGCCTAGTGCTTTGAACTGCAGAAGTAGGCTTTCTGTCTAGCTGTTCATTGGGACTCTCTGGTGTTGCTGTTAAGGTAGAATCTTGCCTACAAGCCAATTTATATCTTGACCTATATATATATATATATATACACACCAAGTCTTGCCTGAAAATATGATGTGAGATTATATTCTTAGAAAAAAATCAGTAATAAGCAGCTCTCCAGCTACATTTCCCTGTGTATCCAATAGGATGGAATAGGTAAAAAAGAAGCAAATTATCCTGATTTATCATGCACAAAACACTAGTTTATGTTTGATGCAGTTAAAAAAGCTAAAGGATGACTGTAATCAATAACGATCTTTTTATTTGTTTTTCTGTTTTTAAGTCAGGTACTCAGGATTAATAGTACTGTGAAATATCTTTGTAGGATCATAGAATCACCCGAGTTGGAAGGGAGGTTTAAAGGTTACATTGTCTAACTCTTTTGCTATGAACAGGGACATCTACAGCTCAGTCAGGTGCTTAGAGGCCCATCCAGTGTGACCTTGAGTATTCCAGGGACTTTGACCTCATATCCAATCTAAATCTTCCCTCTTTTAATTTGAAAACATTTCCCCTTGTCCTATCATTAATAGACCCTGCTTAAGAATCTGTCCCCTACATTCCTACAGCTCCCCTTTAGATTCTGAAAGGCCACCATCTGGTCTCCCTGGAGCCTCCTTCTCTCTAGGCTGAACAGCCCCATCTCTCTCAGCCTGTCCTTTTAGGAGAGGTGTTCCATCCCTTTAGATCATTTCTGTAGCACTCCTCTGGACACATTCCAACAGATCTGTGTCTCTCCTGTTCTGAGGACTCCCCATCTGGATGCAGTACTCCAGGTCAGGCCTCACCAGCACATAAGAAGGGCAAGGTCATCTCCCTCACCCTTCTGGCCATGCTTCTTTTGATGCAGTCCAGGGTACAGTTGGCTTTCTGGGTTGTGAGGGCACGTAGCTGGCTCATGTCCAGCTTGCCATCCGCCAGTACCCTCAGGTCCTTTTCAACAGGGCTACCCTGGATCCTTTCATCCCCCAGCTTATGCTGGCGGTGAGAGTTGCCACGACTCAGGTGCAAGACATTGTGCTCGGCTTTGCTGAACTTCACAAGGTCTTCTGGGCCCCCATCTTGAGACTGTCTGGCTCTCTCTTCTTTTAATGTACCGTAGTAGACCCAGCTAAATAGCTGTAATGAATATCAATGGAAATCAGGGCTTTAATTCATTGAGGAAAGCAGGTGTCTCAAATAGCTCATGTATTGTCAGATGTCTAGTGCCTGAAAGGTAAATGAGAATTTGCTTTTATAAACACCCATAGTTACTAACACAAAAAAAGAAAAAGAAATCAGTTGATATAGGTACGTAGGTGATATAGAAAATTTTTTGTAGTAAAAATAATGACAGAGACCAAAGGGAGAGTAAATTTCATAAAGCAGTGTGATTTTTTTCTTACCTTTCTTCAGTTGATTTTAAGTTTATTTTACTGGCAATTAAAAGTCTTCATGTTCTGGTTACAGTGAAAGGATATTTTTGAAAAGTGGCAATGCTGTGAAATTGCTACTACAAGTCCAAATTGCAGTGAGTCAACCTCTTGAGCCTAAAGTTGATTTATCCAGTCATGACTTAGACCTGTCACAGTGCACTGGAGGTGAAGCT